>WBNM01003353.1:63407-121701 GCA_013399055.1 Ramphastos sulfuratus
GAGCTGTGTGCCGGAGCTGGGTGAGCTGTGTGCCGGAGCTGTGTGCCGGAGCTGTGTGCCGGAGCTGTGTGCCGGAGCTGGGTGAGCTGTGTGCCGGAGCTGTGTGCCGGAGCTGGGTGAGCTGTGTGCCAGATCAATTCTAGGGCTGCCCACTGGCAGGGTTCAACTTCAGGGGCAGTGCAGGGCAGTGGGAGTTGCTGCGCTCAGGGGCAGCTGTTCTAGGGAACATCAGCCCAGCTCTGGAGAGTTCCCCAGCTGCAGTGATTCAGTGGCTGGAGGCTGGAACTGGAACCATTGTTTGTATGAACCCTGGGCACAGCTGCTGCACTTCAATAAGAAAAGCTACATTTAAGAATTGGGGGGTTCCAGCCACCTGCCATGAGCAGGGACACCTCCCACCAGCACAGGGTGCTCAAGGCCTCATCCAGCCTGGCCTTCAACACCTGCAGGGAGGTTGTGGATCACAGAATCACAGAATGTGGTCGCAGATCACATTCTGTGATCCACAGCCTCCCTGGCCAATCTGTGCCAGTCTCTCCCCACCCTCATCTCCACTCTCAGTCTCCCCTCTCCCAGCTCAAAGACATTGTCCTCATCCTGGCACTCCCAGCCCTTGTCCAGAATCCCTCCCCAGCTCTCCTGGAGCCCCTCCAAGGTGATTTGTTCCTCAGTCACACTGACTGCAACCTGCTCCATATTCCAGGCTGCTACTTCTGGAGCACTTTTTGGTATCACAGGTGGCACCAAAGCAAAGCAAGGATCAGAGATGCTTCCAAGGTTCATGCTCCTCATGATGACCTTTATTACGTCCAACATCTGAAAACATCTTCACCTGAGCTTGCTGCCTGCCTGAGTGACAATCATTTGACAAGGACGAGCTGACTTCAGATGATTAAATGCCACCAAGAGCTGAGGAAGCTTCTCGTGGTGGTGTTGTGACCGCAGCTGAGCCAGTGACCCTCTGTGGCCAGCTGAGGTGGCCAGGCTTTGGTGCTCCTTCCCACCAGGGAGCAGTTTCATTTCCAGATGGTGCTGACTTGGGCTTTGTGCTCTCGGTGGGTCTGGCATTGTCCATCACAGGAATGAGAGCAGACTGGTGTGGAAAGTGACTTTAACTGTGTCCTTTCAATGTCCTTCCCAGGCATCTGAAGAGGCCTCTCTGCGGGCTCTGGAGAGTCTGATGACAGAGTTCTTCCACAACTGCACCACCAACGAGCGCAAGCGGGAGATAGGTGAGTTCATGGCACTGGGCAGGGCTGCTCCCTGCTGCTGCCCGTGGGCCTGGGCTGGGCTGCCTTGGTTCTGCTGAGTCATGGAATCACAGAATCATTTCTGTTGGCAAAGCTCTTTCAGCTCCTGGCCCTCAGCACCACAGCTCTGCCTCTGGGAAACTCCTCCAGGGATGGGCATTCAGACACCTCTCTGGGCAGCCTGGGGCAGGCTTTGAGAGCCCTTTCAGTGAGGAAGCTTCTTCTAATGTACAAGCTAAATCTCCCCTGGTGCAGCTTGAGGCCATCTCTTGTCCTGTCACTTGTTCCTAGAGAGAAAATCCAGCAGCTGCAAGTGCTGGAGCAGACCTCAAGCTGGCACATCAGTTTCTTCTGCCTCTGTAAGAACTTGGAGAAAAGACATTTCCAGAGTGGCTTTTGCAGACCCCATGGCAGGTCCTAGAGATTAATGCTGTAGGCTCACAGCCTGGATTGGGTTGGAAGGGACCTTCCAAGCTCATCCAGTCCAACCCCCTGCACTCAGCAGGGACATCCCCACCCAGAGCAGGCTGCTCACAGCCCCACACAACCTGACCTGCAGTGGTGCCAGCCATGGGGCAGCTCCCACCTCTCTGGACAGCCTGGGCCAGGCTCTCCCCACTCTCAGTGCCAAACATTTCTCCCTTCTCTCCACTCTCAATCTCCCTCTGTCAGTTCAAACCATCCCCTCTTGGCCTGCCACAACAGGCCCTGCTCACAATTCTGTCCCCAGCTCTCTTCTGGCCCTTTAAAGCACTGCAAGGCTTCCAGGAGGTCTACATTAGGGTTATTAAGTCATTAGATGTCTACTGCTGTGATCATGGAGATGTTGGTCAGGGTAGAAGGATGCCTTTTATTTTCCTGCCCATGGAATTGTGTGTTCTGGAAAACCTCTGCCTTCTGCTTTGACATTGAGTGTGGAGTTCAGCTTTGGCCAGCATTAAGGAGAGCAGAAGAGTGCCCTAGCTGAGCTGAAATGAGGGCAGGAGTAACCAGAGAGGTTTTGTTTTATCTGCTGCTGGTAACCATGACCTGCTGCAGACCAGCACAGGGCACACAGATGCTCTGCATTGGCTGCTTCTGGATTACCATCTGTGTCCAGTGCTGCTGGATTGATGCCAGAGGAGCCCATAAAAATGATCCAAGGGCTGCAGCAGCTCTGCTGTGAGCACAGGCTGAGGAAGCTGGGGGGGCTCATCCTGGAGAGGAGAAGGCTCCAGAGGGACCTCAGAGCTGCCTGCCAGTGCCTGAAGGCATCCTGCAGGAAGGCTGCAGAGAGACTTTTGCTGAGGGTGTCTGAGCCAGGCCAAGGGGGAATGGTTTGGAGCTGAGGCAGAGCAGGGTTAGAGTGGAGCTGAGGAAGAAGTTCTGCAGTGTGAGGGTGCTGAGAGTCTGGCACAGGCTGCCCAGGGAGGCTGTGGCTGCCTCCTGCCTGGGGGTGTTCAAGGCCAGGCTGGATGAGGCCCTCAGCAGAGGGTTGTAGTAGATTAGCTCTGAGGTCCTTTCCAGCCTGAGCCACTCTGATCCCTGCATCCATAGCTGATGGCTGTACTTTGCTTTCATTCTCAGGCCTCTGCCTTCTAACTTCAGAGCCAGAAGTGGTCAGCATGAAAGAGTTCTCCCAGCAGCCTTTTGAGACAAAGCAGCAGCCCTGGGCTGGTTTATTTTTAGTGCTGTTGTGGCCATCTCCTGCTGTAGACAGGGTAAAAGCCTCTTCAGCACCTCCTGGCTCTCTGCTCACTTTGCAGGAAAGCAAGTAATGGGTGAGGGCTGAACTGTGGTCAGCCTTTGAAACAGCCCTTGGCAGATGTGCCCTTTGCCACATGTTTTTCCATAGTCATTTTATGTGAGATGACCAAACCCATACCAGAGGACCTAGAGACCTTTCTGTTGTTTTGTCCTACACCCAGGTCAGTGACTCCTGGAGCCATTGCACTGAACCATGAGTGCTGCTGGGCTTCACTCTGACCTGGTGGCACAGCACTTTGCTTGTGAGGATGAAATGATAAAGCTCATCAGAAGATCTTGAGTGGCTGACACTGTCAGGCTGTACTGACACTCGGCCAGACCTGCCCAGGCTGCAGAGTTGGCTGCAGGGGACCTCATAAAGTTCAGGCAGGGCAAGTGTAGGGTCCTGTAGCTGGGGAGGAACAACCTCATGCAGCAGGACAGGTGAGGGGAGACCTGCTGGAGAGCAGCTCCAAGGAGAAGGACCTGGAATTGCTGGGGGACAAGAAGTTCATCATGAGCCATCAGTGTGCCCTCATGGCCAGGAAGTCCAGTGGTGTCCTGAGAAGTGTGGCTGGCAGGGCAAGGGAGGTTCTCTGCCCTCTTTGCTCTGCACTAGGGAGGCCACATCAGGAGTCCTGGGTCCAGTTCTGAGCTCTCCAGTTCAGGACAGGCAGGGATCTGCTGGAGAGAATCCAGGGGAGGTTGCAAAGGTGCTGAGGGGCCTGGAGCAGCTCTGGGAGGAGCAAAGGCTGAGAGCCTGCAGAAGAGCAGCCCCAGAAGGGATCTGAGCAATTCATTAAGGACAAGTGCAGGGTCCTCCATCTAGGGAGGAACAACAGCAGGCACCAGTACAGGTTGGAGCTGCCCTGCTGAAAAGCAGGTCTGTGGGGAAAGGCCTTGGAGTGCTGGTAGGCAGCAAGTTCTGCATGGGCCAGCATATTGGTTCTAGTTTAATCTTCCCAGAGACTCAAAATACATAGCTAACAGAACCAGTACAATAATAATAATAAGCCTTCCCCTCTCCTCTGCTTTTGGAAATAAAGGAATTAGATGTAGAGAGAGAGAGAAAGAGGTTAAAAATCACCCAAAGAATAGCTTCCCTCGATTTGGAAGTTAAAAAAACCTTTAACAATAAATAAAACAGGCATTTAAGGTAGGGGAGTTACAAAAGGTACAGGGAAGGGAAACAAGGTACAAATATATATATATAAACCACCAGATTAATGGCAATGGATGGAGGTAGATTCAGGAAGTGGTTGTCCACCATGTGGTAGAAAATGGCCACATGGTAAGACAGGAGCAGCAGGAACAAAGGTGGTGCTGTCGGGCAGGCAGGCAGAGACAGGAACAGGAAGTTCCTCTGTTTATATAGGGGGTCCAGACAGGAAATGGGAGTGGGCTAAACACTACCCCTGAGGTCAGGTTCAGACCCATCCCCTGGGAAGAGTCAGGAGGCTTGGGGTCAGGTTCAGAACACAGACCACCCCCCCAGGAGGGTTAACCCTTTACAGCCAGCAATGTGCCCTTGTGGGCAAGAGAGCCAAGGGCATCCTGGGGGACATCTGGAAAAGTGTCTCCAGCAGGGCTAGGGAGGTTCTCCAGCCTCTCTGCTCTGCCCTGCTGAGACCACACCTGCAATACTGTGTCCAGTTTGGGGCTCCCCAATTCAGGAGAGACAGGGACCTGCTGGAGAGAGTCCAGCAGAGAGCCAGGAGGATGAGTGGGGGACTTGAGCATCTCCCCTGTGGAGAGAGCCTGAGAGCCCTGGGGCTGCTTAGTCTGGAGAAGGCTGAGAGGAGATCTGATCAATGTGTACAAATAGCTGAGGGGTGGAGGGCAAGTGGCTGGGGCCAAGCTCTTCTGGGTGGTGCACAGCAATAAGCCAAGGAGCAACAGCTGCAAACTGGAACAGAGAAGGTTTCAGCTCCACATGAGGAGAAACTTCTTTACAGTGAGGGTGGCAGAGGCCTGGAGCAGGCTGCCCAGAGAGGCTGTGGAGTCTCCTTCTCTGGAGGTTTTCAAACCCACCTGGATGCATTCCTGTGCAGACTGCCCTGGAGGATCCTGCTTGGCAGGGGACTTGGACTGGATGATCTCTGGAGGTCCTTTCCAACCTCTAAGGTTCTGTGATTCTGCAAATGCTCAGCAAGAGCTAAAGGAGCTGTGGGGGGCAAGAGGCTGGGACCAGACTCTTGTCACTGGTGCCCAGGGACAGGCCAAGGGGCAATGGGCACAAAGTGGCACCCAGGAGGTTGCATCTGAGCAGGAGGAGCAAGTTGTTTGTTGTGAGGGTGCTGGAGGCCTGGAGCAGGCTGCCCAGAGAGGCTGTGGAGTGTCCTTGTGTGGAGAGCTTCCAAGGCCAGCTGGGCACTGTGCTGCTGGGCAAGCTGCTGGGGGTGCCCTGCTTTGGCAGGGGGTTGGGCTGGGTGATCTCCAGAGGTCCCTTCCCACCCCACCCTGCTGGCACTCTGGTCTGATTTAACACTCAGCCATCACTCCAGTGCAGCAGAGGTGTCCCAGCTGTCTTCCATAAAGACAGGCTGAGGCTGTTCTTGTCCCAGCCCATGATTAAATTGCCTTTAATCCTTTGGAGCTTGGTGCTTTTCTTGCCCTCCTCCAGCTTGAGTCATTCCCTGACTGTGGGGTTTCTCCATGCTCAGTCCTCCTGCTCTCAGTGCACCTCAGGCTGCATTTGTTTACAGCTGAAGATTTTTAATCTCTTTTTTTCTTGGTTTATTATTTGTTTGTTTATTTGTTTTTCTTTTTCCAGAGGAGCTTTTAAATAACTTTGCCCAGCAGATTGGAGCCTGGAGATTCTGCCTCTACTTCCTGTCCAGTACCAGAAATGACTATGTCATGATGTACAGCCTGACTGTGTTTGAGGTAAGGTGCTGCTGGGGCATTGGCAGATGCCTGCCCTGCTTTGCAGGCTCTTACAGGATGCTTTTATTGCTCTCTCTCAGGCTGCTAATGGCAGGTGAGGAGCAGAGCAGGAATCTTGCTACACAAAGTGAGGAAGGAATTTCCTGGCGTCTCCATATCTGGTTTCAGAGGCTGCTTGAGCTTTCTGCACCATGCTTTTAAGAGTGCTCTTGCTTTTGTCCTCTCTTCCTGGGCAGCAGTATGGACTTGATTGCCTGCTGCTGGCTGCTGCAGTAATGCTGAGAGGGAAGGCAAAGTGCTTTTAGTTGTCTGATATCTCATGGTTGTGGTTGATGCTAGGTGGGAAGGACTTGGAGGGGCCAGAGCAGGGTCACAAAAATGATTGGGGGCTGGAGCACCTCTGCTACAAGGCCAGGCTGAGGGAGCTGGGGGGGGTCAACCTGGAGAAGAGAAGGCTCCAGGGAGACCTTGGAGCAGCCTTCCAGCGCCTGAAGGGGCTACAAGCAGGCTGCAGAGAGACTGTTCCCAGAGGCCTGCAGGGACAGGACCAGGGCAATGGTTTGACATGAGAGCAGAGCAGATTGAGGTTGGATGGGAGGCACAAATTCTGCAGCAGGAGGCTGCTGGAACACTGCAACAGGTTGCCCAGGGAGGTGTTTGAGGCCTCATGCCTGGAGATATTCAAGGTGAGGCTGGACAGGACTCTGTGCTCTGATCTAGTGGAGGATGTCCTTGGTGAGTGGAGAGGAGGTTTGTCTGGATGAGCTTGGGAGGTCCCTTCTAACCCAGCCCATTCTGTGATTCTCTGCTCTTGAGCTACATCCTACAAGTGCAGTTGCAGCTGTAGGGGTGAGATCTCCCTTAAGCCACATCCCACCCTACCTAATTTTAGAAGAGCAAAGCTGTACTGAAAAACCTAAATACTGATTTGTATAGCTGCTGGCTGAAACAGCACCATCCTGCCCACAGCTCTGGGTCACAGCTCATCTGTCAATCCCTTTCCCAAATTATATTCTGGGGTTTAGTCAATACCAGATTGAGTTCCTGGACAGTTTTGTGTCCAGGTGGCCAAGAAGGGCACCAACAGCCTGCCTTGGATCAGCAATGGTGTGGGCAGCAGGAGGAGGGCAGGGATTGTGACCCTGTACTCTGCACTGGGGAGGCTACAGCTTGAATCCTGGGCTCATCTTTGTGCTCCTCACTCCCAGAAGGACATTGAGGGGCTGGAGCAGGGCCAGAGAAGGGCAACAGAGCTGGGGAAGGGTCTGGAGAACAGGGCTGGGGAGGAGCAGCTGAGGGAGCTGGGGGGGTTGAGCCTGGAGAAGAGGAGGCTGAGGGCAGAGCTCATTGCTCTCTGCAGCTCCCTGAGAGGAGGCTGCAGCCAGGTGGGGCTTGGGCTCTGCTCCCAGGGAAGAAGTGACAGGACAGGAGGAAATGGCCTCCAGTTGCCCCAGGGGAGGCTTAGGTTGGACATGAGAAGAAAATTCTTCACTGGAAGGGTTCTGAAGGCCTGGATGGTGCTGCAGGGTCTGTCCTCTGTTCAGCTGCTCTTGTTCTGCCTCCTTAGCTTGCACCCACTCACCTCTGCATGTTCCTGACATCAGGCTTGGTCCTGCACCACAGAGCAGTTAAAGCATCTTAGATTTCAGCTCCTTGTCCTGCAAGTCTGTGTTGGAGCTCTAACAAAAGAGAAACATCTTCTGTTTGACCTGCTGATAGCTACTTGTGTCCTGACCTACATCTCTGCCTAGAGCAGCAGAGGGAATTGAAGTACATCAAATATGGCTTTCATGTGGCCATGCTTGATCAGCAGAGGCCTGGATAGATTCCCCTGTCTTAGCTTGGTGCAGGCACTGCTGGTTCTGAGCCATGAGCTCTGCCTGGAGCTCTGTCTCTGTGCTGTGTTCGTGTTCATAAAGTCACAGAATGGTTTAGATTGGAAGGGACCTTCAAGATCTTGTAGGTCTATAACCCCCTGCCATGGGCAGGGACACCTCCCACCAGCACAGGTTGCTCAAGGCCTCATCCAGCCTGGACCTCAACACCTCCAGGGAGGTTGTAGATCAGCGAATCACAGAATCTGATCCACATCTATGATCACATTCTGTTGTTCTGTGATCCACAACGTCCCTGGGCAATTTGTGTCAGTCTCTTCCCACCCTCACTGCAAACAATTTCTTCCTCATCTCCACTCTCAGCCTCCTCTCTCCTAGCTCACAGCCATTGTCCCTCATCCTCTCACCCCATGCCTTTGTCAGAAGTCCCTCCTCAGCTCTTCTGGAGCCCCTTCAGCTACTGGAAGGCTGCTCTGAGGTCTCCCTGGAGCCTTTCTTTCTCCAGGCTGAACAGCCCCAACTCTCTCAGCCTGTCCCCACATTCTCTTGCTGTTTAAGTTCACTGAAGTGCCTCCAGTGAGCTCATTTGGAAGGTCTTTTTTCTTTTCCAGAACCTGATCAACAAGATGTGGCTTGGGGTCCCTTCTCAGGACAAGATGGAGATCCGCAGCTGCCTGCCCAAGCTCCTCCTGGCTCACCACAAGACTCTGCCTTACTTCATCAGGAACAAGCTCTGCAAAGTGATCGTGGACATTGGGCGGCAGGACTGGCCCATGTTCTACCACGACTTCTTCACCAACATCCTGCAGGTGGGCAGCCTCTGCAGACACCCAGGGAAGGCATTGTTCTCTGCCCTTGGTCTGTCAGCTCCCTTGGCAGAGGAGTGACAAAGCCTTGCAAAGCAAACCTGCGGCTTCAATCCCTTCTGCAGCTCAGCCATAGCTCCCTACAGGTGACGCTGGTTGCTGGTGCCACCAGGACTTGGCAAAAGAGCAACAGCTGCACTGGGAGTGTGCAGTGTTTAGGAGTAGTTGGTGAGCATGCAGGGTGGGGAGTTGTTCCTCACCTGAAAAAGGGACTCAGACTATGGGTGTGTCCTGGGGTGGTTCCCAAAGTGACAGTGTGTGTGATAAGTGAGTGTGGCTGTTGGGGATTTTTCACCTCATCCCCACTGAATCCCTGAGCTTCTGCTGCTTCCATCTGCAGCCAAATCCCTCAGCTCCTCCTTGCTTCTGTCTCCAGTTCAATCCCTCAGCTCCTCCTTGCTTCTGTCTCCAGTTCAATCCCTCAGCTCCTTCTTACTTCTCCCAGCATTTGGAGTCTTAAATGACTGCAGAACCCCCTCTGAGTACCTTGTTTTTCTTTCAGCCTCTCCATGTGAATTCAGCTTCTTGTAAATTAATACCCATAGCAGACACCTTCCAAAATACTCTGAGGAAGTGAAATTAAAATAGTAATCTTGAACTCCAAGGCATCAAAACAGAGCAGGAAAGAAGGAGCAGAGGGACTGGATTTCAGAGTTGCAGATGAGTCCTCCCAAGGCTTTTCCTTCTGAGATCATTTGAAGAAAATGGTGAGACCTTACCTGCAGCACTGTGTCCAGCTCTGGGGTCTCCAACACAAGAGAGACATGGACCTGCTGGAGAGGGTCCAGAGTGTGCCACAAAGGTTATCAGAGGGTAGAGAACTTCTGCTGTGGGGACAGGCTTGGGGAGTTGGGGCTGCTAAGCTGGGGAAGAGAAGGCTCCAGGGACATCTTAGAGCAGCCTGCCAGTAGCTGAGGGGGCTCCAGGAGAGCTGAGGGAGGGACTTTAGGCAAGGACTGGGAGTGCCAGGATGAGGGACAGTGGCTTTGAGCTGGGAGAGGGGAGACTGAGAGTGGAGAGGAGGAAGAAATTCCTTGCAGTGAGGGTGGGGAGAGACTGTCACAGGTTGCCCAGGGAGGTTGTGGATCATAGATGAGATTCTATGATTCTGTGATGCACACCCTCCCTGGAGGTGTTGAAGTCCAGGCTGGATGAGGCCTTGAGCAACCTGTGCTGGTGGGAGGTGTCCCTGCCCATGGCAGGATGTTGGCACTGGATGATCTTGAAGGTCCCTTCCAACCTAAACCACTCTGTGACTCTCTGGACACTGCCTCCAGCTCTTTCTTTGGCATTCCTGATGGGCTCCTCAGATGAAGATGCAGGCTGCTGAGCTGAGCCTGGCTGCAGTGGCAGCCTCCTTGTGTGGTGAAACTATCAGTGCTGAAGCACTTCTGAGAAGTGATGATGTCAGCAGAAGGCAGAAGGAAGCTGTTGGTGGTAAACAAGCTGGAGCAGAGAGGGTGTGCAGTGATATGGTGAAAGCTGTCTTGGAACCCAGGGATTCCCATGGCCCTGCAGCTGCTGCCATGCCACAGGTGAATGTCTTGGGCAGGTCACAGCAGGGAGTGGGTTGGAGGGGACCTCAGAGATCATTCAGTGCCCCCGCCCTGCCATGGGCAGGGACACCTCCCACCAGCACAGGTTGCTCAAGGCCTCATCCAGCCTGACCTTCAAAACCTCCAGGGAGGTTGTGGATCACAGAATCACAGAATCTGATCCACAACCTCCCTGGGCAACCTGTGACAGTCTCTCCCCACCCTCACTCCAAACAATTTCTTTCTGCTCTCCACTCTCAGTCTCCCCTCTCCCAGCTCAAAGCCATTATCCTTTGGCCTGGCACTCCCAGGCCTTGTCCAAAGTCCCTCCCCAGCTCTCCTGGAGCCCCTTCAGCTACTGGAAGGCTGCTCTGAAGTCTCCCTGGAGCCTTCTCTTCTCCAGGCTGAAAAACCCCAACTCTTCCAGCATGTCTTCACAGGGGAGGTTCTCCAGCCTCTGATCATCTTCATGGCCTTCTCTGGATCCTCCCCAGCAGGTCCACATCTCTTGTGCTGGAGGGCCCAGAACACAGAGCACTGCAGGTGAGGTCTCAGCACTTGCTGAGCAGAGCCTTGTCACAGCTCGTGCTGCTGTTTCCCTCTCAGCTCATCCAGTCCCCTGTGACCACTCCTCTGGGCCTGATCATGCTGAAGACCACCTCAGAGGAGCTGGCTTGCCCGCGGGAGGACCTCAGCGTGGCCAGGAAGGAGGAGCTGCGCAAGCTGCTGCTGGAGCAGGTGCAGACGGTGCTGGGGCTCCTCACAGGTACGAGTCACTGCCCTCCTGCTGCAGTGCTCTGCTGCTGCAGGCTCTCACGGCCTGGCTGCAGGGCAGCAGCGTGTGGGGCAGGCAGGGCTGCTCCTCCAGCTTGAGCACACAGCTCGGGGCGGGGGTTGGCTCAGCTTTCTGTGGAGAAGCCCAGTAGCAGAGCAGCTGTGTGGCTGCAGCTCTCCGTGAGGGTCACCTCTCAGGGCTCACTCAACAAAGGCATTCACAGAAGGGACCTGCAAAGGTCATCCAGTCCGAGCGCCTTGCGGTCAGCAGGGACACCCTGCACTAGAGCAGGCTGCTCAGAGGTTGGTGAGCCTCACCTTGAACATCTCCAGGAATGGGGCCTCAGGTAACTCCCTGGGCAACCTGTCCCTTGGCAGAGCACTGAAACTGTGTTCTGCTGGAGTCGTTTTGCAGTCCCCAGCCTGTTTGTTAGCTCCAGCTGCCCTTCAGCAGCCTGTTCTGAACCCTCTCTCTTTGGCCAGGTATTTTGGAGAGCATCTGGGACAAACACAGTGTTACTGCTGCCACTCCACCACCATCCCCAACCTCAGGAGAAAGTGGTAAGGATGGAGAAAGCCACAAGATGGGCTTAAACCTGCAACAGCAGGGATTCCTTCCTCTGCTGTCTACCTTCTTGGAATGAGTCTTTCCTAGAGCTTGTAGCAGGCCAACAAACTGCTGGCTGGAAAGACAAACCTGAGCTGATGAAGGAATTCCCACAGCAGGGGATGGCCCACTGCAAATGCCACCTCCTTCAGAAGTGCCCATCCAGCTTCCTGCCATCCTCAGATGGCAAAAATGTCTCTAAAGGACTGCAAAATGCTCTGACATCAGTGCCTTGGCTTTGGCCTCTGGGAATTTCAGCTATGGGCACATCAAAAGCCAGAGTAGACCAAAACAGAAGCCCTTACTTAAAAACCATGTGTCAGACCATTGTTGTGCCAGCCTGGGGTCTTGTCTATGGGTGTACAGCTGATCTGGACTCATTCCATGTCCAGCTCTGGGCTCCCCAGTTCTGGAGAGAAAGAGAACTGCTGGAGGGAGTCCAGAGGAAGCTGCAAAGCTGCTGAGGGGCCTGGAGCAGCTCTGAGAGGAGCAAAGGCTGAGAGCCCTGGGGCTGAGAGCCTGCAGAAGAGCAGCCCCAGAGGGCAGCTGAGCAATGCTCAGCAAGAGCTAAAGGAGCTGTGGGGGGCAAGAGGCTGGGGCCAGACTCTTGTCAGTGATGCCCAAGGCCAGGCCAAGGGGCAGGGGGCACAAAGTGGCACCCAGGAGGTTGCATCTGAGCAGGAGGAGAAAGTTGTGAGGGTGCTGGAGGCCTGGAACAGGCTGCCCAGAGAGGCTGTGGAGTGTCCTTGTGTGGAGAGCTTCCAAGGCCAGCTGGGCACTGTGCTGCTGGGCAAGCTGCTGGGGGTGCCCTGCTTGAGCAGGGGCTTAAGCTGGATGAGCTCCAGAGGTCCCTTCCCACCCCACCACACTGGGGTGCTGGCACTCACACAGATACTGCTTAGTTACCTTCAAAACAGAGAAGCTGTTTCTGTGCCCTGGTACTTGGTACACATTTCACTTCTGCTGTTAAGGCTCAGCAGGGGATTGGTGCTGAGGGTCACCCCTGGCATGGCTGATATTGAGAACTGTCTTGGTGTGCCATGGGCCATTGTTCATGCAGCTCTCCCAGGCACTGCCTGGCACTGTGCTGCCTTGCTCTTGGGCAGTGAAGCGAGAGGAGGTGCCCTGATGCAGTGGGATCCAGACACTGCCCTTGGCTCTGTCTGCTTTTAACCAGGTAAAAGAAGGGCTGTGAGGCCAGGAGCCTGTGGCAGTTGCAGGCACCTCAGTGCCAGCTCCTGGGGCTGCTGGATTCAGAGATGAGAATCTGTGCTTCTCATTGGGTTTTGTGGAGTCTGCCAGGCTGGGTGTTTGAAAGAGGCAGAGGTGTGTGGACTGGAACTTCAAGATCATCCAGTCCAAGCCTTATCCCAGCACTACCAGGGCACCACTGACCCATGGCCTCAGCACCATATCTTTGAAACCCTTCCAGGGATGGAGACACCACCACTGCCCTGGGCAGCCTGAGCCAGGCCTTGACAACCTTTTTGGGGGTGGAAATTGTTCCTTGTGTCCAACTAATCCTCCTCTGGGGCAACTTGAGGCTGTTGCCTCTTGTCCCATCCCTTGTTCCTTGGGAGCAGAGCCCAACCCCCACCTGGCTGCAGCCTCCTCTCAGGGAGCTGCAGAGAGCAATGAGCTCTGCCTTCAACCTCCTCTTCTGCAGGCTCAACACCCCCAGCTCCCTCAGCTGCTCCTCCCCAGCCCTGTTCTCCAGACCCTTCCCCAGCTCTGCTGCCCTTCTCTGGACTTGCTCCAACCCTTAGTGTCCTTCTTGCAGTGAGGAGCCCATAGCTGAACCCAGGATTCAAGCTGTGGCCTCCCCAGTGCCCAGTCCAGGGGCACAATCCCTGCCCTGCTCCTGCTGCCCACACCATTGCTGCTCCAGGCCAGGCTGCTGATGCCCTCTTTGCCCACCTGGGCACCCCCTGGCTCATCTTCAGCTGCTCTCACCCAGCACTCCCAGGTCCTTTTCTACTGGGCAGTTTCCAGCCACTCTGCCCCAAGCCTGGACCCTTCTGGGATTGTTGTGACTCAAGGGCAGGATCCAGTGCTTGGCATTGTTGAACCTCATCCCATTGGCCTCAGCCCATGGCTGCAGCCTAGCCAGAGCCCTCTCTGAAGCAGCACATGAGTGAACACCATGGCAGTGTGGGTGCAGCCATGGGAGCTGCTTCAGCACTCAGAGTGGCTGCAGGAGCACCAAGCTCAGCTCAGCAGATGAGGAGAAGAAACCAAGGCTGAGGCATGGCAGGTTAGGAATTTAGTGCTGGAAGCCCTGAATAGTGGAGGCTGGAGGGGAATCTTCCATCCTGCAGACTCGTGAGTGCTTTGGCAAGAGCTCAGCAGGTCAGTGCTGTGCCTGTCAGGCTGCTCAAGTCCTGGCTCATTTCACTTCCCAAACAAATTCACTTCAGTTCTCTGAGGAGAACTTGTAATTCTGTCATGGAGCAAGGGCTTCTGAATTGTTCAGGTGAAGGGCTGGTTTTACTTGAGGAAGGGAAGTGTATTGAGTGAGCCAGGGAAGGTCAAGGGCTTTTGCAGCTGGTGGTGGCTGCTTGCATTGCCGTGAGGCTCTCGAGGGCTTCTTGCTGAGCACTGTTGAGGAAGTGAAGGCCACCATGGATAAGAAAGTCTCTGGGTTGTGGATTAATTGATTAGGAGGTATGGGATCAATTCTACATGCAAGTGGTCCTCTTGCCATGAGTGAGGAGTCACACAAAGGGTTGGGTTGGAAGGGACCTTCAAGTCCACCCAGCTCCAACCCCCTGCCACGGGCAGGGACACCTTCCACCAAAGCAGGTTGTTCAAGGCCTCATCCAGCCTGGACTTCAACACCTCCAGGAAGGCTGTGGATCCACAACCTCCCTGGACAACCTGTGCCAGTGTCTCCCCACCCTCACTGCAAACAATTTCTTCCTCATCTCCAGTCTCAATCTGCCCCCCTCAAGCTTCCATCCACATGTCCCTGGAATCCTGTTCCATATCTCACAGATCCTGCCAGTCCATCTCCACCCAACCTTTATGCCTCACTTGCTGAACCCCAGAGGCTCCCATGGCTTTGCTCAGTGGCTGGGGGTGGCAGTTGGACCTGGAGTCCTGTGTGCGGTTCTGGAGTCCCCAGCACAGGAGGGACATGGAACTGTTGGAGCGAGTCCAGAGGAGGCCACAAAGACGCTCCGAGGGCTGGAGCAGCTCTGCTACAAGGACAGGCTGAGAGAGTTGGGGCTCTGCAGCCTGGAGAAGAGAAGGCTTCCAGGAGAGCTTAGAGTAGCCTTTCAGGATCTGAAGGGGGCTACAGGAAGGCTGGGGAGGGACTATTGACAAGGTCTGGGAATGACAGGACAAGGGGAATGGGTTTGAACTGGCAGAGGGGAGATTGAAAGTGGATGTTAGGAGGAAGTTGTTTGCAGTGAGGGTGGTGAGACACTGGCACAGGTTGCCCAGGGAGGTGTTGAAGTGCAGGCTGAATGAGGCCTTGAGCACCCTGGGCAGGTGGGAGGTATCCCTGCCCATGGCAGGGGATTGGAGCTGGGTAAGCTTTGAGGTCACTTCCAACCTAAACCATTCTATGTTTTATGACCTCTTGAAGGCAGCCAACATTAATGGGATGAGCTTCAACAAGGCCAAATGCAGGTCCTGCACTTGAGGCACAACAACCCCAAGCAACCCTGCAGACTTGGGGCAGTATGGTTGGAAACTTGTCTGGCAGAAAGGGACCTGCAGGTTGTAATAGACAGGAGCTGAATGTGAGCCAGCAGTGTGCCCAGGTGGCCAAGAAGGCCAATGGCATCCTGGCTTGTATTAAAAATGCTGTGCCCAGCAGGAGCAGTGAGATTGTCCCCTTGGACTCTGCTCTGGTGAGGCCACAGCTCGAGTGCTGTGTTCAGTTTGGGGCACCTCAGTACAAGAGGGATGTGGAGGTGCTGGAGCCAGTGCAGAGCAGGGCAAGGAAGGGCCTGGAGAGTAACTCTGATGAGGAGAGACTGAAGGAGCTGGGGAGGGTTAAACAGGAGGCTGAGGGCAGAGCTCATTGCTGTCTGCAGCTACCTGAGAGGAGGTTGTGGAGAGGCTGCTGCTGGTCTCTGCTCACAGGTAACAGTGACAGAACAAGAGGGAATGGCCTCAAGCTGCCACTGGGCAGGTCTAGACTGGACATTAGGAAAAAGTTTTTCACAGAGAGAGTGGTCAGGAACTGGAATGAGCTGCCCAGGGAGGTGGTAGAGTCACCCAGCCTGGCTGTGTTTGGATGTGGTGCTTAGGGTTATGGTTTAAGGTGAATCTTGTTGACCAGGGTTATAGGTTGGACTTGGTGCTCCTGAGGGGCTTTGCCCACCTGGATGTTTCTGTATTCTGTGACCACCTCAAGTTGTGACCCAGGTGCCTGCTTTCTGCCCTAGGTGACCTCCTGAGCAGCCTGCTGCAGAGTCCCAGCGCAGCCAAGCTCCTGACGCAGCCCATTCCTGTCCTGGACGCCGAGAGCGAATACGTCTGCAGCCTGGTGCTGGAGTGCCTGGCACACCTCTTCAGCTGGATCCCCTTGTCCACCAGCATCACCCCCTCCCTGCTCACCACCATCTTCCACTTCGCTCGCTTCGGCTGCGACGCGCGGGGCCGCAAGCTGCCCTCGCTCAACGGCAGCAGCCCCAGCGCGCCGCCGGGGCAGGAGCGGGGCCGCCTGGGCGTGCTGGCCATGGCCTGCATCAACGAGCTCATGTCCAAGAACTGTGTGCCCGTGGAGTTCGAGGAGTACCTGCTGCGCATGTTCCAGCAGACCTTCTACCTCCTGCAGAAGATCACCAGGGAGAACAACACCCACACGGTCAAGAGTCGGCTGGAGGAGCTGGATGAGAGGTGAGGGCAAGCCGAGGGAGCTGCACTAGGGCCTGCTCGGGTGCTCTCTGTGTCCCCTCTGCTTGTGCCCAGGCTGTCTGGTGGCCTTCTGCTCAGAGAGCTGGGCTGGGTCACACGGGCAGACAGGTAGGTGCCCACAGGTACAGCTCTGCTGAGTTTGCCATAGTGGCACATGTTGTGTTCTGTTGTCACAGAAACATTGCTGTTGGCAAAGCCCCTCAGGACCCCCAGGCCCAGATGATGTCCCTGCTCTGCAAGGTGCACCCTAAACCCAGGCACCACAGCCAAACACAGCCAGGGTTGGGGACTGCACCACCTCCCTGGGCAGCTCATTCCAGTGCCTGACCACTCTTGCTGGGAAAATGTTTCCTAATGTCCGGTCTAAACCTGCCCAGTGGCAGCTTGAGGCCATTCCCTCTTGTTCTGTCACTGTTACCTGTGAGCAGAGACCAGCAGCAGCCTCTCCACAGCCTCCTCTCAGGTAGCTGTAGACAGCCATGAGGTCTCCCCTGGAACAAGCTGCCCAGAGGGGCTGTGGAGTGGCCTTGTGTGAAGAGCTTCCAAGCCACCTGGGTGTGTTCCTGTGTGGCCTGCCTTGAGAACCCCTGCTGTAGCAGGGGGGTTGGATTGGATACTTTCTGAAGGTCCCTTCCAACTCCACCATTCTGTGATTCAGAAAGCTCCCCTGGAGGCACTGAAGCCCTCATTTAACTCTTTCATGGACAACATCAGCAGGCATCCTTCAGTGACACGGCTGTGTTGGCCTCCACAGGGCTGGTGTTGCCATGTCCTTGTGCTTTGCTGCTCAGACCTTATCTACAGATACTGTGTGAGACCCTCAGACAGTCCTTGCCAAGGACTGAGGCAGGGATGGAATGAAGATATGGTGTCCCTGCCCATGGCAGGGGGCTGGAACTAGATGATCTTCAAGGTCCCTTCCAACCCAAACCAGTCTGTGTCCTGAGGCTGCATAAACTTAGGTGGCTGCAGGAGGAGCTGGGGCTTCCCCTGAGCTCTGCCCTGCCTGAGGGAAAGGAGGCCAGGATTTGCTGGACTCTCTACAGCTCCCTGAACGAGGCTGCAGCCAGGTGGGGGTTGGGCTCTGCTCCCTAGTCTCAGGTGAGAGAAGGAGAGAAACTGGCCTGAAATTGTGCCAGGGGAGGGTTAGGGTGGAGAGGTATTGCTGCCCCAGAGGGGTCAGGGACTGGCACAGGCTGCCCAGGGAGGTGGTGGAGTCCCCATCCCTGGAGGTGTTCAGGAAAGGTGTGGCCATGGCACCTGGGAACAGTTTTGGTGGCCATGGTGGTGCTGGGTTGGTATTTGACTGGCTGAGCTTGGAGGCCTTTCCCAGCCCAAACAGTTCTAGGATTATGTGAATTTCTTGCAGGAAAATGGCTTGGATTAACCAAGTCCTGATCAAAAGAGGCACAGAAGAAACTGACTTCAGCAGTTTGCTGTCTTCAGAGCCTGCCTTCCTTGGCTCCTTCCCTCCCTCTCCTGGTGCTGTTTCTTTTTGTTCTCTTTCAAACTCAGTGTGGCCATGAACAAGTTGGTGGTGCCAGACTAGCCCAGAACATGGGTGAGCTTCAGCTGCCTTTTTCTTTACTTGTGCTTGGCTTTCATCTGCAGATCCCCAAATACAGGAAATAGCTCCTGAGGGTCCAGGTGATGGCTTGGGGGCTGGCAGAGCTGGGAGCCAAGAAAGAATTTCACTGCTCTGAGATCAGAGGCTCTTCAGAGAATGAAAATGAAGAGGCTGAGGGAGGAGTTTGAGGCTGAACTCTTCATCTTTTGGGTAGCTTTGCTGTGGAAGTGTGTGACCCCCAGGCAGCTGTGCTCAGTGCTCTGCCCAGCAGGCACTGCTAAAGAAAAAGGAATTGGAACCTTTGAGGCAGTATGCAAGTGTTGTGTGGGGTTGTAGGCTACTGATAACCAAGAGTGCTGCAGCTCTTTGTTGGCTGATGATGCTTCTGCTCCTGAAGTAGTTTTCAGAGTACCCCAGCAGGGTGGGGTGGGAAGGGACCTCTGGAGATCACCCAGCCCAACCCCCTCCCAAAGCAGGGCACCCCCAGCAGCTTGCCCAGCAGCACAGTGCCCAGCTGGCCTTGGAAGCTCTCCACACAAGGACACTCCACAGCCTCTCTGGGCAGCCTGCTCCAGGCCTCCAGCACCCTCACAACAAACAACTTTCTCCTCCTGCTCAGCTGCAACCTCCTGGCTGCCACTTTGTGCCCATTGCCCCAGGCACCCCTGACAAGAGCCTGGCCCCAGCCTCTTGCTCCCCACAGCTCCTTTAGCTCTTGCTGAGCATTGCTCAGCTCCCCTCTGGGGCTGCTCTTCTGCAGGCTCTCAGCCCCAGGGCTCTCAGCCTCTGCTCCTCCCAGAGCTACTCCAGGCCCCTCAGTAGCTTTGCAGCCTTTGCTGTACCCTCTCCAGCAGTCCCTGTCCTTGAACCGATGGTCATTAGTTTTTTTAGAGTGAGAGGAACTCCTCAGGAAGTCAGAAGAGGGCAAGGCAGGACCCTAGCCCAGACAGTGGTGTCTGAAAGCTTGTAAGCTCAGCCCTTCGCTGCAAGGCAAGGACAAAGCACTCTTGCAGGTCAGGGCTTCTGTGCTGCTGAGGCTCTGGTGTGTGGTGCTGCAGTCTGCTGCTCTTCTGTCCTGGGTGAGGAGATCAACTCTGAGATGATTTCTAACCCTGGTGAAGCAAGGGCAGGTTCTCCTTCATGGAGTCACAGGATCACAGAATGGCAGGGGCTGGAAAGGACCTTGAAAGCTCATCCAATCCAACCCCCCTGCCAGAGCAGGTCACACAGGAATGCATCCAGGCAGGTCTTGAATAACTCCAGAAAAGGAAACTCCATAACCCCCCTGGGTAGCCTGTTCCAGGGTTCTGTCATCCTCATAGGGAAAAAAATCCTCCTCTTGTTTAAATGAAATTTCCTATGCCTCAGCTTCCACCATTGCCCCTTGTCATATCATTGGGCATCACCCAGCAGAGCCTGGCTCCAGCCTCCTGGCACTCACCTTTACATCTTTATAAACATTGATGAGGTGACTTCTCAGTCTCCTCTTCTCCAAGCTAAAGACCCCCAGCTCTCTCAGGCTCCCCCCATAACAGAGATCATCCATTCCCTTAAATGGGTTTGGTTGAAGGAACCTTCAAGACACTATGAAGATGATCAGAGGCTGGAAAACCTCTGCTATGGGGACAGGATGGGAGAGTTGGGGCTGTTCAGCCTGGAGAAGGCTCCAGAGCAGCCTCCCAGTGCCTACAGGAGAGCTGGGGAAGGACTTTTTCCAAGGGCTGGCAGTGCCAGGGCAAAGGACAATGGCTGTGATCTGGGAGAGGGGAGACTGAGAGTGGAGAGGAGGAAGGAATTGTTTGCAGTGAGGAGTAGGGTGGGAAGAGACTGGCACAGGTTTGCCCAGGAAGGTTGTGGATCACAGAATCTACAATCACATTCTGTGATTCTGTAATCCACAACCTCCCTGGAGATGTTGAAGGCCAGGCTGGATGAAGCCTTGAGCAACCTGTGCTGGTGGGAGGTGTCCCTGCCCATGGCAGGGGATTGGAGCTGGATGATCTTGAAGGTCCCTTCCAACCCAACCCATCTGTGACTTGATTTTCCCAGTCCCGTGCACAGCAGGAAGATAAGGATGAACCTGGCTGTGCAATGCTGTCTCTGGGCTGGGCTGGGATTGTGTCTCTTGGCAGGTGTGGTTGCTCTCAGCTGTGTTTAGCTGAGGTTGCTGTGACCAGAGAGACCTTTGTGGAATGAAGGTTGCCCCTCCTGTGGCTAAGCTGCTACAGGGCTTCAGATTTTCATTTCTCTGCTGACCTTGAACTGAAACTTTCTCTGTAATGAGAGGCTTTGGTGTGATTTTATCCTTATTTCCATGGCATTGCTTCCCCTCCTGCATCCCTCTGGGTTCTCACTGTGTTTCCTGCTTTCCCTTGCAGCTACATTGAGAAGTTCACAGATTTCCTGCGCCTCTTCGTCAGCGTCCACCTGCGCAGGATAGAGTCCTACTCCCAGTTCCCCGTGGTGGAGTTCCTGGCACTCCTCTTCAAGTACACTTTCCATCAGGTACAGCTGCACACCATCGTCCTGCCTTCAGCTGCTCTCTTCTCCTGCCTTGTTTCACACCAAAAGGGGGATCTAAAGTTAGCCCAGAAATTAAAAAAAGTAATTTCTCTTCCTTGTGCTGCGATCCTGGCCTCAGCTGCCCTTGGATCCAGCTAGAGACAGGGAGCACAGGGATGGTCCTGAGGAGGACAGAGGCACAGCTGAAGCATTCTGTTCAGATCTGGGCTGCCCAGTCCAAGAAGGGGCAGNGCTCTTCTGTCCTGGGTGAGGAGATCAACTCTGAGATGATTTCTAACCCTGGTGAAGCAAGGGCAGGTTCTCCTTCATGGAGTCACAGGATCACAGAATGGCAGGGGCTGGAAAGGACCTTGAAAGCTCATCCAATCCAACCCCCCTGCCAGAGCAGGTCACACAGGAATGCATCCAGGCAGGTCTTGAATAACTCCAGAAAAGGAAACTCCATAACCCCCCTGGGTAGCCTGTTCCAGGGTTCTGTCATCCTCATAGGGAAAAAAATCCTCCTCTTGTTTAAATGAAATTTCCTATGCCTCAGCTTCCACCATTGCCCCTTGTCATATCATTGGGCATCACCCAGCAGAGCCTGGCTCCAGCCTCCTGGCACTCACCTTTACATCTTTATAAACATTGATGAGGTGACTTCTCAGTCTCCTCTTCTCCAAGCTAAAGACCCCCAGCTCTCTCAGGCTCCCCCCATAACAGAGATCATCCATTCCCTTAAATGGGTTTGGTTGAAGGAACCTTCAAGACACTATGAAGATGATCAGAGGCTGGAAAACCTCTGCTATGGGGACAGGATGGGAGAGTTGGGGCTGTTCAGCCTGGAGAAGGCTCCAGAGCAGCCTCCCAGTGCCTACAGGAGAGCTGGGGAAGGACTTTTTCCAAGGGCTGGCAGTGCCAGGGCAAAGGACAATGGCTGTGATCTGGGAGAGGGGAGACTGAGAGTGGAGAGGAGGAAGGAATTGTTTGCAGTGAGGAGTAGGGTGGGAAGAGACTGGCACAGGTTTGCCCAGGAAGGTTGTGGATCACAGAATCTACAATCACATTCTGTGATTCTGTAATCCACAACCTCCCTGGAGATGTTGAAGGCCAGGCTGGATGAAGCCTTGAGCAACCTGTGCTGGTGGGAGGTGTCCCTGCCCATGGCAGGGGATTGGAGCTGGATGATCTTGAAGGTCCCTTCCAACCCAACCCATCTGTGACTTGATTTTCCCAGTCCCGTGCACAGCAGGAAGATAAGGATGAACCTGGCTGTGCAATGCTGTCTCTGGGCTGGGCTGGGATTGTGTCTCTTGGCAGGTGTGGTTGCTCTCAGCTGTGTTTAGCTGAGGTTGCTGTGACCAGAGAGACCTTTGTGGAATGAAGGTTGCCCCTCCTGTGGCTAAGCTGCTACAGGGCTTCAGATTTTCATTTCTCTGCTGACCTTGAACTGAAACTTTCTCTGTAATGAGAGGCTTTGGTGTGATTTTATCCTTATTTCCATGGCATTGCTTCCCCTCCTGCATCCCTCTGGGTTCTCACTGTGTTTCCTGCTTTCCCTTGCAGCTACATTGAGAAGTTCACAGATTTCCTGCGCCTCTTCGTCAGCGTCCACCTGCGCAGGATAGAGTCCTACTCCCAGTTCCCCGTGGTGGAGTTCCTGGCACTCCTCTTCAAGTACACTTTCCATCAGGTACAGCTGCACACCATCGTCCTGCCTTCAGCTGCTCTCTTCTCCTGCCTTGTTTCACACCAAAAGGGGGATCTAAAGTTAGCCCAGAAATTAAAAAAAGTAATTTCTCTTCCTTGTGCTGCGATCCTGGCCTCAGCTGCCCTTGGATCCAGCTAGAGACAGGGAGCACAGGGATGGTCCTGAGGAGGACAGAGGCACAGCTGAAGCATTCTGTTCAGATCTGGGCTGCCCAGTCCAAGAAGGGGCAGATGTAAGGTTTCCAGGCAGCAATGTGTCCTTGTGACTGAGAAAGCCAAAGGTGTCTTGGGGTGCATCAAGAAGACTCTGGCCAGAAAGTCAGGGGAGGTTCTTCTCCCCCTCTGCTCTGCCACACAGAGGGCACAGCTGCAGTGCTGGGTTCAGCTCTGGGCTCCTCAGTTCAGGAGAGACAGAGAACTGCTGGAGAGAGTCCAGGGCAGGCTGCAAAGCTGCTGAGGGGCCTGGAGCAGCTCTGAGAGGAGCAGAGGCTGAGAGCCCTGGGGCTGAGAGCCTGCAGAAGAGCAGCCCCAGAGGGGAGCTGAGCAATGCTCAGCAAGAGCTAAAGGAGCTGTGGGGGGCAAGAGGCTGGGGCCAGGCTCTTGTCAGGGGTGCCTGGGGACAGGCCAAGGGGCAATGGGCACAAAGTGGCAGCCAGGAGGTTGCAGCTGAGCAGGAGGAGAAAGTTGTTTGTTGTGAGGGTGCTGGAGGCCTGGAGCAGGCTGCCCAGAGAGGCTGTGGAGTGTCCTTGTGTGGAGAGCTTCCAAGGCCAGCTGGGCACTGTGCTGCTGGGCAAGCTGCTGTGGGTGCCCTGCTTGAGCAGGTGGTTGGGCTGGGTGATCTGCAGAGGTCCCTTCCCACCCCACCCTCCTGGCACTTTGTAGTCACCCTTCAAGACCAGGCTGTCTGCTGCTGAGCTCTGTTCCTGCTGTCATTTCTGTGCCAGTCCTTGCAAGGCTGCAGCAACCTTTGCCTTGCTTGGTTTGTGTCCAGGGTGCTGCTGCTCTTCCTCCTGTGCCTGCTGCTTTCCTTGCATTCTTTAGTATCAAACCCCTCTGTGGTTTTTGGAAGCTGTCACCTTCCTGTGGGACCTGTCACAGTGCAGCTCAGGCCTGATTGCCTCCCACAGCAGCAGTGGCAGAAGCAGGATTATAAAATCCTGGATGCTGATGCCACAAGCCATGAGGTAGGCAACGCTGGGACCAGTTTTGAGATTCGTGGGCTGCTGCTCTTGGGCAGAAGGTCTTTTGACAGCTAAAAACCTGTTCAGTGACCTCCCCAAACATTCCAGTAAGGGAAATTCTCCCTCTGGATTGCTGTGCTTGCTATGTTCTATGTCCAGGTGGGCAAGAAGGGCACCTGCATTCTTGCTTGGATCAGCAATGGAGTGGCCAGCAGGAGCAGGATTGTGCCCCTGGATCGGGTACTGATGAGACCACAACTTGAGTACTGGGTTTAGTTCTGAGCCTCTTGCTCCCAGAAGGACATTGAGGGGCTGGAGTAGGACCAGAGAAGGGCAGCAGAGCTGGGGAAGGGTCTGGAGAACAGGGCTGGGGAGGAGCAGCTGAGGGAGCTGGGGGTGTTGAGCCTGGAGAAGAGGAGGCTGAGGGCAGAGCTCATTGCTCTCTGCAGCTCCCTGAGAGGAGGCTGCAGCCAGGTGGGGGTTGGGCTCTGCTCCCAAGGAACAAGGGACAGGACAAGAGGCAACAACCTCAAGTTGCCCCGGGGGAAGTTCAGGCTGGACACAAGGAACAATTTTATTGCCCTTGAGGATTGTTCAGGCCTGGCCTAGGCTGCCCAGGACAGTGTTGGAGTCCCCATGCCTGGAGAGGTTTCAGAACTGTGGTGCTGAGGGCCATGGCTCAGTGGTGCCCTGGCGCTGCTGGGGTAAGGCTTGGACCCTGTGATCTCAAAGGTCTCTTCCAGCCTGAAGGATTCTGTGACTGTGTGCAGCCAATCTGGCCACAGGTTGTGATCCTCACTGTGGATTTTGGTGTGTTGCAGCCCACCCATGAAGGTTACTTTTCTTGCTTAGACATCTGGACCCTCTTCTTGGACTACCTGACTGGCAAGATCAAGAGTCGCCTGGCGGACAAAGAGGCAGTGCTCAACAGGTGAGTGGGCAGCCTGGGGCAGCTGCTCAGGGCCTTCCTGCTCATCCTGGCTGGAATATGAGGACTCAGCTGTTGCATATTCCAGCTTCACCCAGGGCTGAGTCTCTCTTCTCTTCCTGAACTCATAACAAGTGTCACCATCAGTGTGCCACCCTCCTGCAGAGGCATTCACACTCAGCAGCACACTGGATCAGGGCAATCCCAAGCACAAGTCCAGGCTGGGTGAGGAGTGGCTGAGAGCAGCCCTGAGGAGAAGGCCTTGGGGGTGTCAGTTGGTGCCCAGGTGCCCAGGAGCCAGCACTGGTCCCTGGGAGCTTAGAGCCAGCTGTGTGCTGGGAGGGAGCAGGGAGAGCAGCAGCACAGGGAGGGGATTCTGCCCCTCTGCTCTGCTCTGCTCTGCACTGCTCTGCTCTGCTATGCTCTGCTCAGACCTCACCTGCAGCACTGCCTTCAGCTCTGGGGAACCCAGCACAAGGAGGACCTGGAGCTGCTGGAGAGGGGTCAGAGGGGGCCACCGAGATGATCAGAGGCTGGAGAGCCTCTGCCATAAGGACAGGCTGATGGAGCTGAGGTTGTTCAGCATAGAGAGGACTCCAGGGGGACCTCAGAGCTGCCTTCCAGTACTGGAAGGGATCCTTCAGAAAGGCTGCAGGGGACTTTTGCTGGATGTGTCTGAGATGGGCCAAGGGCAAATGGTTTGGAGCTGAGGCAGAACAGGATTAGAGTGGAGCTGAGGAAGAAGTTCTGCAGTGTGAGGGTGCTGAGAGTCTGGCACAGGCTGCCCAGAGAGTCTGTGGCTGCCTCCTGCTTGAAAGTGCCCAAGGCCAGGCTGGATGAGGCCCTGAGCAACCTGGGCTAGCTGAGAGGTGCCCCTGCCCATTGCAGGGAGTTGGAGCAGATGAGCTCTGAGGTCCCTTCCAACCTGAGCCATTCTTTGGCATAGAAGTGGTTGGTGTTGCAAAGGCAGCCTGGCATCATAGCCACAAAGAAAGGTGGAGGTGGCTGGCAGCTGTGGGCTTGGTTCCCCAGGCAGAGAGGTCTGTGGTTGGAGTTTGGTGGCAGCTGGCCCCAGCTTGCTGCTCTCTGCCTTGCAGTTCTGCTTTTCCTCTGGCTCACATGCAGGTCGTGGTAAGCTTGTTATGGGGACACTGGTGACAAGCAAGAGATGTCTCCAGCAGGTATGTCAGGCTGTAAAGCAAACCTGAAAACGGTGCCAGTGGCTGAGGCTGGTCCTGTGTTGTCACAAGCTGACAGCCGCAGCTTCCTGTGCGCTCGTTGCGAGGGCCTGGGAGTGGTACCACCACGGGGACACAGCTCAGGTTTCCTGTCCTGTGGTTTACAAACTTTGCATTTCGTACACACTGCAGTCTGGTGCTGCTGGGAGAGTTGCCAAATCCAGGATTATGTCATCTGGTGATGGGAAAGAGGGGCACTAGCACCCTGCAGAGGGCTTGCGATGTGCAGCCAGCGCCACAGCTGCCCAGGCTAACCCTCACTGGCTCAGTGTGTGCTGATGCTGCTTCCCCAGCCTGGACTTACCTAGGGAAGAGCAAGACCTTCTACATCTCTTTGAGAAAAGGAAGGGTTTGAAACCTCAGCCCAAACCTCTGCAAGCCCCCAGCATAGGTGCTGTGTCCCCAGGAGGGTGGCACACTGGCTTGGCTCTGTTCTGAGTTGGCAGTGTGCTCAGTCAGGAGGAGGAGCTCCTGTGCCCTGGACCAGCTTCTCAGCTCTGACAGATCTTCATCTGGGAGGTGTCTTCCCAGAGACATGAATCAGTGTTGCACTGCAAGTAGGAGCAGTGGTGGCTTGATTGCAGAAGGGCCTGAATTCTGTGGCCAGTATAGGGCAAGAGGCTAGCAGGACAGAAGCCCCTTCTGAGGAGGCCAGAAGTAACTCTGCCCTGTTTCACCTCTTCCTCATTCACTGCCCAGAAAGCAGAGCACCAGGCAGGCTGCTGGAGCAGCTTCAGCAATCAGAGGCTCTTGGTGCATCTGCTCATCTTTCTGGCAGGCCACTCCTGCCTTTCCAGCCTGTCCTTGAACACCTCCAGGGAGGCTCTGATCCACAACCTCCCTGGGCAACCTGTGCCAGTCTCTCCCCACTCTCACTGAAGAGAGTATCTTCCTCCTCTCCTCTCCCCTATCCCAGCTCAAAGCCATCTTCCCTCTCCTGGCACTCTCAGCCCTTATCCCAAGTCCCTCCCCAGCTCTCCTGGAGCCCCTTCAGCTACTGGAAGGCTGCTCTGAGGTCTCCCTGGAGCCTTCTCTTCTCCAGGCAACACAGCCCTAACTCTCCCATCCTGTCCCCACAGCAGAGGTTCTGCAGCCTCTGATCATCTTCATGGCCTCCTCTGGACCCTCTCCAGCAGCTCCAGGTCCTTGTGCTGAGGACAGCAAAACTCCCAGGATGTCCTTGGTGTTTCCTCAGTTGTTTGCAGTGCCCCACTTGCAGCTGTCCAGTTTACTCTCTGCCCTTTGCTGGCAGGGCTGTGGGCACAGCAGTGCCTGCAGAGCTGTCTGTCAGCCTCTTGCTGTCCTCTCCCTGCTCCCAGGTACGAAGATGCCCTGGTCCTGCTGCTGACAGAGGTGCTGAGCCGAATCCAGTTCAGGTATAACCAGGCTCAGCTGGAGGAGCTGGATGACGAGACCCTGGATGATGATGTAAGGGCTGAACAGGGGCAGCTGTGGGTGCAGACCTCTGGCACTGGGAGCTCTGGAGTGGCTTCCCCAGAGCTTGTGCTGGGGAATCCAGGCTGCCCAGCTGCTTCTACACTCTGTCCTGTGTGGGGTGTGAGGGTTCAGCCAGCAGCAGCTGACACAAATGTGCTGGAGGTCACTTTGCAAAGAGCTGCCTTTGGGTTTTAGCTTGGTTCTTGGGAGCAAGGGAGGGATAGTAAGACAAGGACCAATGGGTGCAAGCTGGAACTCAGGAGGTTCCACCTGAACATGAGGAGAAAGTTGTTTGTTGTGAGGGTGCTGGAGGACCATAGCAGGCTGCCCAGAGAGGTTGTGGAGTGTCCTTGTGTGGAGACTTTCCAGACCCATCTGGATGTGTTCCTGTGTGCCCTGCCCTGGGTGCTCCTGCTCTGGCAGGGGATTGGACTCAGTCTCTAGAGGTCCCCTCCAACCCCTGCCCTCTATGACTCTGTAAGATGCTTATGTTCTGATGGTCAGAGGTGTTAGATGTCCATGTCTGCTCACTCTGGAGTTCAAATGCTGAGCTACCTCTGAGCCAAAGGCTCAGTGCTTTCCTTGAAGCTTATTTCTCCTGAGCAGGTTTTGGTCCCCACCACCTCAATACTGAGAAATGCAGAAGTGACAGAGTTGGCCAGAATGGATGTGAAGGGCAGGTGGCTGTGCACAGTGGCTGCTTGGCAGCTGAGCAGTAACTGTGCCTTAGGAACAGCAGAATCCTTTAGGCTGGAAAAGCCCTTGAAGAGCATCAACTCAAGAGTTGATTGGAGCTGGTGCCTTAGCATTCTGGGGCCACACATGCACCCCCAGGGCATGGGCAGGCAAAGCCCTCCAGCAGATGTCCAGCAGCATATTGGACTCATAAAGAGTGAGAGCTCCTCAGTGTCAGGGAGGTTGCACAAGCAAGCTCTGGCAAGGAGCTGGCAGCACCCAGAGCACCCCTGAGGAGCTGCCTTGTGCTGACCTTGATGTGTCCTCCCACAGCAGCAGACCGAGTGGCAACGGTACCTGCGCCAGAGCTTGGAGGTGGTTGCCAAGGTCATGGAGCTCTTGCCAACTCATGCCTTCTCCACACTGGTGAGTACTCATCCAGGCCAAAAGTGCACTGGGAAGGAAGCTGCTGTTTGTTGTGAGCTGTTTGGGAGAGGCCACAGTGACAAAAGAGGAGAAGGAGAATCATAAGATGCAGGAGGGTAGAAGGGACCCTCCCAGGTCATCTTGTCCAACCTCTTGCACTCAACAGGTTGCTCAGGCCCCATCCAGTTTGTCCTTGAATGTCTCCAGGAATGGGGCCTCAACCACCTCCCTGGGCAAGACTGTCCCAGCGTCTCACCCCCCTCATTGTGCAGAGCTTCCTCCTGATGTCCAATCTAACTCTGCCCTTGCTCCAGTTTCAGACCACTGCCCCTTGTCAGAGTCATGGAATGCCAGGTTTGAAGGGACCCCAAAGATCATCAGGTCCAACTATAATGTCCAAGTTGTGTCTTAAAACTGACCAGTGCAGAGGAATCCACTGCTTCCCTTGGGAGATGATTCCCATCTCTTACTTATTCCAGTGTCTCATTTGAAGACCATCAGGAGTTCGGGGAGCTCTTTGATGAGATGTAAGAGCAATGCAAACTCAGATCAGTAGGAACACAGAATCATTCAGGTTTTGCAAAAGACTCCTGAGGTCACCAAGTCCAACCACTGACCCTAATCTGCAAGGTTCACCCTAAACCATAGCCCCAAACACCACATCTGAATAACTTCTAAACACCTCCAGGGTTGATGACTGCACCACCTCCCTAGGCAGTTCGTTCCACTGCCTGACCACTCTTGCTGTGGAAAGATTTTTCCTAATATCCATCCTAAACCTCTCCTAGTGCAGCTTGAGGCCATTCCCTCTTGTCCTATTGAGAGAAGACCAGCACCAACCTCTCCACAACCTCCTCTCAGGGTGCTGTAGAAAGCAATGAGGTCTCCCCTCAGCCTCCTCTTGTCCAGACTAACCAGCCCCAGCTCCTTCAGTGGCTCCTCATAAGACAATTTTTTTCTCCAGGCCCTTCACTTTCCTTGCCCTCCTCTGCACTGGCTCCAGCACCTCGAGATCTCTCCTGTTTTGAGGTACCCAAAACTGGGCACAATATGCAAAATGTGGCCTCAGCAGTGCCCAGCACAGGGGGACAGTCACCTCCCTGCTGCTGCTGGACACAACCCAGGATGCCATTGGCTTTCTTGGTCACCTGGGCACACTGCTGGCCCATGTTCAGCCCCTTGGCCTGTCCCCACAGCCCCTTCTGAACAGTCTCTCCCCAGCCTTCCTGTAGTCCCCTGCAGATATTGAAATGCAGCTCTAAGGTCTGACTGGAGCCTTCTCTCCTCCAGGCTGAACAGCCCCAACCCTCCAAGCCTGTCCTGTCAGCTCCTTCACTCTGGCACAGTTCCACTCCCTCCCCACAGGCAGAGCCCCCATTGGAGGTGGTTGGTTTCTGAAGGTTCACTCATCCTTGCCTTGTCCAGCATGGCACAGTCACAGCAGCTGCTCTGGCTTGATTTGGTGATTTGCTGATGCCAGAATGCCAGAATGGCTTGGGTTGGAAGGGACCTCAAAGATCAGTTCCAGCTTCCTTGCCATGGGAGCAGACAGGCTGGGCCTCTGCATTCACCAGCACTGGAAGTCCTGTGAGGAGCACAGGGAAGTCCTTGAGCATCTCCCAGCTGATCCCAGCAGGCTTCCAAGCAGGGCTGAAGGATGCATTCAGTGTTGAGTGTCTTTGTGTCACTGCTCACAAGAAGAGAGTCTTGTGTTCCTGTGTGACTTGGAGGCTCCTCAGCACCCATCTGCTGACTGCAGCAGCTGCTCCCTTTGCCTGTCTCTGGCTCACACAGTGCCACCATGCTGGAGAGCAGCTCCTGCTTTCAGTGCAGACCATGCTCTTCAGCCCAGAGCTCCAGGGACTGGCTTTCCAGTGCTTCTGGTTCAGCTCAGGTGCTCTCTGTCTTTGCCACAGCTCAGTGTTCTCTGCTTTGGAGGATGGTTCCAAGGTGCAGCACCTCCAGCAGAACCCATAGGCTTGCTTAAGCTCTCACTGCCATACCTGCCCCTTCACCCAGAGCCAAGGCAGCAGCTCCTCACTGCCTCACAGCCTGGAGATCTCCTCAAAACCTCAGACAGCTTTGGCAGCAGCAGCTCTGGCAAAGCAGAACACTGGCAGGGGGAAGCACTCAGCTGTGCTTGTCAGACACCAACCCCATCTGCCCCTGGCATGCTCTGCAGCATCTGACTCTGACTTTTCACACAAACAAAGATTTCACCCTCCTGAAGCCCCCCACAGCCACACTCAGCTGTGCCCCCTCCTGAGACAAAGACCAAGAGAAAGAGCAGGGAGGGATTGCTGCCAAATGGCTACAGTGGGAGATGGGAATCTCTGAAGAGCTTAGTGTCCAGCATGGAGCAACAGGTCAGAGAAGCAGAGAAAGGTTGGAAGGGACCTCAGAGCTCATCTGCTCCAACCCTGTGGCACGGCCAGGGACACCTCTCGACTTGGCTGCTTGAGGTCTCATCCAACCTGGCCTTGAACACCTCCAGGGAGGAGGCATCCACAGCCTCCCTGGGCTCCCTTCTGCACTCTTACACAGGCTCCACACCCAGCTGCTTTGCTTGGAATGTTTTGGTAGCTGCATTTTGAGAAGTCAGTACCTGAAGATGAGGTGGATGCAGCAGAAGCTGCCTTTAGAGCAGCTCCAGAGGAGGCCACCAATATGGAGAAACGTCCCCTGTGGGGACAGGCTGGGAGAGTTGGAGTGGTTCAGCCTGAAGAAAAGAAGGCACCAGAGAGACCTTAGAGCAGCCTTCAATACCTGAAGGAGCTCCAGGAGAGCTGGGGAGGGACTCCTGACAAAGGCATGAAGTGAGAGGGCAAGGGATGATGGCTTCAAATTGGAAGAAGCTGGATTCAGGTTGGGTATTAGGAGGAAATTCTTCCCTGTGAGGGTGCTGAGGCACTGGAACAAGTTACCCAGAGAAGTTGTGGAGGCTTCCAAGCCTAGAAGTATTTAAATCCAGATTAGATGGGACTTTGGGCAACTTGATCTAGTAGCAGGTGCCCCTGCCCATGGCAGGGGCTTGGAACTGGATAATCTCTGAGGTTCCTTCCAGCCCAACCCACTGTGGATCTGTGGCTGATGTGCTGCAGGCTCTGCCTTGCCCTGCTCTCTGTGCTCTACACCCCCCTACCAGGTGCCCACACTATTGCCATCACTTTCACTTGCCAGACCTTCTCTGCCTGCTGGTGGTTGTGGGAACAGCCCGGAGGTGATCTTGCTTGTTACCATGGTATGAGCCATGAGAAGCTGTGGTGTGCAGCATCAGCCCACAGCCTGGCACCTGCCTTCCACCTGTCCTCTGAAGGCACAGGGAAGAACCAAGCCAGCTGCTGTGAGCTGTTGGTTGGCAACTCTCTGCCTGGCCCCAAAATCACTCATTTATTGTTCTCTTCCAGTTCCCAGTTCTGCAGGATAACTTGGAAGTGTATCTGGGACTCCAGCAGTTTGTGGTCACCTCGGGGACAGGTAATAACCCTCAGCTAGCACTGCTGATTGCAGAAGCACTCTGGCCTGCTTTGCTCTTGCTTCCTCTGCATTCCCTGCAGGATCTGGATTCCTGTACTGTGTCCAGTAGCTCCATGTCTCCAACAGCAGACAAAGCTAAGCATGGAAGATGTGGAGTTTGTTGGTCTGCTTCCTCCCTTGTACTTGCCGTGAAGATAGCACACATGTGAAGTGTGAGCAGTAGGACTGCCCCCTGCTCTGCTGTACTCTGCTCTGCTCAGACCTCCCCTGCAGCACTGCACCCATCTCTGGGCCCCCAGCATGGGAGGGACATCAAACTGCTGGAGCAGGTCCGAAGGAGACCACAAAGATTATCAGAGCGTGGAAAACCTCTGCTGTGAGGCCAGGCTGAGAGTTGGGGCTGTTCAGCCTCGAGAAGAGAAGGCTCCAGGGAGACCTCAGAGCAGCCTTCCAGTAGCTGAAGGGGCTCCAGGAGAGCTGGGGAGGGACTTTGGACAAGGGCTGGAAGTGCCAGGACAAGGGACAATGGCTTTAAGCTGGGAGAGGAGAGACTGAGAGTGGAGATGAGGAAGAAGTTGTTTGGAGTGTGGGTAGGGAGAGACTGGCACAGGTTGCCCAGGGAGGTTGTGGATCAGATTCTGTGATCCACAGCCTCCCTGGAGATGTTGAAGTCCAGGCTGGATGAGGCCTTGAGCTGGTGGGAGGTGTCCCTGCCCATGGAGGGGGGTTGGAACTGGATGATGTTGAAGGTCTCTTCCGACCCAGCCCATCCTGTGATTCCATGAATAAGAACAGGACTGCGGCATCAGATTCCAAAGTACCAAGGATGGATCAGAGAAGCTGCTTTCATAGAGTCCCAGGCTGGCTTGGGTTGGAAGGGACCTTAAAGATCATCCAGTTCCCATCCACTAAGACTTGCTCCTCCCACCAAAACTTACTTCCAGAAAGATTGTGCTTCTGCTTGCTTTGGCCATTGCTGTACAGACAATCCAGTGAAAATGCATCCAATGCAGGATCATTTCAGAGCTGGGACAGGCCATGTGCAGGGGTTTGGTGCTGTAGTAACAGCCTGCATGGGTGGGCTGGAGCTGAGAGCTCTGGAGAAGTAGCTCAGATGTATCTGGGGTTCAGAGCTGGATGAGTGTGCTGGTGCTGGAGGGACAAAATCTGAGAGAGCCAGCGTGGAAGGGAGCTCTGGAGATCATCCAGCCCAACCCCCTGCTCAAGCTGGGCACCCACAGCAGCTTGCCCAGCAGCAACAGTGCCCAGCTGGCCTTGGAAGCTCTCCACACAAGGACACTCCACAGCCTCTCTGGGCAGCCTGCTCCAGGCCTCCAGCACCAAGCAACTTTATCCTCCTGCATCAAACAACTTTCTCCTCCTGCTCAGATGGAACCTCCTGGGTGCTACTTTGTGCCCCTTGCCCATTGTCCTGTCCCTGGGCACCCCTGACAAGAGTCTGGCCCCAGCCTCTTGCCCCCCACAGCTCCTTGCTGAGCATTGCTCAGCTGCCCTCTGGGGCTGCTCTTCTGCAGGCTCTCAGCCCCAGGGCTCTCAGCCTTTGCTCCTCTCAGAGCTGCTCCAGGCCCCTCAGCAGCTTTGCAGCCTCCCCTGGACTCTCTCCAGCAAGTTCCCTGTTGGCAGGCTTGTTGCTGAAATCTTCATCTGAGATTAAATATGAGAAGGGGAAGAAAAAAAAAAACCAGATCTTTGCAGTGTTGTTTTGCAGAGTATGTTTGGTGCTTGGTTTTCCTCCAGAACATGTTTCAGTTTTCAGTAGAAGGTCTGGGTGCTTAGAGAGCAGCTTTGTTTAACCTGGGATGAGTGTTTAGGTGGTAAGAGTGACAAACCCTCTTCTGTGCTTGTTACATGTGAGAGCTGGGCAGGGGATGAGCACACTTCACATCAGAAGCCAATTCACTCCTGTCCTGATGCCTTCCAGCTGCTGGCTGTCCCTGCGCCGTCACCAGCAGAGGGAGTGCAGGCAGCGACCTTGCACGGAGCTGAGATTGCTTTCTGGTGTCGTGGGTGACCGGAAAGCTCCTTTCCTCCAGGTGCCTCTCCACGGAGGAGAGGAAGCATGAGCAAGGCTCAGATAGCTGGGAGCATACATTTCAGCCTCTAAAGAGGAATATGCAGTTGGAAGACTTTGACCCTTTTCCCTAGCTGGAGCATTTCAGTGGCTGAAGCAGTGCTGGGGCTGGAGCTGTGCCCCAGTGCTGGCCGAGTGCAGCAGCAGCTGCTTGTGCCCGGTGCTGGCTCAGTGCAGCCGCAGCTGCTTGTGCCCGCTGCTGGCTCAGTGCAGCCGCAGCTGCTTGTGCCCGCTGCTGGCCCAGTGCAGCCGCAGCTGCTTGTGCCCGGTGCTGGCCGAGTGCAACCGCAGCTGCTTGTGCCCGCTGCTGGCTCAGTGCAGCTGCAGCTGCTTGTGCCCGGTGCTGGCCGAGTGCAGCCACAGCTGCTTGTGCCCGCTACTGGCTCAGTGCAGCCGCAGCTGCTTGTGCCCGGTGCTGGCCAAGTGCAGCCGCAGCTGCTTGTGCCCGGTGCTGGCTCAGTGCAGCCGCAGCTGCTTGTGCCCGTTGCTGGCCGAGTGCAGCCGCAGCTGCTTGTGCCCGGTGCTGGCTCAGTGCAGCCGCAGCTGCTTGTGCCCGCTGCTGGCTCAGTGCAGCCGCAGCTGCCCATGGGGTTAGCTGAACTCTGCCATCCCCATGGCTCTCAGCTGGGTGCCCCAGCGCAGAGCTGTGTGCCACTCCACCAGCTGCCCTGGTTCTTGGGGCAGCAGGCCTGGCAAGCCGGCAGGCTGCTGGGCTGTGGGGAGCTCCAGGGGGCTGTTGGTGCTGCTGCTGCTGAGGTGGGGCTGTCGTTGCAGGGCCCAGGCTGAACATCACTGCGGAGAACGACTGCCGGCGGCTGCACTGCTCCCTGCGTGATCTCAGCTCGCTGCTGCAGGCCGTGGGGCGTCTGGCAGAGTACTTCACCGGGGATGTCTTTGCTGCCAGGTTCAACGATGCCCTCACTGTGGTGGAGAGGTGGGTGCAGGAGGGGGGCTGCTGCCCCCTCGCCAGGACAGGCACAGAATGAGTTGGAAAAGCCTCCCCAGATCATCCAGGTCAGCTCTGCACCAACATGATCACCAAACCCTGTACCCAAGTGCCATGGCCACACCTTTCTGGAACACCTCCAGGCATGGGGATTCCACCACCTCCCTGGACAGCCTGTGCCAGTCCCTGACCACTCTTGCAGCAAGAAAGTTTTTCCTTCTCTCCAACCTAGCCCTGCCCTGGTGCTGCTTTAAACCATTTCCGCTTGTTATTAGGGAGCAGAGCCCAACCCCCACCTGGCTGCAGCCTCCTCTCAGGGAGCTGGAGAGAGCAATGAGGTCTGCCCTCAGCCTTCTTTGCTCCAGGCTGAACAATCCCAGGTCCCTCAGCTGCTCCTCACAAGACTTGTTACAAGGAGCAGTTATCACTGCTCCAGTGTGAAAAGCAGATTTTGGAGAATCCCAGGCTGGCAGGGACTGGAAGGGACCTCTGTAGACCACCCAGTCCAACCCCCCTGCCAAGGCAGGGGCACACAGGGACACATCCAGGTGGGTTTGGAATGTCTCCAGAGGTGGAGACTCCTCCACCTCTCTGGCCAGCCTGCTCCCAGCCTCCAGCACCCTTCAGTTACAGAAATTCCTCCTCATGTTCAGTTGCAACTTCTGATGCTCCAGTTTGGGCCCATTGCCCCTTGTTCTGCCACTGGGCACTACTGGCAGAAACCTGCTGCCACATTCCTGACACCCACCCTTGAGGTATTGCTCAGCATTGATCAGGTCCCCCTCAGGCTGCTCCTCTCCAGACTAAGCAGCCCCAAGGCTCTCAGCCTCTCCTCAGAAGGGAGGTGCTCAGTGCCCTCAGCAGCTCTGGAGCTTCCACACAAAGGTTTCCTTCTTCTCCTTGCCACAGTTAAATTGAGCTGTGAAGAGCTGCCTGGCCAGAACCTTCATTGTTCCATTTATCAGTGAGAGGTTTCCCAGGTGGCTTCCTAAATCCTTTCCCTAAGAACTAACCAATAAGAAGGATGAAATCAAATCAGGTACTTGCAGGAGATGAGATGAGTTTGATTCCTTCAGAGCTGTATCTCAGAGCTAAATTGCCACAGTCACTTGCCTTAAGTGAGAAGCCCTGAGACAGCCTGGAAGGCAGATCTCATTCAGGTCTCCTGCAGCAAGGAGCTGAATGAGCACAGAGCTGCAGATGCCAGAGCTACTGTGCACAGCTGCTTTGCAGAGCCTTGCACTGGGTCCATCTCAGCTCTGTGATTCTCAGTCTGTATGAACTAAATGCCAAGACAAGCTTGTGAAGGGCTGCAGGCAGAGATGTTTGAGTGGAATTCTGCATGGAATCAGTATTGCTTGAGCTTGAGCTGGCAAAGCCCTTTAGCTCCTCCAGTCCAAACATCCTGCAGATCTACCAAGGCTGGGGCTGAGCCATGGCCCTCAACAGCACAGCTCTGCCTCTGGAAAACACCTCCAGGGATGGGCATTCAGCCACCTCCCTGGGCAGCCTGGGCCAGGCTTTGAGAACCTTTTTAGAGAAGTTTCTTCTCATATCCAACCTGAACCTCCCCTGGGGCAACTTGAGGCTGTTTCCTCTTGTCCCATCCCTTGTTCCTTGGGAGCAGAGGCAACCCCCACCTGGCTGCAGCCTCCTTTCAGGGAGCTGGAGAGAGCAATGAGCTCTGCCCTTAGCCTCCTCTCCTCCAGTCTCAACTCCCCCAGCTCCCTCAGCTGCTCCTCCTCAGCCGTGTTCTTGAGACCTTTCCCCAACTTTGTTACCCTTCTCTGGCCCTGCTCCAGCCCCTCAATGTCTTTGAAGTGAGGGGCCAGAACTGACCTCAGGATTTGAGCTGTGGCTTTGAGTGTTCTGTCAGGTGCCAGCAACCAGGCTTCTCCTTTGCCATGCCACATGCCCAGGTGTGCTCCCTGCAGAGGGCCCTCTTGCAGTCCTTTTTCACTGCCATCTCTCTGCATTCCCTTCCAGGCTGGTGAAAGTGACTCTGTATGGATCCCAGATCAAGCTGTACAACATTGAGACTGCAGTGCCATCCGTGCTCAAACCTGACCTGATCGATGTGTGAGTACCACAGGGACACTACTCCTGCTTCTGCCTACAGCTGGGACACACAGTGGGGGAGGAAGCAGCGGAGCTCCTCAGTCTGATGCTCTAACTGAGCTTGGCAGATGAAAAAAAAACATCTCCTCAGTGATGTCAGCCTACCAGGAGGGCCCCTGCCCTGAACTGTCAGCATTTTGGACCACTCTTTCCTGATGCACTCAGATAATCCAAAGAAAAACACATTTGTGATGAGAAGTAAAAACAGGGGAGTGAAAGCAAGAGAGTGAAAGAAGAAGGGCGAAAGGAGGAGGAGTGAAAGGAGAAAGGGTGAAAGGAACAGCAGTAAAAGGAGGAGACAGGCTGAGGGAGCTGAGGGGGGGCAGCCTGGAGAAGGCTTCAGGGAGACCTCAGAGCAGCCTTCCAGTAGCTGAAGGGGCTACAAGCTGACGGCAGAGGGACTGTGCCCAAAGGCCTGCAGGGCCAGGACCAGGGCAATAGTTTGAAATGAGAGCAGAGCAGATTGAGATTGGATGGGAGGAACAAATTCTGCAGCAGGAGGCTGCTGGAACACTGCAACAGGTTGCCCAGGGAGGTCGTTGAGGCCTCATGCCTGGAGATACTCAAGGTGAGGCTGGACAGGGCTGTGGGCAACCTGCTCTAGTGCAGGATGTCCCTGCTGAGTGCAGGAGGTTGGGCTGAATGAGCTTTCCAACCCAAATCATTCTGTGTGATTCTGTGAGGAAAAGGAGGAGTAGTGAAAACTGAGTGAAAGCAGGAGGGGTAAAAGCAGGAGGAGTGAAAGGAGGAGGGAGAAAAGGAGGAGTGAAAACAGAGTGAACACAGGAGGGTTTTGTAAAAGCAGGAGGAGTGAAGAGAAGTGAAAACAGTAAAAGGAGGATGGTAAAAGCAGGAGGAGTAAAATTAGAGCCCTGTGCCAACAGTTCTTGTGCAGGGTCACTAAAGCTGAGGTGTCCCAGCAGTGGTGTTCCAGCCCCACTGTCCACTCCTAGTTCCAGCTAAGGGACTTTTTTGGCCACCAAAGCCAGGCCTGGGGCTCAGGCAGAAGTTGGTTTTCCTATCCCAGGGATTTAGGTCCATGCCTTCACACACCAGCAGCTTGGAGCAGGTGGATGTCTTCATCCAGAAGGTGACATTGAGTGTGGACCCATGATGCTGCTCAGGTTAGAGAATCCATTTTCTGCTTCTGCCTTCACAAAGGGCAGGAGGTGCCAAACGTTTGCAGGACCCCCTTTTCTGTGCCCCCACAGAGATGTCCTGACTCAAAAGCTCTAACATGAGCTGTGGCCAAAAGCAGGGCCACAGACAGGGAATTGTGGTAGCAGCCTCCAGGTCTGTCTCACAGCCACAGAACGAGAAGGGGGTGTGTGTGGAAGGGACTCTAGAGATTGAGGCCAGAGCAGGGTCACCCAGGGCAGGTCACACAGGAACACATCCATCTGGCTTTGGAAGCTCTCCAGGCACCCTGCTGCAGGGCTCCAGCACCCTCACAATATCACCATGCCGAGCACCTGTACCCTTCTACTGCTGTCCTGCTTGTGGCCTTTGTGTCAGACTCACAGGAGGGATGGGGTTGGATGGGACATCAAAGATGCCATGTGCAGGGGCACCTCCTGCTAGCCCAGGTCGCTCAAGGTCCCATCCAACCTTCCAGGAGGTCGTGGATCATATCCACAGCCTCTCTGGGCAAACCTGTGCCAAGGCTAAGGTGTGCCCTGCTGTGCTCCCCAGGCATGCCCAGTCACTGGCAGCCCTGCAGGCCTACGCCCACTGGCTGGCACAGTTCTACGGCGAGGTTCACCGCCAGAGCCCGCAGCAGTTCGTCTCCCTCGTCTCCACCGCCCTGGAGGCCATCACCCCCCTTATCAGCTGCAAGGTACCTGCACAGGGCTGCCCCTCTGCCCACCCTGCAGGGGCAGGGTTCTTCTGTCGGGTGGTTTGCTCCATGCCACGCAGGTGGGACCCAGGCTAGGAGCTGCAGGTCTGTGCTGCAGAGCCGTGGCAGAGGCTTCATGGAGGATGAGACCAAAAGAGCTGGAGGGAAGGCTGGTGTAAAGCTAAGCAGAGCTGTTTGACTTGGAAGAGACCTCCAAGGTCATCCAGGCCAACCCCAAACCCAGCCCTGCCAGGGCACCACTGAGCCATGGCCAGCACCACAGCTACACAGCTCTGAAACCCCTCCAGGCATGGGGACTCCAACACTTCCCTGGGCAGCCTAAGCCAGGCCTGGACAGCCCTCAAGGGGAAGAAATTGTTCCTTGTGTCCAACCTGAACCTCCCCTGGGGCAGCTTGAGGCCTTTTCCCCTCTCTCACTCTGCCACTTGATCCTTGGGAGCAGAGCCCACCCCCGACCTGGCTGCAGCCTCCTCTCAGGGAGCTGCAGAGAGCAATGAGCTCTGCCCTCAGCCTCCTCTTCTCCAGGCTCAACACCCCCAGCTCCCTCAGCTGCTCCTCCCCAGCCCTGTTCTGCAGACCCTTCCCCAACTCTGTTGCCCTTCTCTGGCCCTGCTCCAGCCCCTCAATGTCCGTCTGGGTGTGAGGGGCCCAAAACTGACCCTAGGACTCCAGGTTTGCCCTCCCCAGTGCCCATGACCCTCTGTACACTTGGCCTGAGTGGATGTACATAGCTTAACGTGGGGAAATCTTCCCTGGTGGTAGGGGAGCTGAGCCCTGCTCTGGTGCACCCTGTGGTGACCTCCTGTGTGTTCACACTGACAATAGCCTAGCTGGTGTAAACCTGACAGTGGCAGGTCCCCACACTGCCCCACAGCAATGTGCCAGGTGTGGTTCTGTGTGGCACTGGTGCTCCTGGGCAGCCTGACCACCCTCTCTTGCAGGTGCAGGAGAAGCTGCTGCTGTCTGCGTGCCACCTGCTGGTGTCCCTGGCCACCACGGTGCGCCCAGTGTTCCTGATCAGCATCCCAGCCGTGCAGAAGGTCTTCAACAGGGTCACAGACCCCTCTGCCCAGCGCCTCCCCGACAAGGTGAGCCCTGCAGAGCTGTTCTCTGGGCACCTGGGCCTCAGGGTCTGCTGCAGCAAGGTACAGAATTGCAGAATCACAGAATTAACCAGGTGGGAAAAGACCTCTGAGATCAAGTCCAACCTATCACCTAACCCTCCTAATTAACTAAACCCTGGCACGAAGTCCCTCATCCAACCTCCTCTTAAACACCTCCAGGGATGGGGACTCCACTACCTCCCTGGGCAGCCCTTTCCAATGCAAATCTCTCTCCGTAACCTCCACCCTAAACCTGCCATGGCATAACTTGAGGCTGTGTCCTCTTGTTCTGTCCCTGGATGCCTGAGAAATGAGCCCAACCCCACCTGGCTATGACCTCCCCTCAGGTAGCTGTAGACAGTGATGAGCTCTGCCCTGAGCCTCCTCTTCTGCAGGCTGCACACCCTCAGCCTCTCCTCACAGGGCTGTGCTCCAGCCCCCTCACCAGCCTTGGTGCCCTTCTCTGGACACTTCTCGAGCACCTCAACATCTTTCTTAAATTGAGAGGCCAAGAACTGGACACAGGACTCAAGGTGTGGCCTAACCAGCACTGAGTACAAGGGCAGAAGAACTGCCCTGGTCCTGCTGGCCACACTGTTCCTGATACAGGCCAGGATGCCATTGGCCTTTTTGGTCTGGGCACAGTGCTGGCTCATGTTCAGCTGCCAGACAGTGTCCTCAGGTCCCTCTCAGCCTGGCTGCTCTCCAGCCACTCTGTGCCCAGCCTGTAGCACCTCATGGGGTTGTTGTGGCTGAAGGGCAGAACCTGGCACTTGGGCTTGTTAAAACTCACAGCACTGGACTGTGCCCATCTGCCCAGTCTGTCCAGGTCCCTCTGCAGAGCCCTCCTGCCCTCTAGGGAAAGAAGAAGAAAACCTGTGGGCAATGGGGGCAGCAGCTCTGCCTTCTGTGGTTGTGCAGGAGATGTGCTGAGCTGCTGATCCTTCCTGACCTGCTGTGTAAGGAAAAAGCCTGTTGCACCTTCTGGAGCTGCATCCTTTCTCTCCTGCTGGCACACTCCCTGGTCTGCATTTACTTAGTACAGCTGATTAGAGGAAGGAATCACAGGCTCATTTGGGCTGCCAAAGCCCTTTAGCTCCTCCAGCTCAACCATTCTCTAACTCTGTCGAGGCTGGGGCTGAACCATGGCCCTCAGCAGCACAGCTCTGCCTCTGGAAAACACCTCCAGGGATGGGCATTCAGCCACCTCCCTGGGCAGCCTGGGCCAGGCCTTCAGAACCCTTTTAGAGAAGTTTCTTCTCATGTCCAGCCTAATCCTTCCCTGGCACATTTCAGGCCACTCCATTTCCTATCACCTGAGACTAGGGAGCAGAGCCCAACCCTCACCTGGCTGCAGCCTCCTCTCAGGGAGCTGCAGAGAGCAATGAGCTCTCCCCTCAGCTTCCTCTTCTCCCGGCTCAGCTCCCCCAGCTCCCTCAGCTGCTCCTCCCCAGCCCTCTTCTCCAGACCTTTCCCCAGCTTTGTTGCCCTTCTTAGGACCTACTCCAGCCCCTCAATGTCCTTCTGGGAGTGAGTGCCCCAGAACTGACTCCAGGGTTTGAGCTGTGGCCTCCCCAGTGCCCAGTCCAGGGGCGCAATCCCTGCCCCAGCCCTGGCTCTGCCATACAGTGAGAGTCTGCTCTGAACATTCCCCTCCCCAAAGTGAAAGTTTGTGGTTCTGCTCCAGAAGATGGAGACTGGGATGTGGTTGTATTGTGTTCTGGGGTGGAGGCCCAAGCTGTGTCCTGCACAGGAGCAGTGTGAAGCAGCAGGGTGAAATGGCAGCATCGCTGGGTGATGGAGGTCGGGCCTAGCATCCCTGGGAAGGATGCTCCAGCATCCAGCCTCCAGCCTGGCACTCATGGAGCTTTGCTGCTCCCTTGCCTTGCAGAGCTGCTGTCTTCAGTTGGGCTCTTTCCTCAAACAGCAAGCAAACACTGCTGGGGGACAGCCCAGAGCTGGAGCAGGGCAGGTTTAGGTTGGACACCAGGAGGAAGTTCTGCACAGTGAGGGTGGGGAGAGACTGGCACAGGCTGCCCAGGGAGGTGGCTGAGGCCCTGTCCCTGGAGACATTCAGGGCTGAGAGTTGAGGCTGCTCAGCCTGGAGAAGAGAAGGCTCCAGGCGACCTTAGAGCAGCCTGCCAGTGCCTGAAGGGGACCTGCAGGCAGGCTGGGGAGGGACTGTTCAGAAGGGCCTGTGGGGACAGGCTGAGGGCAATGGTTTGGAACTGGAGCAGGGCAGAGTTAAGTTGGACACCAGGAGGAAGCTCTGCACAGTGAAGGTGGGGAGAGACTGGCACAGGCTGCCCAGGGAGGTGGTTGAGGCTATCCCTGGAGCCATTCAAGCTCCGCCTTGCTGTGTCCCTGTGCAGCCTGCTCTGGCTGGAGGTGTCCCTGCTGCCTGCAGGGGTTGATCAGATGCCTTTGGAGGGTCCCTTCCAACCGGATGCAGTCTGTGACTGTGTGAAAGGTCACTGCAGGGCTGTGCTCTCGCAAGCCCTGGATGGCAAACTGCTGACCCCTGTCTCTCTGCTTGCCCTCTGGGTGTTTGCAGGCCCAGGTGCTGGTGTGCAGAGCTCTATCCAACGTCTTGCTGCTGCCCTGGCCCAACCTGCCCGAGAGCGAGCAGCAGTGGGCCGTGCGCTCCACCAACCATGCCAGCCTCATCTCTGCCCTCACCAGGGACTACCGACAGCTCAAACCCAATGCCAGCCTGCCACACCAGAAGCTGCAGCTGGAGGACAGTAAGTACCAGGGGTTTGGGGGCTTCCTGGCTGCTGAGAGGAGGCATCGAGGAGGCTCTGCAGTCATTATTTTGGTTGGGAGACTGTGGGTGGACAGGACAGGAGAGGAGCAGTTTGTGTGTTTGCTTTAGAGACCTTTCTTCTGTGGGTGTGTGGAAAGCTACCTGGGAACTCTGCTACCAAAATGCCATCACAGAATTGTTTTGGTTGGAAGAGACCTCACTCCAACACAACCTTACCATGGCCATCAAAGCTGTCCCCAAGTGCTGTGGCCACACCTTTCTTGAGCACCTCCAGAGGTGGGGACTCCACCACCTCCCTGGGCAGCCTGTGCCAAGCCCTGACCACTCTGGCAGCAAAGAAATTTTTCTTCCTCCCCTAACCTAATTGTGTCCCCTGGCACAATTTCAGGACATTGCCTCTCTTTCTATCACCTGAGACTAGGGAGCAGAGCCCAACCCCCACCTGGCTGCAGCCTCCTCTCAGGGAGCTGCAGAGAGCAATGAGCTCTGCCCTCAGCCTCCTCTTCTCCAGGCTCAACACCCCCAGCTCCCTCAGCTGCTCCTCCCCAGCCCTGTTCTCCAGATCTTTCCCCAGCTCTGTTGCCCTTCTCTGGCCCTGCTCTAACACCTCAGTGTCCTTGGAGTGAGGGGAACAAAGCTGAACCCAGGATTCAAATTGTGGCCTCCCCAGTTTCAAGTCCAGTGGGATAATCCCTGCCCTGCTCCTGCTGCCCACACTATTGCTGCTAGTTCTCCCCTGTCATGCAGGGAAAGGGAGGTTGGTGACACAGCTTTGAGCAGCAGTGACTGCATTGGGAATGTTCAACAGCTGGGACTCTGCAGTGCAGTGGAAACGTTGGCTGGAGGGCTGCCAATGCCTTCATAAAGCTGATGGCTATAAAAACCTCTAAGGGGCTGCAATCCTGGTGTCAGCTCTGGGCCTCTCACTCCCAGAAGGACATTGAGTGGCTAGAGCAGGGACAAAGAAGAGTAACAAAGCTGGGAAAGAATCTGGAGAAGAGGGCTGGGGAGGAGCAGCTGAGGGAGCTGGGGGGGTTGAGCCTGGAGAAGAGGAGGCTGAGGGCAGAGCTCATTGCTCTCTGCAGCTCCCTGAGAGGAGGCTGCAGCCAGGTGGGGGGTGGGCTCTGCTCCCAATGACAAGAAACAGAATGAGAGCAAATGGCCTCAAGTTACACCAGAGGAGGTTCAGGTTGGACATGAGAAGAAACTTCTCCACTGGAAGGGCTCTCAAAGCCTGGCCCAGGTTACCCAGGCTGAATACCCATCCCTGGAGTTGTTTTCCAGGGGCAGAGCTGTGGTGCTGAGGGCCATGGCTCAGCCCCATCCTGGGCAGAGGTGGAGACTGGTTGGGCTGGAGGAGCTGAAAGGGCTTTGCCAACCCAAATGGTTCTGTGATTGAAGGTAATTTATCCCAGGTTTGGAGGTGCTGTAGCAGGGCCCTGCAGCAATGGGGCCCAGGGACCTCTAGAAGCTTGTGTGTGTTTCAGGGCTGTGTTGGGATGTTTAGGGCTGGAGGGCTGTGGTTTTTTCTTCAAAACTCACTTCAAAAGCTGTTTAGAAGCAGTGTCATAAACTCTGCCAGGCCTGATGTGGTGCTCAGCTGTGTGCAGGGCAGGAGCATGGCAGAAGGTTGGTTTGTTCCTCAGGAGGAGAGTATCTGCAGCCTGCTCAGCTGCTTGGCTTGGCTCATGCAGTGCTGCCTGTCACCTTGCTTCTTGGCTTCAGGAGCAGAAGCCTGCAGCCCATTTTGCTGTCTGGGGACTGCTTTTGGCTAGTGGATCTTTAGCATATAGGGAAAGGGGCAAGGGGCACAAAGTGGCACCCAGGGACTTCCATCTGAGCAGAAGGAGAAAGTTGTTTGTTGTGAGGCTGCTGGAGGCCTGGAGCAGGCGGCCCAGAGAGGCTGTGGAGTGTCCTTGTGTGGAGAGCTTCCAAGGCCAGCTGGGCACTGTGCTGCTGGGCAAGCTGCTGTGGGGGCCCTGCTTGAGCCCCTGCTGGGTTGGGCTGGATGATCTCCAGAGGTCCCTTCAAGCCCCACCCTGCTGGGATGGTCCTAGGTGAATCCTAGGTGAATGACAGTGTTGACAGCTCCCCTCAGCCTCTGCACCTGAGGAACTGAGCACTGGCTGCACCTGCAGGGCACTAAACCTGCATCACAGAATCTCAGCGTGGTGGGGGCTGGAAGGAACCTCTGGAGACCACTGAGTCCACCCACCTGTGCCAGAGGAGTGGCACCTAGGGCAGGACAATGACCAAATTAAACCTCTTGCAAATGTGTGACCATCCCCCTGGGAGCACTTCTGTCTTCAGCCTGGGTTGCTGTGTGTGCTGCTCCTAGGCTGTGAGCTCTCCCATCTCTGTGTTTCTTGCCCCTGGGGAGCTGTGACAGGAGGCAGGAAAGAGGACTCAGAACCGCTGGAGGGAGGCTGGAGGAGGCCACAAAGGTGATCTAAGGGCTGCAGCAGCTCTGCTGTGAGCACAGGTTGAGGGAGCTGACAGGAGGTGCAGCCTGGAGAGGAGAAAGCTTCAGGGGTTGAGGAGACCTTGGAGTGGCCTTCCAGTATCTGNCATGTTGTGCCTCTGATCAGCTCTGTTCCTTTGCAGCCAAAGTGATCATCCACCAGACACTCAGTGTTCTAGAGGACATTGTGGAGAGCATCTCAGGAGAGTCCACCAAGTCTCGGCAGATCTGCTACCAGTCGCTGCAAGAATCCGTGCAGGTCTCACTTGCCCTCTTCCCAGCTTTCATTCATCAGTCAGGTATAACCATGGCACAGGCTCTGCTGCTGTGAGTAGCTTTAGCTGCTAACACTTCCTGCCCACTAGCCCCGAGGCCTGCTGCTGTCCCTATGGGCTGTGTGAGCTCTGGGCTGGGCTGAATCCAGAGGGAAGGAAGATCTCTGCCCTCCACTTCCTGCAGTGTGGGCTCCAGAATAATGGGGAGGGACTTTGGACAAGGGCTGGGAGTGCCAGGAAGAGGGACAGTGGCTTTGAGCTGGGAGAGGGGAGACTGAGAGTGAAGAGGAGGAAAAAGTTCCTTGCAGTGAGGGTGGGGAGAGACTGGGATAGGCTGCCCAGGGAGGTTGTGGATCACAGAATGTGATCATAGATGTGCATCACATTCTGTGATTCTCTGCTCCACAGCCTCCCTGGAGATGTTCAGGGCCAGGCTAGGTGAGGCTCTGAGCAACCTGTGTGGGAGGTGTCCCTGCCCATGGCAGGGGGTTGGAACTGGATGATCTTGAAGGTTCCTTCCAACCCAAACCAGTCTGTGGCACAGTGGAACAGGACAGGAGCAAATGGCCTCAGACTCCAGCAGGGCAGGTTCAAGTTGGACATTAGAAGAAACTTCTTCACTGGAAGGATTCTGAAGCCCTGGCACAGGCTGCCCAGGGAGGTGGCTGAATGCCCATCCCTGGAGGTGTTTCCAGAAGGCAGAGATGTGATGCTGAGGGCCATGGCTCAGCCCCAGCCTGGGCAGAGTTAGAGAAGGGTTGGGCTGGATGATCTTGAAGGGCTTTGCCAACCAAGGCATTTCCATGGTGCTGTGTAACCAGGACTGTTGCTTGGCAATCTTCTGCCCAGCAACTTCTGTGTTGTATGATGTGAGGGTAGCTGGAATGCCCAGGACTACAGCAGCTCCTCTGGTGAAGAGCAGCTGTTCCAGCAGAGCTTCTGGAGCTGGGTGGGATTTCCTCAGGCTGAACAGAGTCGAAAGACAGAGAGGATCCAAGCCAATCTGGTGATCCTCTGGCTCCAGCACCTGCTGCTTTCAGAAGGTGCTAGCAGCCCCCACACCTGCACTGCTGTGTCCAGTCTGTGGCTCCCCAGTTCCAGAGAGGCAGGGATCTGCTGGAGAGAGTCCAAGGAAGACTATGAGGGTGATGAAGGGACCGGAACATCTCTGCTGTGAGGAGAGGCTGAGAGCCCTGGAGCTGGCTGGTCTGGAGAGGAGAAGGCTGACAGGGGACCTGAGCAGTGTCTATAAATATCTGAGGGGTGGGGGGCAAGAGGCTGAGGCCAGACTCTTGTCAATGGTGCCCAGGGACAGGACAAGGGGCAGGGGGCACAAAGTGGCACCCAGGAGGTTTCATCTGAGCAGGAGGAGAAAGTTGTTGTGAGGGTGCTGGAGGCCTGGAGCAGGCTGCCCAAAGAGGTTGTGGAGTCTCCTGGTGTGGAGACTTTCCAGACCCACCTGGGTCACCTCTGTGACCTGCCTATGGTGACTCTGCTCTGGCAGGGGGTTGGACTGGATGCTCTCTGGAAGTCCCTTCCAACCATTCCACCATGCAGGGATACCAAAGTCTGTTAGGAGGAGGAGGAGCTGAGCTGCTTCAGCTTCCCCATGGTTCTGCAGCAGTGGTGGGACTGGTGCAGCCCTGGTGCTGCTTTGCCAGCTGCTTCACCATGTGCTGAGGATGACTGCTGAAGGTAGAAGGCTCTCTGCAGTTCCTGCAAGAAGCCATGAAGAAGCTGGGTTCTGTCTGCCAGCCAGCTCAGACTGTGGCTCTTCTGGACTTCCTTCTGCTTCCTGGTAACCCTCTGCAAGCAGTGAGCCACTGGAGATCAGCCCAGGCCATCAGCAGAGCTTGCTCCAAGCACTCCCTGTAGGCAAAGCAGGCTAAGGGCCTGGCTTATAGCATCCAGTCCACTTCTGGTGCCCCCAGCACAAGAAAGGCATGGAACTGCTGGAGAGAGTCTAGATGAGGCCTCAAAGATGATCAGAGGCTGGAGAACCTCCTCTATGGGGAGAGTTGGGGCTGTTCAGCCTGAAGGAGAGAAGGCTTCGGGCAGAGCTCAGAGCAGCCTTCCAGTAGCTGAAGGGGCTGCAGGAGAGCTGGGGAGGGACTTTGGACAAGGGCTGGGAATGCCCTTGGACAATGGCTTTGAGCTGGGATAGGGGAGACTGAGAGTGGAGATGAGGAAGAAGTTGTTTGGAGTGAGGGTGGAGAGAGACTGGCACAGGTTCCCCAGGGAGGTTGTGGATCACAGAATCACAGAATGTGATCATAGATGTGGATTAGATTCTGTGATTCTGTGCTCCACAACCTCCCTGGAGGTGTTGAAGGCCAGGCCAGATGAGGCCTTGAGCAACCTGTGCTGGTGGGAGGTGTCCCTGCCCATGGCAGAGGGTTGGCACTGGGTGGTCTTGAAGGTCCCTTCCATCCCAACACATTCCATGAATCTGGGAAGCAGTTTTGTTTGCAGAGGTCTCAGTTCCCAGTGCCAGGTCCTGCTGCTGAATCTCCCACGGTGAATGAGGCTGTCCCTGCAGAGGAGGAGCAACCCTCACCTGAAATGCTTCTTGCTCCACTTGGATGGGACCTTGACACCTGCTTTCTGCTTGCCTCTTCTGACCCTAGATGTGACAGACGAGATGCTGAGCTTCTTCCTCACCCTGTTCCAAGGCCTGAGGGTGCAGATGGGTGTGTCTTTCACTGAGCAGATCATACAGACCTTCCTCAATATGTTCACCAGGTACTGCCCCATGCTGTTCACCTCTTTCTTACCCCCCAGGATGATTCATCTTGGGAAACTGTCACACAGCAGGGCCCTGCTCTCTGTGTCCTCTCTGTGTCATGTCCCAGAACTAAATCTGAGCAAAATGCTCCTGCATCTGCAGTGGCCCAGCCCAGGAACATCAACCACAGACTCATGGAGTTGTTTTGGTTGGAAGAAATGTTTAAAATCACAGAATCCAAGCCTTACCCCAGCAGTGCCAGGGCACCACTGAGCCATGGCCCTCAGCACCACAGCTACACAGCTCTGAAACCCCTCCAGGCATGGGGACTCCAACATTGCCCTAGGCAGCCTTGGGCCAGGCCTGGACAACCCTCAAGGGGAACAAATTGTTCCTTGTGTCCAACCTGAACCTCCCCTGGGGCAACTTGAGGTTGTTTCCTCTTGTCCCATCCCTTGTTCCTTGGGAAGAGAGCCCAACTCCCACCTGGCTGCAGCCTCCTCTCAGGGAGCTGCAGAGAGCAATGTCCTCTGCCCTCAGCCTCCTCTTCTCCAGGCTCAACACCCCCAGCTCCCTCAGCTGCTCCTCCCCAACCCTGTTCTGCAGACCCCTCACCTGATACGTTCCTTGGACTTTTTGGAGCTGAACTCCCTCACTGTGGGTTAGATCCCAGCCAAGATCTGAGGGTTCTGCAGCCATCACTCGAAGCCTCAGTGGGGAGCAGGTCAGGCTGTCAGACCTGGCTTCCTTCTGTGGAAGCCATGCACTTTGCCTCTATTGCTTGGGCAGTCGAGAGGCAGTGCCCTGTGTTGGCTCAGAGTGCAGACTTCTGGGCAGGTTCCTATGCCATGGTGCTCTGTGTTGCAGGGAGCAGCTGGCAGAGAGCATCCTGCACGAGGGCAGCACTGGCTGCCGGGTGGTGGAGAAGTTCCTGAAGATCCTGCAGGTGGTGGTACAAGAGCCAGGCCAAGTCCTCAAGCCCTTCCTGCCCAGTGTCATCTCGCTGTGCATGGAGCAGGTGTACCCCATCATTGCTGAGGTAGGGCAGGGCCTTCTGGGCTGGGGGACCTTGGAAGCTCCTTAGCTTTCCAAGAGCTGTAGGTGTCAGTCCCTGTGCAGGGATGGTGCCAAGGCAGAGGAAACTGGAAGCAGCGTGGGGGGAGGGGTCGGTGAGGTCTCCAGCTGCAGGCGTGCCCGGGGCAGATCCAGCACCCGAAGGGGTGTGCGTGGCATGATCCAGCGGCCGCCGAGCTCGGTGCCTTCCTCGGGGGGAGAGGCTTTGGTGCTGGCAGAGCTGGCCCAGCGGCGGTGGCTGAGCCCTGTCCCGCCCCGCAGCGCTCCTCTCCGGACGTGAAGGCAGAGCTGTTCGAGCTGCTGTTCCGGGTGCTGCACCACAACTGGCGCTACTTCTTCCGCTCCAGCGTGCTGGCCAGCGTGCAGCGCGGGCTGCCCGACGAGCAGGTGGAGAACGAGGCACAGTTCAGTGCCATCATGCAGGTAGGTACCCACCTACCTGGTGCCCTGCCGCTGTGGCCAGCCTGCCGCCTGCTGCGGAGCACAGGCTGCGTGGGGCAGGGGGCTGGGCTGGGGCCTGAGGGAGGCCTTGCTACAGCACCCACTGGAAAGCAAACCACTGCAGGGTGTCCTCACAAGGCCACCAAGATGGTCAGGGGCTGGAGAACCTTCCTGTGGGGGCAGGCTGGGAGAGTTGGGGCTGTGCAGCCAGGAGAAGAGGAGGCTGCAGGGAGACCTCAGAACTGCGTTTCAGCATATGCAGGGCACCTGCAGGCAGGCTGGGGAGGGACTTCTGACAGGGGCTGGGAGTGACAAGACAAGGGACAATGGTTTGAAACTGGAGCAGGGCACAGTTAGGTTGGACACGAGGAGGAAGCTCTGCACAGTGAGGATGGGGAGAGACTGGCACAGGCTGCCCAAAGGTGTTGTTGAGGCTCCACCTCTGGAGACATTCAAGGGCAGACTGGATGTGTCCCTGTGCAGCCTACAGTAGCTGGAGGTGTCCCTGCTGCCTGTAGGGGCTTGGCCAAGATGCCCTTGGAGGGTCCCTTCCAAGCTGAAGCATTGTGTGGTTCTAGAGGAGGCTCTGTGCCAGTGCCCCTGTGCTGTGCTTGCAGGCATTCGGGCAGTCCTTCCTGCAGCCTGACATCCACCTCTTCAAGCAGAACCTCTTCTACCTGGAGACACTCAACACCAAGCAGAAGCTGTACCACAAGGTGGGGCCTGGGGCTTGCTAACAGCAGGAGCCTGTTCTGAGACTTACTTTAAGCCTCCCAGAAGCTGCAGGGCTGTTAAGGCTCAGCCTGTGCTTGCTTCCTGTGCTCTGACCTTGCCTGATTGCCTGCTGGTGCTGACCAGAGTGGCATCAGCACCAACTTGATGCTGCTGTGGTGGACACAGGAGTGATCCTACCCAGCTCCAGGCAGTCAAAACAGAGCCTTAATGTATCCCCTCCTGAGGGGAAACAGAGGGCACACACAGTGACAGTGCAGCACGAGGAAGCAGAACCCAGGGTCAGCAGCAGTGGGTGAAGCCCTGCAGTGTTCTCTAGGCATCTGCAGTCAGGTCCCTGCCAGGTGTTTGTCTCCACTGCTGTCATGTAGAACCCACCCTCCAGACCCTCTGGCTGCTGTCAGGAAGGGTGAAAGTTGGAACCCGAGGCCTTACCCCTCTGTTCAGGCTGTGACAGCAGAGCTTTCAGGTTTGCAGCTGTGGGCAGAGCTGGAGGCCAGCCCCTCCTGGCACCAACTGCCTGTGCAGACTCCAGAGCCTGTCTGGCAGGAGACCTGAGCAAGGCCAGCACTGCCTGGAGTTTGAGCAGGGTTGAAATGCCAGTGCTGAAAACATGGGGCACGGAGTGGCTGTGGGCTCACCGCTGACTTCTTAGCCCCTTGGTGGCCTTGGCATGGGCTGGGCAGTGCAGTCTGTGCCCACAAGAGTTTGCAGACCCCACCGGGGGCTCTGAAGCTGCTGCTGCTGCAGCACCCCAGTGCAGCCAGGCTGGGCCTGTCCCTGCTGAGCTGCTGAGGCCCTGTGCTGGCTGTGCAGCCCCTGCTGAGGGAGTGCTGCTCTCTGTGCAGAAGATCTTCAGGACCACCATGCTGTTCCAGTTCGTCAACGTGCTGCTGCAGGTGCTGGTGCACAAGTCACATGACCTGCTGCAGGAGGAGATTGGCATTGCCACCTACAACATGGCCTCGGTGGACTTCGATGGCTTCTACTCTGCCTTCCTGCCCGAGTTCCTGGCCAGCTGTGATGGGGTGGACTCCAACCAGAAGAATGTGCTGGGCAGGAATTTCAAGATGGACAGGGTAAGGAGTGGGCAGTGCTGCAGCAGAGGTGCCAGGGTGAGAACACACTGGCAGGGAGCTGGCAGGGAGCTGTGAGCTCCTGAGGGCGGTGGCTGCAGCCAGGACCTTCTTTTCCAGACACTTCCAGGCTCAGCAGTGCCCAGACAAGGACTTTTCTGTGTGGGTGTCAAAAGTGGCACCTGACCTTGTGACAGCAGTGGTATGGCAGTAGGAGCAGGGCAGGGATTGTGCCTCTGGGCTGGGTACTGATGAGGCCACAGCTTGAGTACTGACTTTAGTTCTGAGCCTCTCACTCCCAGAAGGACATTGAGGGGCTGGAGCAGGCCCAGACAAGAGCAACAGAGCTGGGAAAGCGTCTGGAAAGCAGGGTTGGGGAGGAGCAGCTCAGGGAGCTGGGGGTGTTGAGCCTGGAGAAGAGGAGGCTGAGGGGAGAGCTCATTGCTCTCTGCAGCTCCCTGAGAGGAGGCTGCAGCCAGCTGGGGGTTGGGCTCTGCTCCCAATGGCAAGAAACAGAATGAGAGCAAATGGCCTCAAGGTACCCCAGAGGAGGTTCAGGTTGGCCATGAGGAACAATTTGTTCCCCCTTGAGGGTTGTCCAGGGGACCCTGGCCCAGGCTGCCCAGGGCAGTGTTGGAGTCCCCATGCCTGGAGCTGTGTAGTTGTGGTGCTCAGTGGTGCCCTGGCACTGCTGGGATAAGGCTTGGGCTTGACCTTAAAGGTCTCTTCCAACCCAACCAGTTCCATGATTCTGACTCCTCAGGCTGCTGGATGCAGTGGGAACTTGGGACACGTTCCTTGGGGTAGCTTTCACAGGGCTGGGCTGGGGGGGACACACTCAGTGCTTTGCCAAAAGCTTGCTCCAGCTGCTGCCAGATGTTTGAGGGATGCAGTGCAGTCAAGAGTAGAGCAGCTGGAATGGCTCAGTTCTTTCAAACCCCTCCTATGTGTATAGAGCAAATAGGGAGGGGTCTCCAACTTCCCTGAGGAGCACTGTGGCAGGGCAGCAGGTTGTGGCTTCCGCCTGCTGAAGCTTGCCTGACCCTGCAGTGGTTCCTTTCCTGTGGGAGGTGATGGAATCATGGAGTAGAATCACAGCATGGTTTGGGTTGCCAAAGCCCTTCCAGCTCCTCCAGCCCAACCGTTCTGCAGCTCTGCCAGAATGGCCCTCAGCACCACAGCTGTGCCTCTGGGAAACACCTCTGGAGTGGGCACTCCACCACCTCCCCGGGCAGCCTGTGCCAAGCTGTGAGAACTCTTCCAGTTTCATGTGAAAGCAGGTTGGAACCAGGTGGGAGTTAGTCTCTTGGCACAAGTCACAACAGGCAGGACCAGAGGAAATAGCCTCAAGTGGCACCAGGGAAGGTTTAGGTTGGACACGAGGGAAAAACTTCTGTGCCAAAAGGGTTGTGAAGTCCTGGCACAGGCTGCCCAGGGAGGTTGTCTGAATCCCCATCCCTAAGTCTATTTGAAAGCCCATCTTGGTGTGGTGTAGTAGTGGCCCTGGCAGAGGCAGGTAATGGTTGGACTTGGATGATCTTAAAGGTCTTTTCCAAGCACTGTGGTTCTGTAATCCACTCTTCATCTGAACCAGTCTGGAGACCAAGGCTGAGGGTAGGGAAGCAGCCTCGAGAAAATCACTGCAGCCTGGAAGACTCTTGAGGAGCACCAGCCCTGGGTACCCGGCAGCCTTGGCAGGGTCATGGTGTGCAGCTGCTGCTTCAGGTGGTTGTGTCGGGGCCTGAGTGCACAGTGAGGAGCTGGCCGGGGAGGTTGTGGATCACAGAATCACAGAATATGATCATAGATGTGGATCTGATTCTGTGATCCACAAGCTCCCTGGAGGTGTCCAGGCCCAGGCTGGATGAGGCCCTGAGCACCCTGGGCTGGTGGGAGCCGTCCCTGCCCATGGCAGGGGGAGTGGCACTGGATGATCTTGCAGGTCCCTTCCAACCCAAGCCATGGTTCACATCCCTCTGCCTGGGGGAGCTCTGAAGCAGTCTCTGCTTCCCTGCCTGGGCTGAGCTGAGGCTGTGGAGGGGGAAGACAGAGGTGTGCTGTGTGCTGCAGCAGAGCTGCTGTGCCCTCTCTTGCAGGACCTACCCTCCTTCACCCAGAGCGTGCACCGGCTGGTGAACGACCTGCGCTACTACAGGCTGTGCAACGACAGCCTGCCCCCGGGCACTGTGAAGCTATAGCCACTGCTCACCGCAGGCAGCGGATCCGTGGCTCCTCTCGCCGCCACCTCCTCCTCTCCCCAGCTGTGGCAGGACTGCAGGGCACCGCCGCGGGCACACCTGCCCGGATTCACGCACCACGCTCCCCTTCCCCAGCCCCAAACAGCCCCCAGCTGGGTCGGTGCTGGCTGCAGGATGTGTCTTAATGCCCTCTCCCTTCCCCACCCTCCACAGTGGGCATCTCAGCTGCAGGGGAAGTCCTGCCGGGGTTGTCTTCTGCTGCTGCTGCTGCTGCTTCCGGCGCAGCTCTGGGCTGTGTCAGGAGGGCTCCGCGGGGCTGTCCCGGTGCTGCCCGCGGGGCAGAAGCGCCAAAGCCCACTTCAGACATTCTTACCTTCGTCTCATTCCACCTGCCTGCCCCTGCCCGGCTCCTGAGGAGCAGCCTCGTGATGTTGGGACTCCTTCTGGCACTCCCTTGTGGTTTCCAATTGCCTTGAAGAGCCTCCCCGTGGTCGGGGTGGGGCTCAGAGACTTCTTTGGGGGTTGTTTTTTTTAGATGTTTTCTCATCATTCCGTTGTGATACTAAACCACCATGCTCATGGAAATAAAGTGCTTACTGGTTGTTTTAATCAGCCCCCACAACCCCTGCTTCCCCCCAGCCCCAAGGACCAGCACAGCTCCAGGGCAGCCCAGAGACACAGCTCCAGCAGGGGCCTCCTGAGATACTTCAGGGATCCTAGGGTCTAGCAGCAGGTTCCTGCACTGCCTGGGCTGTGCCTTGGGGGTTGGAAGGGACCTCAAGAGACCGAGTCCAACCCCCTGCCAGAGCAACATCACCCAGGGCAGGGCACATAGGAACACATCCAGGTGGGTCTGGAAAAGTCTCACACAAGGACACTCCACAGCCTCTCTGGGCAGCCTGCTCCAAGCCTCCAGCACCCTCACACCAAGCAACTTTCTCCTGCTCAACTGCAACCTCCTGCCTGCCACTTTGTGCCCACTGCCCCTTGTCCTGTCACAGGACACCACCAAACAGAGCCTGGCACCTTCACCTTGCCCCCCACCCCTCAGATATTTATAGACAGTGCTTGGATCTCCTCTCAGCCTTCTCTCCAGACTACCCAGGCCCAGGGCTCTCAGCCTCTCCTCACAGCAGAGGTGTTCCAGCCTCTTCAGCATCCCTGTAGCCTCTCTTGAACTCTCTCCAGCAGATTCCTGCCTCTCTGGAACTGGGGAGCCCCAAACTGGATGCAGTATTGCAGGAGTGCCCTGCCTAGCAGCTGGCCAGCAGCTGCTGAAAGGTGCTGTGCTGGAGTACTGCAGATCAGCACTGGCTGCCTGCTCCCCTCCCTCTGTTTGCCAGCTCCTGTCGGCAGTGTTCTCTGCCAGCCGCTGTGCTGCCCTCGGGAGGATGTTGCCTGGACTGCCCAGAGCTGCCTGCAGGAAGGAGCCTCTCAGATCCATGGTGTTGCATCACAGGGGTTCTGGGCTGAAGGCCGTCACTGGCCAGAGTGACCTGATGGTGCCAGCTGAGCATGGGCAGGCAGGAGCAGGGTCTGGGGAGTTTGTCCATCTCTGCTCATGCATCTGGGGAGAGTTTTGTGTTCCCAGAGATCTCCACTCTGGGAGCTGGTGCAAAGCACTGAACCAGGTCTGTCAGAGAGTCAAAGTTGGAAAAGACCTCTGAACCCATCAAGTCCAACCTTCTGCTCAGCACCTCCATGACCACCAGACCGTGCTCCGTGGTTTCAGAGGCAGCTGCATTGAGGGCTGGATGGTGGCAGCAGCCCTGAAGGGAGCCAGCCTGGAGATGTTGCCCATAAACCTTTGTAGATGTGGAGTGAGAGGGCTGCACGTGGCCAGCTGGGAGGTGTCCCTGGCAAGCTGGGGTGGAGGAGCAGCTGCCCCATGGCTGCTGTGTGCCAACTCCTGTGCTGTGTTTGCTAGGAGATGTGGGGAGCTGTTTGCATAACCTGTGCTCAGAGCCCTACTCCCAGCCTCTCAGCTGCCACCAGGCTGATCTTTGGGCTTCACAGCCTGCAGTTCGAGGTGAAAGTTGCATGTGAGGGAGTGCAGCCTGCCAAGGACATACCTCAGCAGGAGGAGTCCTGCAAACAGGGCTGTGAGCTGCTGCCTGCAGTGCTCGAGGCTGGGTGGTGCTCTGCCATGGGCCTGCAGAGCTCTGACCTACCCTGAGGGAAAGGTGCTGAGCTCCCTGGCAGACAGAAGTCCCAGCAGGTGGGAAGAGACCTCTGGAGATCACCCAGCCCAACCTCCTGCTTAAGCAGGGCACCTACAGCAGCTTGCCCAGCAGCACAGTGCCCAGCTGGCCTTGGAAGCTCTCCACACAAGGACACTCCACAGCCTCTCTGGGCAGCCTGCTCCAGGCCTCCAGCACCCTCACAACAAACAACTTTCTCCTCCTGCTCAGATGGAACCTTCTGAGTGCCGCTTTATGCCCCCTGCCCCTTGTCCTGTCCCCAGGCACTGCTGGCAAGAGCCTGGGCCCAGCCTCTTGTCCCCCACAGCTCCTTTAGCTCTTGCTGAGCATTGCTCAGCTGCCCTCTGGGGCTGCTCTTCTGCAGGCTCTCAGCCCCAGGGCTCTCAGCCTTTGCTCCTCCCAGAGCTGCTCCAGGCCCCTCAGCAGCTTTGCAGCCTGCCCTGGACTCTCTCCAGCAGTTCTCTGTCTCTCCTGAACTGGGGAGCCCAGAGCTGGACCCAGGACTCCAACTGTGGCTTTCTTCAGAGACAGGCTGTGGGGATTTCAGCTGCTGCCCTCATGGCCTGGCTTTCAGGGCTGGAGGCTGCTCTCTTGCTTGCAAAATCTTTGGTTGACAGATGGTGAAAGTCTACCTTTGAACTCCTGGTCAAGGGCAGCAGCTGGAAGGTGGCCAAAGCCAGAGTGCAAGCAACCACCCCTTGTGCTGAGAGCTCCTTCTCCTTGGCATGGGGCTGGCTGCAACTCCCTGGGTGAAGATGAAATCCACATTGCATTAGCCTTGCCCAAGGAAGCCCCTTTAGAATCACAGAACTGTCAGGGCTGGAAAGGGCCTCAAGGATCATGCAGCTCCAACCCCCTTGCCATGGGCAGGGACACCTCACATTAGATCAGATCACACAGGCCACATCCAGCCTGGCCTTAAATACCTTCAGGGATGAGGCTTCCACCACCTCCTGGTCAACTTGTGCCAGTCTTTCACCACCCTCACACTGAAGAACTTCTTCCTAACATCCAATCTGAATTTGCCCACTTCTAGCTTGGATCCACTCCCCCTGGTCCTGTCACTGCCCAACACTCTACAAATTCCCTCCCCAGCTTTTTTGTAGTCCACTTCAGACACTGGAAGGCCACAATAAGGTCTCCCTGGAGCCTTCTCCTCTCCAGACTGAACAACCCCAACTCTCTCAAGCCTGTCCCCACAGCAGAGCAGCTCCAGCCCTCTGCTCATCCTCGTGGCCCTTCCCTGGACACCTTCCAGCACCTCCAGATCCTTCTTTTATTAGAGCCTCCAGAACTGGACACAGTGCTCCAGTTGGGGACCATCTCCCTGCTGCAGCAGACCCTGCAGAAGGGTGGGTGGCACCAGCCTCTGGCCAGCAGAAAGTCTGGGCAGGGCTGTTGCCCAGCTGCTTGCCCAGGGTGCAGCCATGTGGGGTGGTTTTGCAGCCATGCTGAGCACAGCAGGGCACAGGAACCCCTCATGTCCCCCCCCAGCCCCAGATGTGGCAGGTGCTGGCCCCCCCCCCCCCCCCTCAGCACGAGGGTGCTGCCTGCACCCTGGGGAGGCAGGAAGGAAACAGGAGAGGATGAAGAAGCCAAAGGCAGGTTGGGCACACTCAGGCCCAGCTCCCTGGGGTGCCCAGGCTGTTCGTGGCTTTGTGGTCAGGGAGGTTTTGTCCCATTTGGCAAAGGGGTTGGAGGTGACCACTGTTTGCCATCAGCTCACAGATGTCTCTTGTGGCCAAGCTGCTCTCCTGAGAGGTGCTGTGGGAGCTCAATGGAAGCATGGAGACTGAGATCATGGAATCATGGAAGGAGTTGGGTTGGAAAAGACCATTAAGGTCATCCAGGCCAACCCCTAACCCAGCCCTGCCAGGGCACCACTGAGCCATGTCCCTCAGCACCACAGCTACACAGCTCTGAAACTCCTCCAGGCATGAGGACCCCAACATTGCCCTGGGCAGCCTGGGCCAGGCCTGGACACCCCTCAAGGGGGACAAATTGATCCTCATGTCCAACCTAAACCTCCCCCAGGGCAGTTTGAGGCCATTTCCTCTTGTCCTGTCACTTCTTCCATGGAAGCAGAGCCCACCCCCCCCCTGGCTGCAGCCTCCTCTTAGGGAGCTGCAGAGAGCAATGAGCTCTGCCCTCAGCCTCCTCTTCTCCAGGCTCACCACCCCCAGCTCCCTCAGCTGCTCCTCCCCAGCCCTGTTCTCCAGACCCTTCCCCAGCTCTGTTGCCCTTCTCTGGCCCTGCTCCAGCCCCTCAATGTCCTTCTGGCAGTGAGAGGCCCAGAACTGACCCCAGGATTCGAGCTGTGGTCTTCCCCATTGCCCAGTCCAGGGGCACAATCCCTGCCCTGCTGCTGCTGAACACAAACTCCCCAGGATGGAGCTGTCTGCACCAAGCAGACCCTGGAGAGCTGCCCCAACCCCTCAGGAGCAGGCAGAGCTCCCCCAGCTCTTTAATACAACCTGAAGGAAAACCTGGATATGAGCTGGGGTGATGCTGTGATAGGAAGCAGACTCTGCTGCTAAGGGCACCTCTGTGCTCTGAGGGCATTTCTGTGCCCTGAGGAGCATCTCTGTCCTCCTGAGGAGCATCTCTGTCCTCCTGAGGAGCATCTCTGTCCCAAAGAGGAGCATCTCTGTCCCAAAGAGGAGCATCTCTGTGCTGCTGAGGGCATCTCTGTGCCCTGAAGAGCATCTCTGTCCTCCTGAGGAGCATCTCTGTGCC
>WBNM01003355.1:0-34583 GCA_013399055.1 Ramphastos sulfuratus
CAACCTGATTGATTATATGATTCGATGATCCTAGCTCAAAAACAGTCTCACTTCTTGGTGGATATGCATCTAATACCTATATCTGATCTTTCAAAACAGCCATGTTTTTGCTCTCATGCAGATATTATCTGAAAGACATTTACTCATTTAAACAAGATCCCTAGTTAGGCCTGTATAGAGCTATTCTTGCATTACCCATAACAACACTGAATCAGGTATTAAATTAGATTTGCCACCAATTTGGAGCTCTCCCCTAACACAAGAGATAATCTGCACGGTGCCTTGGTTGACAGCAAAAATATTACTTCTACTTTTTTCCTGGCAAAAGAAGAAAGGATACACTCATTACAGTTTATCTATATGGAGAAGAGGACTGAAACTAATGATAGTAGAGTAGCTTCTTAAGTGGACACTTCTTCAGAGCTCATCAGTTAAAAAGTGACTATTCCTCTTGAGCAAAGAAGTGACTTCTAGATCTCTTGTAGCATAATAACTTTGTCAAAGAGTAAAGCTTTCTGTGTGCATGCCTAAGGCAAGCACATCCCTTCCAAGTGCTTCACCTCTCCTCCATCACAAGGAACTGATGAAAGCTTAGTAGGAGGAGGAAAAATTAGGATAGAGTAATGGAGAAAGAAAGGGGCTGTGACATGCATTTCTGGCAGGAAGGCAAGGAATTGCTCATGGCATGGAAAAAAAAAAAGGCAAACAGAAGAAAACAAACACAAGCACAACAGAAGATTAACACTGTCCCCCTGTCCCCACACATTGCTGGTTGAGTGTTGAGCTCTGGGAGTTATGCCGCTCGGCTTTCAACTGAGCACCAAAAAAACCTCAGCTTTTGTAGCTCATAGCCCAAAATTTGTTTGCAGACACATTATGTGTTACATCTGATGCCAGACAAAAATGGGGAAGGGATGCCAACTGAGAGATGAGCAGATGGAAAGAGATTTCCTTATAGAAGCTGCAATTCTTCAGATTAGAAGTACAGCCTCACCTTATGTGTACCAAGTGAGGAATGACCACCTCTCCCTGCAACTACACTGAATACTCAATGCACCTTTGGAGAACACTGACAAGCTCATTCTCATCCAAGTCCATGGCCTCAAACCCTTTGTATTCAACACTATAGTGCTGCTACCAGCACTTAAAGAACAGCTGCAGAAATACATGAATGTAGGGTATCAAGGAACTCCCAGATAAACTTTTAGTGGTATAAACTAAGAGTAAAAATTGTTCATCAGGGTGGCAAGAAAGCATACAGGGAACAGTTTTAATCATCCTCTGCCAGAATACACTCCAAACCTTGCTTTTATCAAACCACTGTGACAAATTCTATTTTCAAAGACAGTCAAAACATACAGAGTACTCTCCCATCTCAGTTTACAAAATCTTCTGCTCTGAGTGAGATGGAGTAGACTCAAGAATTCAGAGCCTGAAACTCAGGGAAACATGTTAGAAATTATTTTCCCTATAAATGAGACAGTTCTTCTTCAAAAGACTTAGGAACTCTAGATTTTTATTTTAAGGCCACATTTGAAGTGTATTTCAAAGCACACATTCCATGTGGCTTTTAAGTCTGAATGTGTCTCCCATTAATAATTTGAGATCCTCAGCAGCTTTGGGGAGTTTTCTGTTTTATTTTAAGAAGCCTTTGCTGTTCACCTTTAAATACAGTTCATGTGCCCACATCAACACGTAAGAAGATTTATGTTTCCTTTAATACATCAGCAAAGATTAAAGTGTGGCTAAGCTTCCCCTTTTATCTTGGCATAATTCATTTTTACACCATATCAACCTTCCCCAGGCCTGGATATTTACATATTAATAATGAAGCCTGCTTTTTAATTCCTCCTCCCATCTCTTTAGCTTCAAATATTAAAATATGTCAATAGATAAGACTCAGTTCAATTAGTGCTAGCAGCAAAGCAGAGTTCAAATTGTGCAATTAAAACACAGGGACAGATATGTTTATTGTCCTTCTGCATTTGAGCTAAGCTGGTATTTCACACAGAGAAACCAGCCTGCTCTGATTCTGACAGAGGAGAAGTAGGTTTGATCATTTCCTTAAACCAGCTAAAACCATTTGGAAACAATGGTTTGGATATCTTATTTCCTAGTTATTGACATTCCTGCAAACAATTTGTGTGTGAAGTGCAAAGAGGCTGACGATGCAACTTCACATTTCTTTAAGCCAATTCATGCTTGGGATGCAGTCAGAACGAATGAGCATGCCCTCTTTTATCTCATCATCTCCCCTTCACCCCATCATCTCTCACCACTGTTCTCCTTGTGTTGGAACTACTAGTGCTACAGCTACATGGTTAGCAGTGCCGGTCAGCCAATCCACCTGCAAATTAATTCTCCACCCTTTTGTATCCAGACAGGTCATTTGCTACTGCAGAGCTTCATAACCACCAGTATGATGAGCCTGCAGTGTGCACATGCAGCCCAGACAGCCAACCAAGTCCTGGGCTGCATCAAGAGAAGCTTGGCCAGCAGGGCAAGGGAGGTGATTCTCCCCCTTTACTCTGCTCTTGTCAGACCCCATCTGGAGTACTGTGTGCAGTTCTGGAGCCCTCAGCACAGGAAGGACATGGNCAGGAGGTTGGAACTAGATGATCCTTGAGGTCCCTTCCAACCTTACCATTCTATGATTCTATGATTCTATTAGCAGAATGAAATGTGGTGGAAATAGACAGTTGCAAGGTGGGAAAAGACCTTGCCTGATAGCAGCTACCACTTCAGTCAGCCCAGAGAAGCAGTGAAACTCTGTCATAAGAACCTATTCATGCAACTTGGACTGCAAAGCAAATATAGCCAAGGTAATTTTGAACTGATGCAGTTAAGCATTAGGAGAAAGAGCTCAGGCCAGGCTGACTGCCCAAGGTATACCCATGTTCACGGGTAGTTTTCATTCATAGTTAGAGGAAAAACTATCAATACATGTTTGTAACTCTTTCCAGCTCTATAAATGACAGTGCTTTTCTACAGAGCTTAAGCCAGCTCTTGCCAGCAGCAAAAGCTGCCTTTACACTGACACTGATGGAACCATTGAGAAAGAGCAGCTGCTGTTCTGCTCCCACATTCTCATGATTTCATTCTATGGTTTTCGAAGTCTTATAAAGTCCCAGTTTCTGGAATCAAATGTAAAAGTAAGAGTATCTGCCTCATTTAAAGGAAATCAAAAGTGTTGTCTGATAGCTTTACAGAGAGGTTTAGAGAGAGGCGATTCTCCTCCCCTGCTCTGGTCTCACGAGACCCCACCTGGAGTACTACATCCAATTCTGGTGCCTCCAGCATAAGAAGGACATTGAGCTGTTGGAGTGGTTCCAGAGGAGGGCCACAAAGATGATCAGAGGGCTGGAGCACCTTCCCCATAGGGACAGGCTATGAAAGTTGGGGCTGTTCGTCTTGGAGAAGGCTCTGAGAAGACCTTACAGTGGTCTTCTGATACCTGAAGGGGGCCTACAAGAAAGCTGGAAAGAAACTTTTTACAAGGGCTTGCAGTGACAGGATGATAGGGAATGGTTTTAAGCTTGTTGTGATAGGATGAGAGGGAATGGCTTTAAGCTCGACTAGATATTAGGAAAAAACTCTTTACAGTAAGGCACTGGACCAGTGTCGTGTGTTTAAAGAGCCGACAGAGTGAAGCTCTCAAATGAATTGGAGAAAAAACAGAATTATATTTGGAGAGAGAGAGTTATAGACAGGAATACAAGGCAGATACAAAATCCATAAGCGAATCCCCTTGAATTTTTCCCCCAACCAGAAACTAAATCTACAATCCCCAGTGCTCCAATCCTCCCCCCCCGCCCCCATGTCTCTGCCATCCAAGAGGCCAAAACACAGCCTCCGGAGGCCCCAAACCAGGCCTGCTCCTTACATGTTTGTCCCGACGAAGCAGCTCCAGCCAGACACAAGGCTGGAGGGAGAGGAAAGGAGAACGAGCTGGCCTGGCCCTGAGTTTATGAAGAGATAGCAGAACTATGGGATTGAATAACAATCTTCTAGTTCCTAAAGGACTTTTTTAACCCTATAGTTCCCAACCTGGGACAACCAGGTTACCCAGGAAGGTCACAGATGCCTCTCCTTGGAGGTGTTCAAGGCCAGGTTGGATGAGACCTTGCACAATCTGGTCTAGTGGAAGGCGTCCCTGCCCTTGGCAGGGGGAATGGAACTAGATAATCTGTAAGGTCCCTTCCAACCCAAACTATTCTATGAATCTGTGAATGTGTACCATTTGTCATGACTGACTGTCATTTTCCTCACAGTGTTCATTTGATACACATAGCAGAGCTGTAAAATACACACTATAAGGTCCTCTACAAGTGGTCACAGAAATACCATCTCCAAGATTCTGAGAATTCTGATGGAGGAACTGACAGTGTCTGCACTGAGTTCACAGTCTAAGAGACCATTCACTGTGGGCTGGACTTCACAAAGAAAGCAAAACAAGCATACACTCATGTTTAAGGTTAAATCATGGTAGATCAGTTTCTACTAGCAAAAAGTTGTTCTACCCACAGAACAAGAACATCTCATGCAGCCTCTCAGAATCAAGCACAAGCTGTCTTTTGTACATATACCCTTTCTGGTAACTGAAAGAAGAATTCAGGAAAAAAATTACATCATCAGTAGAGATTGTTATCTCCTCCACATACACAAAGACTCAAAATTGCAAGACTCATGAAAAAGAAAAAAAGATAAAACAAAACCAAATCCACCCACCCCCTTCAACGAAACACCACCCCATAACCCCAACACTAAAAACCCCAAAGCAAACAAGAAGAAGAACAACCAAAAGCAATAAACAAACCAAACAAAAACCAAAACAACACCCCCCCCAAAAAACCTGAACAAGATAAAAGCTACCGACAAACACAGTGACCTTGTGGTATTTGAGCCTCCTTCAGCTGCACCAAGGTCACTTTCTTTTTCCACTAGATCCAGGAAAACTAGTAATTTCAGCAAAAGTAATTGTATTACCTAATCCTTATCTGGTACTTTCTTATCTGTATGTCTCAAAAGGGGTCAATATCACTATTTGCATATGGTAGCATTATTTACATGAAACCCAGCAGCAGCAGCACAGAAGTTACTTCAAAGCGCAGAGTACTAAGTCAATAGCTGCTGCCACCAACAGTGAAGAAAACATCCTTGAAACCCTTGGTCTGTGCTAAGGCATAAAAGTACTTCCTATCTAACCTACTGACTTGAGAATTTGTCGATTGTGTTATAATATCAACATAGTGTCTAGATTTTTTTATTAATTTTAACTTCAGGAATTGTCAACAGCTTTATCATCTCACAGGTGTTCATCCAGCCTGACCCTATTCTTCCTCAGGCTACACTTTCATTGAAGCCAGTGGAAGCTTGTCTTCTGAACAGGGCTCTACATTACCTAGGTGAAAAGCCTTGTTGTCTCTGGCTGTATGAAGGCTAAAGACACGCATCTGCCCTCATGAAGCAAATCAAGATAACTGGACACACTCCTTTACATCTGTAAGCATAATAAAGGTCCACAGAATAGTTCATACTTAGCCATACAAACATCAGTTCTGACAATAGTGATCAATAGTGATATGTTTGTTTCCAGCACCTATATCTGAGTGTCAGCTATACATTCTGGGTAGGCGCTCCCTTTCCATTCCCTTCCATCTCCTGGAAAAATAATCAACCCAATCTCCTTGCTGCAAAACACTTCAGACAATAAAGAGCTTATCTAGGCATCTCAGTGATTTTACAGTGTTACACATATCCTAGTATCACAAGAATATGTTTTACCTTGAGGCAAATGTTTTAATTTATGTGCATGTGAGCTATTTGCAATACCTCCACCAAACGGAGCCCATATAACCCGTCGGATGGCTTTCACCCAATCTTCCATTTCATTCTGTGAATTAGCCATGAGCAGGAAAGCCTCATGATTGACAGGCATCTTTTCTCTGTCCCCTGCACCACCTGAAAGAAAGAATATGAATCTCTTTTAGCATCTAGTTCAGAAGAGAGCAAACAATGTTGAAACCCACCAAAAAGCTGGGTAAATAATGATCGAATTACTGTTTTAATTGAGCAGTTTTACGCGCAGTTGCTACTCATATGCTGCAGCACCCACCAAGCACAGGTTGGTAAAAGATGAAAGTAGAAGTGTAAATTGTGCATTTTCAGAGAGAGAACCAGAAGATGTTGTACCTGCTGTCCCAACAATAAGCCAAGTGAAAGCACAGACTCTGCAGGAAGAGTACAAAATTAATGTCACATACCTGTGCTGAGTATTGAGAGAATATTACCCAAAAGGTAGACTAAGTGAATTGTGTGACATTTTAGTGCTTGAGATGTAGGGCCTGAAAAATCATTCCCTTTCCCCAAGCCCCTGGGAATTTCTTGTCTCAGTGTAGAAAAAGAGACACATTCTGATTTTGGGCCCATTTCGGAAGCATCGTTGTGAAGTGGAGCAAAGATGTTAGGATATGAATCCGACTCTCCCACTTGAAGTAAGATCTTCAGAAGCTAATATAGGTGTCTCGGGAACATAATGACCAGAATACCAAATGCACTCAAGCTATCATATACATCTGTTACTTGTGGATACAATGAGACTTTTAACCCTTCCATTTCTGTTTTCTTTTTTTAGTTCAGCATCCACCCTAGTCAGTTTAAATCTTCCCCTTAGCCCTCATTTTATTGTTCCAGAGCTGGATACAACCTAATGAGGGCCACATAAAAGGTTTATTAGAATGGCCTCTGTATAAAAAGCCTACTGATTCTGTCCAACACAGCAGCTGCAACACTGGCAGCCTGGAGCTTCTCCATCACCATGGAAACTACCTTGGCTTTGCTACAGAGATAATATCTTAGTTGTTGTGTCACTGTCATTTCCATGGTTACATGGCTTTCAGTATCTTCTGGCTAGCTAAAGCTGCCAGCTTGTGTTGAGCAGCTGAGATTGCCTGTCCATGGAATTCAGAGATAAGAGCAGAACGATGGCATGCAGTGGTTTCTGCATAACCGATTTAGTGTACACAGAACATGTACGTCCTAAATCCAGACTAATCTGGGGAAAGGAACAAGATGGGAACTGCCTGCAAGCCAAGGAAATGGTTTATCTTGCTACTGTTTCCTGGCCTAGACACAGTTATGGGCCATAAACTGATTTAGAACAAAGAAGGAGTAAAATGATATGCATTGGGAAGCATTTTATGGTTCTCTGAGAAGCAATTCACTGAACTGGGAAACGGAGGCAGTCTTTCAGTAAAGAACAGAGCTAACAGCAACCTGGGACTAGGCAAGCAGCTTGAGAAACAAAAGCCATGACGTTTTTCCCCCACATGTATCCAGATTCTGCTTCTTCCCTCACAGCGTCCTCTCGGACAGTTTCCCATTTTGACTTTACTGAACGATTCATTTTCTTTAAGATAGAAAAAGCACAACAGTTCTCTTGCTCAAGGCTAGGATGGAGGTATCTGAATAGGTCAATGATCCGCCATACTCCACTGCAAAGAGTACATCCTTTGCATATAGAGCAGGAAATTACAGTCTATGAAACTGTCACAGCCTAATTCTTTTACCAGCATACTCAGCCTTATGGTGAAAGCAGGAGTAATTCTTGTATCTTACCTGGCAGATATATTGCCGTGCCTTTCACAATCAAATACCTTCCAGGAGAAACAAGAAAGAGGCTTTTCACAGCCTTCACCACTCATCAGAAACAAGGGTTCAGGATCTGGCAGGTAGGTGGCATGAGCTAAAGCAAGCTCTTCAGAAAAGTGAAAAAAGGACTGTGTGGATTACACAGAACATGAGAAGTTGGAAAGGAACTTGAAAGGCCATCTAGTCAGATCCACTACTAAAAAAAAGAGGCTTGATCAAGGTTAAACTTAAAGGGATCCAGCTAAGGTCATGCCTACTCAAGCCATAAAGGACAAGAGGAGAGCAAACTCTGATCTGAGAATCAATTACGAATTTAGTCAGAACAGTTGAACTAACCCACACAAAGACTGGCATATGAAGCATAATAAACAGAAAAGGAGAAGGATGAGGATGACTTCTTAGTGGACTTCTGCAGAAGTGGTGTCTCAACATCTTCCCACTGAATCACTATACCACAGGGACCTGACTTCAATTTCCCTTCCCCTAAGATGTTACTTTGTGCCAGCCAGCTGCCTTCTGAACCTTCATGTGCCTTTCACACAAACATTTAGGGAAAAAACATTTATACTTCTGAGTCTGTAAAAAGTAAAAACGGGATGGGAAAAAAATATTCCTGTATATACTAGACCTCAGATTCTGCCAAAATCTACATACAACTCCTCTGTGGTTGGCTTTCCCCACTGAAACTTTAAATAGGAACAAGGTCATGACTTTAGAAAGCTGCCTGTGGGAGAGTCAGCAGTGACTATTCACATAAATACAAGCAAATGGAGATAACTCCACATATGATGGCTAGCTTAGAAACAAGAATGAACTTCAGAATTGTTTTGTAGAGAAAGCCTGTTTTAGCATGACATGTACAATGCAGTGCCAGAGCATGCAGACCCACCTACAAACTAATGTTTTTTTAAAAAACGTTTTAATCATGTTCATGTTCTTTTCCACACATAGTTGGCTCCTCTTGATGCAACAAGCAGAGCTAGTGTTCTCTAAAGAGCAGACTTCAAGTGGGAGACACATGAGAATGACTGGGGGACTTGAGCATCTTCCCTGTGGAGAGAGACTGAGGAACCTGGGGCTGTCTATTCTGGAGAAGAGAGGACATCAATGTATACAAACATGTGAGGGATAGGTGTCAAGTGGACGGGGCCAAGCTCTTTTTGGTGGCCAGCAGCAATAAGACAAAGAGCAATGGCTACAAATTGGAACGTAGAAGGTTTCACCTCAGCATGAGGAGAAACTTCTTTACAGTGAGGGTGACAGAGCACTGGAACAAGCTGCCTAAAGAGGTTGCGGAGTCTCCTTCTCTGGAAACATTTCAAAACATACCTGGATGTCTTCCTGTGCAAACTACCCTAAGGGATCCTACCCTGTTAGGGAGGCTGGACTCGATCTCTGGAGGTCCCTTCCAACCTTTAAAATTCTGTGATTCTGTGATTCTGTGATTCAAAAAAATCCATGTCGAAACATTCTGCAGATTTGAGTCTTAGTATTCACAAGAATGACAAAGAGCTACATTCAAACATCTACATGTTAACAAAAAACCCAAGGAAACAATGCCATGTTCACCTTCAGAACTCCAGAATTCTCCCCAAAATTCACAGATGTTTTATTTCCTTCACTCAGACCCAAACCAAGATCGTGTGGATTTCAGATCTAAGTTTGCAATACAAATGCTGTATTAGTTCAAACATTCTGGTTTGTAACAAAATTTTTGAAGGAAAACAATTTTAAACCTTCCTGCCTAGAAATGCCTGTATGTGGAATTTTATTTGTGTCTCTCAGAGCTATGAAGTTCTCATTCAGGTGTTGCACTCAAGTCTCTCCCAGAAGCTAATGGAGCTCTGGCACTTGCTGTTAGACTGTAATGTTGAAGTGCACAATCACTACTTCTACTGCTAGAATTAAACCAGGCTCTGGCTGCTCAGCACCGTGATACAGAGGAACAATCTGCTAACAGTTTTGAACACAGACAAGGGCTTTTCATTCACTTGAATAGAACTTCTCACTCAACTTTAATCAGGATCCCATACAAACAAGACTGGCCCTCAGAGACCAACTCTGGGTAGCTCAGGATTGGCATGGGGAGAGAGAGAGGTTCAGTCCTTTTGCTCAAAGCTACTGTCATCTCCAGACTGGAGAAAAAAAAACAAACTATCTGCTAACACAAACAGACTGCAAGCACCTCAATAGATGTGGCAGAAGCAGGGGCTTAACTTGGGGGATGAATAGTCCATCTTCTTCAACATTAACCTGTGACATGGGGATTCCGCATTCAGTTACATGCTCTTCTGCAAATTTCCAGTGTGCATTGACAAGATACAACAAATTCCACCTCTCTCCATAAAGTAAGTTGGAAGTGCTAGTCATGTCCTTCCAGGTGTACAGTGTGCTGGTCTGAGGCTAANTGAACAGCTTCGAGAGCAGGAAAAGCCGACAGCAACCAAACCAGTACATACAGTAACTGTAACAGTCTAGAAAGATTGACTTGTTTTATTACTGCTCACCATCAAAAGGGATGCAGCTTCCTGCTGACTTCAATGCTTTGTCACTCATCTCAAAGTATCTTTGTCAAGATACTTTATCTTCACTGGTAGGTATCTTTGTTTTGAGAAAGCTTAGCTTTAGGCCCCTAGTTGCATTGCACAGATGCTTTCTTCCGGACCCAGACTCGTTAAAGCTGGCAGAATTGCTCTCATATGCTGTTTGCTCATGTGGTTTGTGTGACTGCATTTCCTACTGTCTCAGAGCCACCTGCTGCTGATGTCAGCTGTACAGCATTCATCTCAGAGTAATGTGCCACCTCCTAATCCTTAATAATGGTCATCTTTTCAGCCTTTCCCTTTGGCCCACAACAGGGAAGATTAAATGCTGAAAAGCTGAGGCTAAGTGACTGGCCAAAGGTCAGATGGAGTCCTGCAAGAGCAGTAGAAATCACAATCCACTCTTCAAAGCCCTGCTTGCTGAAAATTCTTCATTTACTGAAAATGCGTTCATAGGAAAACTCAAAGCATAAGGCTGCTGTTATGCTATATTGACTTGTCCTACAGTCCTCTTCACAGAAACTGTAACTTCAATTACATGTCTCTTTCTCCATAGCTGTTTCCAATGAGAAAATATTGCCATTTTTTCATTTGTCTTGAATTTCATTCACATAAGTTTAACCTTCTTAAGATCAACATCTGTGAAATTAAGCCTTAGATCCCCTTTGTCTATATGGAAACAGAGGTTCAGGGGGAACAAGACTGTACTTCCTAGTAGGAAATGCTCTTGCCCCATTGCATGTGAAAGAGGGAACTTTGTATTCTCAAGTAAACCTGCTGTCAGGTTCTGCTGGAATTGGCAGCTTCTTTTCTCATTCAGACCATTTCCTTTCCTTCCACCTCGCCATTTGCTCTTCCTTTTGACCATTTCTTACACAATTCTGCTTACTGATGTGCTTGTGTATTGTCATTATACCAACTCTCCTGAAAACCTACACAATCAAAAATGCTTGCATATGTGTATATATTTACATGTTTGTACTGCTTTGGTGTGGATAGCAGAGTGGTATATCCAGTCCCTGTGCATGCTGCTGAGCATGTGGGGAGGCAAACGGCAGTTCAAGGATGAATTATGAAAGGGGTGGCTGGTGGTAAGGCAAGGCCCAGCTGACATGTTTGCCCTCAGTACTAAAGCAAGTAGTGACAGGAAGCCTTTGATTGCAGACAGGCAGTAGCAAGGACCTTGACAAATGGACTAAAACTGGCACTCAACAGCTGAAAAGAACAATTGCAATGACTCATCTTTCCTGATCTACTCTTTATGATTTTCTTAAAGGTGAGTATCAGACTCTAAGGTCTCCCTAATAATGAAAGAAGGTGAAAAATGAGGTAGGTTAATCTTGTCAAGATTAAGGGAATCTCCATTCTAGGGAATCTTTCTTGGCACGGTAGGATTAAAAAGACAACCCAAAAGCCTAATCTTCATTGTTGGATTATGAAGAGACAAAGGAAATATCTGTGAGTAACCAAAAGGTCATTAAGAATGATTGGAATAGTCACTTGAAACCTTATTCCTTCCTTCAGTCATTGCCTTTGATCCTGGCTACTGCTGAAACCTCTGTCCTGAGGACTCTCTTCCAACCAAAGTTTGCCAAGAGCCTGAATACTAGAGGTAGATCTTGTCTATCATACCTGAACCTTGTGTTAACATGCCATCAAGATGCAGCTTAAGCTTCCCTACAACTAACAAGAACTGTACTGCTTTTCTGCTGGGTTGGGTTGTTTAGTTTTTTTTATTTCTCCAGGATGACCTTTTAACAGAAAGTAAAACTTGCTGTGAACACAAAACTGATATTGAAATGCTCTATTTAGGCTACTTGAGAACAGAAAAAACAGCAAGAGAAATCTGAAGTACTCAAGGAATGACAGATGAAAATAAGGAAAACTACAAGGGTGTGATCTGTGAAGCAAACAGTGATGTATCCTTGCCATTATTTTTGTATTTCTATCTATCTACACCCACCCACTCACCTACCCATCTAGGATATCCAAGCTGGAGGTTGGTGTGGAAGCTGAGCGAGTAAAATATGGTCACACTGTAAAACACAATATTAAGTAAAGAAATTAGGTTTGGGGAAGACAAAAATTTGGATCGAAAGAAATTTGTTGTGTCTCAGTTCCAGTGAACAATACTATGGCAATATGCACATCTGTAGGTGAAGGGTATTTAATTTCCACAGTTTGGAAAGAAGTTCAGTTTCTAAACTGATATGGTTCAAATTTTCCTAGGGCAGAATTTACAAGCAGATACTAAAGTCTCACTGACTTCTTAGATATAAATGTCTAACTTCCTTAAATGCTTCTCAGTGCACCATGTTTAATGACAGTTACGACTGCAAGACGATCAAATTTTCAGCTGAAAGTCCTTGTAAAGAGTTTCTATATGATTTTTAGATCCTATACCATATACTTCATCCCAAAGAATAAAGCCAAGGCAGGCAAACACTCTAAAGCCACTGCCACCTATAAACTAATCCAAAGGCCTTGTGATCTGTTCTCCTCTCCCATACCTTCTGTGGTTTCAGATGCCATTAAGCAGCTTGAAAAACACCAAAGAGATTAGACATCACAACTGTGGTTTCTTATGCAAAAATTCTGACAAGACTTAACATGAACAGAGACACTGCAGCTTCTCTGTACTGGCACACGGGCTGCAGAAAACCCTTGAAAACTTGGGGGCAGTGCTCTATTTCAATTGTCAGGATAAAGTGTATGATTACTAAAGCTGTATGCAAGAATTTAAGATTTGAGTTATTTTTTGGCCTTTTATACATAAAAAAAAACTGTATTAAGTTAGCTTGACTCTCCTGTCTGGAGATGCCTTTCTTAATAACGTGTGACTTGTATTAATCTAGACTTAACCTATTAATTAAGCTGAAGAAATTGTTAGTTATATTACTCACTTCAAATAAGACAAAACCTTGAAAATAAACAAACCCAAATTTCAGGTAGGCCACACACTGATAAGTGATGTCACACTCCAGGAGCCACAGCAAACAGGAAAAAAAAAAAAAAAAAAGATGCGAGGTAAAAGGAAGGGAGAAAAACAGTTTTAAATTCTCTTAAAAGAAAAGGAAGTAGCATTGCACATAGATACCACCCTGAACTCCTGCTTATAGAACCTGCTTACATGTGTTCAGTGCTTTGCAATGTTTAAGCTTACTTATGCTGATTTTTTTTCCTTTTTTAAAAATGTGCTTTATTGCCTTAGGCTGAATGCTGAGAAGTTCCCATAAAAAATGTTCAGTCATTTTTAAGTTATGCTTCTGACATTAAAAAACATAGTTCTTGTAATAGTACTCCAATGCTCTTGTGCCTCCTTGTTTTCAATGATTTAAAATTTCAGAAAGGAGACTACTTTGCTGCCCAGGATGTGCTGCTCACTGTGGCCCCAAAGTGGTTCAATTTGACTAAAGTGAATTTACAACTGTGGGAAGCCCACTTCTACTGCTGCAGTCCAGTCTTTAGGGTTGACATAGGTCCAGGCACAATATGCAACTGCTAAACACTATTTTCTTTCAAGGACAGCACATATCCCTTGTACCATCACAGCTCAGGCACCACTTCAGCTTCTGTCAACAATTATTTTGTTCCATAAAAGGAACAGCCATTAACAACAATCACACTGCTGCCCTAACAAAAGAGGTTTCATGAGCCTGTGAAGTGTGCCCTCAGCTCTGCATGGTAACCCCATAACAAGCAAGCTGTATTTTACTACTTTGGGGGTTGTATCAGCTTCTACTAGCTAGCAACAAGAGTTGAAATCTCTCCAACATGATCACAACTAGTTTAGGATGTCAGTAGAACTATTCTTAAGAGGAACTGATAAAAAACAATTAACATTAGGAGCAACTACAACACCAGGAATTGCTAGGAGCTGCATGGCACCTCTTTGCCTTTGCTGCGACTTGTGTGTTTCATCCTGAGTGTGAATTCTGGAGCACTGATGTTCTAATTATGTCCTACAATGCCACAGGGGTGAGACTCAAAGAAACAATGGCTTGCTCAGTTAAATTGAGCTCCTGGCTCAAATAATGTTGCCTGATAGAGGATACTGTGAAGACTGAACATGTTCACTTCAAAACCTAGACTAATAGATAGCAGCAACTTCTTAGGTAGAGCTCTCAGCGTGCAATGTTGTGGCCACCACCTCTTACAGCAGTATCTGCTGACATAGCAGATCATTCAGGTGATAGTAGTGCTGCTCCTGCTGATGCTAACACTGTTTTGCCTGCGAAATAACAGGTATCTGCCACCTTGGCACCAGCTTCTCACTTTAAAAAGAAAGTTCCTACTGGAAAGGAATCTGGAGGTGTTAGGAGCCCAGACGTAATTGTGGTTCAGCTTATTCCTTTCGCAAAAACTTGAGCTCTAAGCTCATAAATCTTTATGATATGTCACCAGCTCTCAGGGAGCTGATCACTTCATGAAGCTTCTGTCTTAGAATGACCAGAGGACAACTTCTGCCCATCTCTACAGGTGTACAGCAGAAAAAAAGAAAAGCTGTATCTTCCCTCCAAAAAGACCAGAACAAAAAACTACTTCTACTTCAACAAAAATCAAGTCTGTGGTGGTGATAACAAGTGGGAATGATAATGGGGCAAAAGGAAACATTACACAGCTTTTTTTCCCCAGCATGATCCATAGACACCTTAGTACCAATATCAGGCTGCTTTCCCTCACCCTTTTTTCTTCTCCTCCAGAAAACTAACCCTTGCAGTGCTTCCCCGATACATTTCAATTTAAAAAAGTTACAGTGAGCCTAGTCTTTAACAGTGCCAAAGCATGGAACTGCCTGGGCTACACAGAGTACCAGGCCATTTCACTGTCCCATGGTTTGGATGGAAAGGAATTAAATATTTCTCAGGCCAGCAGAAGCCACACTCACAGGTAAGCAATTCAGGCCAGCCCCCTGTCAGAAGATGTGTGCCTGCCCCTATAAGGCATGTTGCAGGAAACGTCTAAATTAAGGCACCTATGAATTTGAGGGTACCAAAAAAAAAAAAAAAAAAAAAAAAAAAAAAAAAAAAAAAAGGTTAAANAAAAAAAAAAGAAAAAGAGTTGAATGTATGTATAAATTAGCTCTGAAAATGGAGGCACATCTATGCAAAGCAGGCCATACAGTTCCATGTGGTTCTCCAAACCAGCAAGTGCTCAGCACTTCAGAGGAATACACCAAACTGCATATTCTAACTGTGGTTGTGTTTACACGCTGTTGTAAGGGAGGAAATTCCTTCCTGACCAAAGATGATGATACTTCATGCTTTGAAATATCTGAATGAAAATAACTGGATATTTTTTATGCATTACAACCCAACCACAAGCAATTTTCCAATTCTCTCTCTTTTTTTTTTTTCCAAATCTTTAACACTGAAGACAAAAGTTGAGGGAAATTTTAAATCCTGACAAGAAATTGCTTACCACAACATTAGAATGGCACTGTATGAACTATTTTTTGATATATTTCTTAATTTTCTTAAATAATTTCATACTGGAGTGGTAATATCTAATTTCTACATTCTTCTGGAACAGTTGTGCTCATATTTTTCAGGTCTGCTCACTGATAGCAAGAAAGTGGATCTTGTTCCTTCTAAATAAGCCTCTGTACAACTATATTCACCTCCTCTTTGCCCTGAAAAGCTTTTTTATCTTTGCCCACACCCAGTCTGCCATGAAACCAAAGACATCCTCACTGTATTTTTAAAGGATGATGTCTGCCATCCTAGCCAATTCTCTCCTTAGTTCAAAGTCCAGAATAGAATTAAGGCCATCAGCTGCTACATCTTAGGCTTTACATGGATAAAGCTTTTAGCTGAGCCTAGTTCTCTGTACACTGAGCAGAAAGTTCCACAGAAATTCTGGCCAACCAATTACAAACACTATTTTCATCACTAAAGTGAATGAAGCTTTACAAGCACAGTTTTGGCAGCAGCAAATAAATGGACTGTCATTAAGGACTCAACAGCTGTTTCAGACTTTGTTTTTACAAAAACAAAGGTATTTGTTGCACTAATGCAGAAAGGGGATTGAAATGCAGAAGAATTTATACCGCAGGCCTTTGCATAAATGTTGGCAAATTTGGGGAAGAAAAAAATGTCAGTATTAATGATGAGACAATGTAGATAGAAGCACTGCTGATCTAAACCCAAATGTAAGAACTCAGGGATATTCTGACCCAGGTTCATAGTCTTGGTATAGTCTGCACAGAGAAGCAGAAGCAATCTCCTCCTGTATCTGAATATGCATTGGGTAAGCAATATATCCTTTAAATATGACTATGGACAGCACTCTCCATTGTAGCAGCAGCACTCTTGGGCAAAAAGGAAAGCTCATATTTATCACTTGAGCTCAGAACTGAAGCCGCTCAGAATACAACTGAAGGTGCATAACAGACTCAAGGTTGTGCTGATGCAAAAAGCCAGGGCCTCAATTCTTTGTGCTTTAGGACAAATGTCAGCAAATCACGAAAATAACAAGATCAATTCTAACCCTCTCTGCCCATTAGTAATAGACAAATTTCTCCCAGTTAATAGCTTTATCAAAAAATCTATAAAAGTTACTTTGAAGTGGTTAATCATTAGCAGATATAACCTCACTTTCAAAAACCACTCTGATTTAGGTCATATTGAAACAACAAATGAAAAGAACCTGTTAGGTGAACAGCTCATCTTGAGTGACATCTTCAGCTGATGGACTTTTCCCCACCAAAATTCATAGGAGTGTTGCACAGAATTCTTTTCTCTGAGACTCAATGCATTTCCCAGTGAAAGTCCTGCCTGCAGCATTCACTGCCTCTACAGCATACTGAAATACTACAGATGTTCCCTTCCGTTGCATCTCATCCTAATGTTTGTATGTCTCCTCCATGATGGACCAAAGTCCTGCACATAGGTAGTGCCCCTTCTGACAAGCTCAGACAGCCACTTTTACACTGTAGAGGCAGACAACAAAGCTGAGGGGCATATGGTCTGGGGCCAGAGGACAGTTCGGGATGATTGCTTGTGAAGCAGATTTATAGCTATTTGCAATTTTAATCACACACAGCATAACTGCCAGCTTCCACCCTCCCAATGTATGCTGCTCACCAGAACCAAAGCAATCAGCTAATGATCTGTTGCTGTCCAGCTCCACTAGACAACTGCAATCTACTTCTGATTTGGTATGGCATAACTGTATATGCTCAGTATTTGTGGACTGGGGTAAACTCCAGCAAAGTTACCACCTCCTTGTAAGAAATTGTTGAACTTCTGCTGTCTTTCTACATCTACATGGCATTGTAGTCTAATTACTCTGTCCTGGCAGTCTTCCTCCAGAATGTTTAGCTGGCAAAAGAGAATTTGTATTTAAAAATCTGGATCAGCAGCCTCTTCTCCACTATACCAGCATGCACAATCTCTTAGCAAAGCATAACACTACCTGCTAAGGGCTATGCTACACTGCCATAGAACGTCAAGGGCTGGAAGGGACCTCGAAAGATCATCCGGTCTAGCCCCCCTGCCAGAGCAGGATCACCTAGAGCAGATCACACTGGAATGCATCCAGATGGTTTTTTAATATCTNTCTCTCCCCTCAACTGCTCTCCAGCAGGTCAGTTTCCACCCTATACTGATCCCTGCAGTTGTTCTTTCCCAGGTGCACGACTTTCCCCTTGCCCCAGTTGAACTTCATTAAATTTCTCCCTGCACAACTCTCCAGCCTGTCTCAGTCTCTCTGAATGGCAGCACAACTCTCTGGTGTGGCAGCCACTCCACCCAGCTTGGTGTTGCCAGCAAACTTGCTGACAGTGCACTCCATGCCCTCACCCAGGTCATTAATGAATTAGACGCCGATAACTTACAGGTGTTCATCATGTCTCAAGCAATAGCTGCTGACTAAAACTAGATCATAGTAAGAAGACTATCATAAAGTGACTAACAAAGGAAACAGAAAGAATTTCCACAAAGAAGGACAGAAAGATGATAAATGCCCAAGAGACATTGCAACTCAAAGAAATGTGTCTCCCAAGTCCTGAAATCTCACACGAATATATATGTCAACCAGCTACAACAGCACAAGGTTTTACTGGTGTGAGAGTGTATTTGCATCATGGATAGTCACAGTGGCTAGCCAAACTCTCCATCTGCACACTAGCTGCCTCCAGATCAAGAAACATTACCTTCTTCACTTTGCCTAAGCTTAAAACCAAGCACAGGGTAAAGGCATAGAGTCGGTTTACCACATGCAGTATACATGTGCCAGTTGAAGACTCCTATTGTGTAAACTCATTTCATGGAAACCCAACCATCAACATATTTCATAATGTTCAAATAGAGATGTTCTTGCTCCAAAGAACCAAAAAGCCTTGCTCAGTGCATGCTGTGATATACTACTGAAAGAAAAATGCAGGGTTGCCAGTTTAGCTGCTTTTGCCAGAGTGACATTAACTATATAAATTCGATCTAATTATGCAGATTTAGGTCACTTGAGTAAAACTGGAATAATATTAGCCTCATTGCTTGGAATGCTCTCCGCAGGAAACATATTTGCGTATTGTTATGTCAATAGAAGCAGAAAGCCCATTTTGACAATGCTGATACCAGTAGGAATGCTTCACAGAGACATTTAGCCCAGGTGGTCCACTGCTATATGAGCCTACTCTCCCTTCCTCACCCTGCTTCTTTCTTTAGAGGGCACAACTGTACGCAGTCATCGCAGGCAGCATATGGTATAAGATTTTTTGTCTTTGCAGTCAAAGGCAGGATAAGAGTAAAAAACCAGGATCTACTCAGCCAGTACGTGGTGCATTAAAAGCTTTCCAGTTTCTGTTTCACAACAAAGAAATCTCGATAAGCCTGAAGCCAGCAGCTGCTGCCAGAAGCATGCTGCCTGCCTTACCTTGGGGACACCTGCTGAGCTGCTGCCTGCTTAATATTACATCAAAACAGCATCTTTCCAGATAATGAATTATGTATCTGCAGTGAAGCTGCAGGAGGGCAATGTTTAGAAATGGAGGAACCATTTGGGTTGGTGGTCTGCAAGGCTGCTAGGAAAAACAAAAAAAACCCAAAAAAACCCAAAAAACCAAACAAACAAACAAAAAAAAAAGGCACCAGTGATGGCTTTCTGATTTGTCTGAGTCCTAGTCAAGTAACAGAGGAAATCAGGGGAGCATGGCAAGTGTCTCCCTCTCCTCCCTCTTTTAATCGGAGTAATTAGGTGAAACCCTAAAAGGTTCTACAAATTTTAAATGAGGGGGAAAAGTAACAGTACTATAAGCTTACAAGGTTTTCTGGTGGCAGCAGTTTTACTGTCCTAGCATTAAAGAGATGTTACCTTTTACCATTACTTTTGTTTAAACACTCTTCAGTGTCAAAGTAAGAACATAACACATAATGGTGAACTATTGCCTCAAAAGTCTGATCTCTGCCAGTTACCACCCTTTAAGGGACAACTCAGTCTGTAGTATCTGAAGGAAATCTGTAAGCACTTGTCAAACAAAAACAGCTTCTCCAGCCTTCCAGAGGGGACATACAATAATTCTTTTGCCCTCTTTAAGTTAGGTGATCTGGAAGTTAGGTGATCTGGGTACCTAGGCATGAAAGCATTACATAAAAGTAATCATAAAGAGTGACCATGCATGCAAATTGCATAGGCAAGCATTCCTAAGCCTCAAATACTCCTGCTTATAGGTATTCTAGTCCTGCACATGTTGGACCCTAAATATGAGTGAAAGCTGATTCTCATAAGGAGGAAGACAGTAAACAGAGTTCTTCATATCGTTTACCTTATCATCTTCATGCAGGTCTATTCTGCTTCTTCTCTGTCCAAGTGGAAGTGTCCAACACAGTTCAGACTGTGGTTTTCAGGTAAGGAATAGTTACACCACAGTAACTATAAAATAACCTTCTGACAAGTGGAAGAGATTTCAGTGTATGCTTTAGCTATTAACAAACACATTAAAAGAAATGAAAGAAAAAATACATTCCGTTGTCGGAATATGCTTGCAACATAGAACTATGTGTTGATGTTTTGGGGGAACATGCATAGAGAGGTTAAAATTACTTTCTAATGTGATATTGTGCATCAGTGAGGAAATACCTTCTCTCTATTAAAAAGCAGGAAATTCCTACGTACCAGTGAAGAACTGAAATACAGAGACACTAAATGATTTCCAGTGTGATGTGTGATACTGGCTAGCGACTAGCAGAGCCAGAAATGAAAAATAGGACTACCACGTCCAGACACCCTAGACTAATCAAACACTGATTCTCATAAGGCAAGGAATACTGTTTGGACAGTTAGTCATATGTAACTGCAAAGGCAGTGGCAGTCTTAAGAAGAAGAAAGCAAAGAACAAGAGGGAACAAGTTGAACAGCATGAAGATTGTTTCCCCAGCACAGGATGGAAAGCAGGCCGTTTTCTCATCAAAGTCTCAAAATGGGAAAGACATAGTAGAAATTAGGAGTGTATTGTATCTCAAAAAGCTGTTTCTTTGCTTGGAAGGCTTAGTGGCTGCCTGGCACCTCCACTGTTTGGAGAGGTTTAACTGGTGAGCTGAAGTCACCACTCTCAGCAGCATAAGCACGGCTCATTGAGAGGCACAGTGGTTTGTTGGCCAATTCTGTCTCTCAAGCACTACGCTTCTTGGCAGCACTGGTCTCTCTAGTTGCTGAATCCCAGAGCCCTGTGGAGAGAGTGGCCTGGATCCCACAAAAGCCTAGATACTGGTTGGATAAACCTCCAGTTCCACTCAGAATTTAATACATGACTCTGGAAGTCATGTACTGAACAACAGTCTCTGTGGTGCCTTGCCAGCTCCTTTCATATCTCCAGGCCCGTGGAGTCAGTACACTGTTTCTTGAAGTAACTAACAGCTCGAAGCAGCACAGTGTGCAGCCAGGATTCAGAATGCCTATGGGCTCATCCTCTATGCAAATGTCTTGCTTTGATCCCAGATTCCTCACCCACAACATATTTTCACCTTACTGCATCCCAAACCTATGAAATTAATTTGTTCGTGGAGGGACTTAAGACTGATTTCCAGTCGAGGAAATAGTCCTAGAAAACAACACTCACTGTTTCAAGAGGTAACTTACACAGCCCCCTTTTCTGCTTCACTATGAGGCTTTAGCTTTATCTTTCTCTACTGGAGTATCCATCAAATATATGCCTAAAGAGTTTATAAAACTAAAAGGATCAGATCACAGTCTGGGCTTCAGAGCTGGAATTAAAGCCACACCAGCACAATTCCTAGGTCTGTCTAATGATGGAGTTATCCAGCTCCTCTTCCTTCCCTGCTAGCCTGGCTAGGTAGAATGGGCAATGTGCAGTTGACTGAACAAAATCACGATGGCTCCTTTTCAACACAACTGTCATAGATGTAGAGCATACTCATCTCCGTTTGTGGCCCTTACTCACCTCAAACCACAGTGCAGCATGGATTGAACACCTCCTTTCACTGAGATAGCCTCTCTCAACTTCCCTGACGTGTATAAAACCATCCAAACTGCAAGCCCATCAGAAAAGGAAAACAATCAGGCATAGACAAAAGGGAGTAGGAGAGGCAAAAGAGCTCAGGCCTTTAGCATGACTACCCCGGAGGTCTGCACAGACAGAAGCTTTGAGCATACTAAGAGCAGATACTGAAAGTCTCACAGGTTGACCAGCAGCCATCAGATATCCTGGGATTGTTGGGTGTGGGCTGCTCTTTTCAGGCAGCTACTGACAAGCAGCCTCTCAGGAGTGGAAGCCACATTACTTGTCTGCTGCACATGGCATTTTCCCCAGCAGCTCCGTTTGCTGAACACAAAGAGCAAGCCCACGGCATTAAAGAACAGCCCCCTCCTTTGAAGTTGAGGTTGTTTGGCTTGCCTGGCTACAAACTAAAACTGTACCTTAATCATCCAGCTTTGAAGTTCTGTAAATCTACAGCTGCAACAAAATAAGGACCATTTGGCAACAAAACATTCAATATTTTTTTTTTTAATTAAAGAGGAAAAGGCTTTGCTGGAACTGAAACTTTTTTTTCCCCATGAGAAATGAAGGGGCAGGTGAAAAAAAACAAAACAAAACAAAAAAAATCAATAGTGACTTGCCAGATCAGAGACAGTTCTGACTGTATGACATTTTATAGCACAGTTCGAGTAGTGTTGAGCCAGTGCTCAGTGAGTAGCCAAAGGAAAACAGAAATTTTATCATAAGGTGGCTAACCCCCACTGTTCTACCAACAGGTTGCAGAGACCGATAAACATTTTTCTTATTTTGTTGCTTTGCTTATGGTGTGTGTGGTTGTGTAACTGTTAGGGGATTGAAAATGCTTAAAACTGGTAATTGTGGAAATAACAAAGCCCTTATTTGTCTCTTCCCAGATTCTGTCACTGCCGTAGGTTTTACTAGAGGGTAAGGGTAGGTTAAGGATACACTACCAAAGGAGATCTGTGGGAAATCTCCATAAGCACAATAGTCTAGAAAGCAAAGGATGTACAGCATTATATTTTGACTTGGCTATTTAATTTCAGGGGTGTGGTTTGGCCTGGAATACTAGCGAGAAGATAAAATGGAGTATGGTAAGAATAAATTAATTTTGGGAGAAATAGACTTCAGGTATGACTTAGTACAAACATTTTCCAAAGACCTAAACAGCAAAACCCTGCACTGTCTGGGATTTCAGGTTTTAATTTGGACAATCAGGTCCCAGTTTCTTGCTCTGCTGACCACTTCCTGTATTACTGTGGGCAAGGTCTGTCTCAAGGCTGAATCAGGAATGTTTATCTGGGACTTTTCTTTCCCACATGACCGGTATTTCTGGCCACAAACTTGTCTAGTGCCCAGCTCCCATCCCTAGGCCATTTGAACAGGTGCAAAAGAGATCATATACAGACTTCACCACTCTATCTGGCTTGCTCTGTTTGGAGACACAGAGAAGAGCAAAGACAGAACAACGAATCTGTCCTTTTTCTGATGTAACCACACTTTTGACGTTATGCCTAGGGCACTATGTAATCATTTAATGCCCTTTAACAACCATATTTACTTATTGGGGAAGGATCTCCTTATTCAGATCACAGTGACAACCTCTGCAAATGAACTGCTTTCTGGAAGGGCATTAAAAGCAATTGCCTCAGGTAACTGTTTGGAAAGTGGCTCAAAACCTGGCAGGAGTCCAGCCTCTTCAAAGCAAGATTAGTGAGAGACTGATGTTAAACAGCTCATGGAGATGTCCAGCTACTTCAGACACATAAGGTTTCCCTTCCCTGGCACTTCCCTTTCCAGACTGTTCTCGATACAAGAGGAAAAAGGTTAGCAAAGAGTAAAGTATGCATTGGAAGGAAGCAGGATCCCTACCCCACCAGTGTGCCTCAAACAGGAACTATTCTAGTCATCTAAATGGAATTCACAGATCAGATAGGTTTTGGCAGAAGCCAGCTCAGAGAAACAACACCCTCTACCCTCTTTGGTGCACCAGAATGTTTTTAGGAAAAAGCTATTTAGGGTGTTCAGTCAGCTGAAAATTTTTACATTGGTAGTAACTCAAAAAGAATGACTGGTTGTTGTTGGCTGAACTTCCCTCAGTCATCTCTTGAAGGCATAGATTATGCCCATATTAATTCTGTTTTGAAAATGGTCACTCATAGTCCCCTCTTGCTTGCTTAGGCTGGGCACCAAACTGCTGCTCCTGGTGCCTCGCCGCTTTTCTATGTGTCACACGAGACTTTCTTGTAGCCTAGCTCTAGGGATAAGCAAATCATAGCCACTGCACTGTGGCACCAATGGTGGCTCCCAACAGAGGCAACACAATGGAGTCTAGACCTACAGTCACAGCTTCTGCTGCTTCTGGAGGCTTTAGCCCTCTTTCACACCACCACAGCATCTGTCCCTATGGGTGAGAATTCCAAATCATAGCAAGGCAGGAATAAGGATCAGCAGTAACTGCTCTCTAGCTCCAAATTGTAAGCTTTGGAGAGTCACACTGACTTGTGGTGGATGTCTAAAGCTGGACTCCAAGACTAAAGGAACTGCTGTGCATCAAACAAATCACAGCTTCTTCCCACAGAGAGACAGGGAACATCTCACAGCAAATGAGCAGATATTCAGCAAGATGTACAGGTCTTGCTCTCATAGCAGGAAACAGGGCTGGGCAAGTTTATTTTCAAGCACACCTGCCAGATTAGCCTTACCTTTCCTGGCTGTACCATCAGCCACTTCATGCCATGCCTTCCACAGACACGGGTCAGGCAAGCACCTTTCCTCAGAATCTGTCTAGAGAGATATTCCTGCTGTGGCACATACTATAAGGGAAAGAAGCGCTGTTCAGCTGAGTATTCCTGGCAGGTGAGCAAAAAGGGAGCAAGTACTGTCCTATGCCCTCTTGTAATGTGGCATATATAGGTATACATATACAAGACTCTAAAAGAAGATTTAGCAAAATTGGATAAAGAATTCAATTATAATATTTTCTCCTCCTAATAAAAACTTTGCCGACATGATTCTATCCTTAAGAACTCCTGATTGATTGTGTATACAAATTTACACAGGCACAGATTTTGTTCAACAAAATACCAAAATGTTGGTACCAGGTCAGCTTAACTCAGTTCTCACACCCCAACTACTAGTGTACTCTCTTTTTAAATTATTCCAGCAGAAAAAACAAAGGTAGGTTAAAGAAAGCAAACTTGCATTTCTTTAAAACCTTATCTTTAACTTGAAATCTTTAATGAAAACTTACACAATTCCACCTTATAGCTATGCCTTGGGGACAATTGACATTCAAACAAGGAATAAGCGAAATGCATACATTAAATAGAAATACACCTATAAATGTTTAGTCAAGCAAGCAAGTCAGATTCCTCAGATCCCCTGGAAATGATGCATATCTTAGCCACAAGAAGTCACTGCTATTTGCTTTGGTGCAAAACCTACATCTGGACTGACATCTAGAAAAAAAAACATGCAATGGAACAACTAAAATCCAAACAATGTGTTTCTCTATTAGGACTTTTTATTACATAGTCAATTTTCATAGCACTGGAGGCAAACTGCTTTCATGAAGAGTTTTATATCTACCTATAGGCAGAATATTTCCTGGAAAAGCCCACACAGCCATTCTCAAAGCAAACCTTACAACAGCAAGCTGAAAATCTATGTGGAATCATGCACTTAGGTAGTAATACACAGGAAAGATGCAAAGAGGAAATATGCTTTTCCTTCATTTGCTATTAAAGTTATTATTTAAATGTAGATTTAAAAAAAATGCTCCTTCTGTACAAAAGAAACAAAAATAGTAGAGCACTACTCACATATTCCCTACTAAACTCTTCAGGAAAAACAAATACATACACACGTTCTGTTGCTGTTTTGTTCTGCATCCGGGATTCCATCCCTTTGCAAAACATATGCTTTATGTTTAAAGGGTTAAACATTCTCTCACTTAGTCGGCTTTACTGAATGTAAAATGCAAGATAACAACACACACTGTATCTTGAACCAAAAAATGCAGACAGTATAATAACCCCCTCTGTGCTAACTGACCGGCATTATGAATAGATCCGTTCCTCCTGCTTGGTAATTCAAAATAAATCCTTCGCTACGATTTAAAGCGAAACAGACAACACTAACACACCAAAAATATCATGACTTACCCTTTCGGAGGCACTTGCTTTTCTTAAGATATTTGGCAGTAAAAAACGGCATGACTGCAACACTAAGGTTTCAGCCAAAACTGACCTTTTATTACCAAGTGCTAAGAGCAAAATGACTGGACCAGAGAAAGCAAATTATTGTACCAGATCTTTAAAATACTCAATGATGAGCAAAGGGAATTCAGAGTGGGATAAAGTGTGTCAAGTTGCACGGTAGGGATTGCAGATATCTTTCTGCTCATTAGCACTGTTGTTCGAGTTATTTAAAGTGTGCTCAGGGGAAATGAGGACAATTTCCATAACAATATGTATAGTATCATATAAGGAGGAAGCATTTTTTTCACTCAGAACTTCTGCATTACTCAGCTGCTGCAGTGACCAGCATTAAGTCGAAAAGAAAAAATCCAACAAAAATGCACATCAGGTTTGGAGAATGTAAAAAAAAAAAAAAAAAAAAAGATTCTGTTAACCACTTCTTGCCTAGTGTAGAAAAGGTATTGCTATAAAGCTTCTGCCATGTCACTGGGATATCCATCCACTTGTTTCCTCTTAGGCACTTCTTGGAAAAACAAAAGCCTTGGAAAGCAGTTAAAAGAAATTTTCAGAATGTTTTGACTGCAGTAACCTCACTATGCTACCTCAGTTTCCCTGTCTTTCAAATAGGTGACAATACAGCCATGTCTGTGTTTGTAAAAATTTTTGAGGCTCTTGGGCAGTAGGTAATAAAAGAAGAAAAAATGCTTAATCCCATTGCTTTGCCCTCCTAGATTATGAGTGTTTATTTTCCCTCCCTCTGCCATGATGCTTTTAGGACCAAAAGCTACCTAAAAATCTCTTGCTTTTATACAGTCAAGATGATCAGATCTGGAAATTCAGTTTCATTCACATCGCTTTTGTTGCCTCTCTGGAGAACTTAAGGCAGTACTGACTTAATATATTTTCTAATTCCAAAAAGTTGGGATAACAGAACCACAGAATCACAAAATTAACCAGGTTGGAAAAGACCTTTGAGATCATCGAGTCCAACCCATCACCTAACACCATCTCATTAACTAAACCAAGAGACTCATCCAGTCTCTTTTTAAGCACCTCCAGGGATGGTAACTCCACCACCTCCCCAGGCAGCCCATTCCAATGGCAAATCACACTCTCTGCGAAGAACTTCTTCCTAACATCCAGCCTAAACCTGCCCTGGGACAGTTTGAGACTGTGTCCTCTTGTTCTGTCACTGGGTGCCTGAGAGAAGAGACCAACCCCCTCCTGGCGACAAGCTCCTTTCAGGTAGTTGTAGAGAGCAATAAAGTCTCTCTCAAGCTTCTTCTTCTCCAGGCTGAACAACCCCAGCTCCCTCAACCGCTCCTCATAGGGCTGTGCTCCAGCCCCCTCACCAGCCTTGGTGCCCTTCTCTGGACATATTCAAGCACCTCAACATCTTTCTTCAGTTGAAGAGCCCAGAACTGGACACAATACTCAAGGTGTTGCCTAACCAGTGCTGAATACAGGGGCAGAATGACCTCCCTGGTCCTTCTGTCACTGGGTGCCTGGGAGAAGAGACGCTACATTTAATGGCGATGACATTTATCCATGTGTGCCTCCTCTTAGTCATCCAGCTCTAATTCACTCAACCACAGCATATTACTTGGGCAGGCAATCCTTCTCCTTGGAATATAAAGGATAATGTCTGAAATTTGACTTTGCAGCATTGAGCACATCAGTTTCCCTATGCCTCAAGTATTCCTATGTGTAATGATTAGAAGATGGGACTCACACTTTTAAAAGCTCATGGACTCATCAGAAAATGTGTAAAAGTGAAAGATTCATATACTTTCATGGGTGCTTCAGCTCTTGGTATTTACTGCTTACAGCCTTTGTGATACTGCCAACTCATCACTGCAGGGAGATGCAAGCAAGCAGTTACCTGAAATAGAGAACATTTATAACCTATAACCAATAACCTATTGAGTGGCTAGATTTGAAGTCAGCTTTCTAGACTAGCAACATAAGTGATCCTGATGAAACTAATAGTATTCTTATAAGAATATACAGTTCTGTAAAGAAGACTGTATAAAGTAGGAGTGCGCTCTCAAAGTAGAAAGCTATTAGTAAGGCTTTCTCTTGAAACAGTTGTCAGCACACAGTTGTTTCTGGGTTTGTTTTTGTTGGTTTTGTTTTAAAAGAAAACCACATTTCGGAGTTGAGGAAAATCCATCAGAAGGCAATGTGAAAAACTTTATTTTACTGTAGTCTTGTATTTATAAATCCTGGAATGCTCAATAGGATGCCATTGTTCTTGTATCTACATCAACATACCAAAGATATCCCAAAAGTCCCTGCTCTTTCATTAGACAGTGAGGAAATTAGTTGATAAGCTTTCAGACATATAAACAATTACTCCATAGCGAGCTTCAAGCTGAGCTCAAGTTAACCTAATTAGGTTAACCTGTTTGAGAGAAAGGGTACTTAAGCACCTATGGAGCAGAGAGGAACTGTAGGAAGAGGAGAGTTGAGCAGAGTCCCTGTGAGTCAGTGAAAGGCAACTGCCACCTGTGAACCACTGCATGCTGTGGGTTGGACTTGGGGAATTCAAATAGTCCTGGAATAGAGCCCCAAGCTGGTTACTGCCCTGCTGTACCAGGTTAGGGTGGNCTGCCCAATACCATCTATTTCAGAAGCTGGAAAAATCTTGCAGATATATGTGTGTACCCACTACATCTACTCCACCTATGATGAAACTGGCACTTATTTCTCTCTCGGAGGCTGACAGCTACCACTATGTGTGAATATGGGAGAATTTGTCTAGTAAGACCTACCTATATCATACTTAATCTGGAATCAATCAACATCCTATCTCATGTTTTCAAGGATGACTCAAGATTTTCTTCCAGATATATGAACCCATAAATCTTTCCAGGTATCTGGAAATGAAGAGGGTGGAGGTGGGTGGGCAATTCCCATCACTGCTAAGTCCTCCTGGAAGACCCCAAGCAAAGGTTTATACTACAATCTGGTTATTTTGAAGAAGAAACTTGACAGTTGACATAAACTTGAAGTTCATATCTAAGCCTCACAACACTTCATCCTGCTATCATTTTCTGGTGCATAGGAAAAGATATGTCCAAACTGTCCTTGGAACATCCTCTTGATCCTACAGCTTTGTCTTTGCCAGCAGACATATCCTCAACACAGTGATGCACCAGACTAGAGTTTCTGCCAAAGTAAGTCTGCCTTTTTGCTCAAATTAAATAAATAAGTAAAATTTTAAAAATAAATAAAATCCCCAAACCCCCAAAACACACCATCAAACAAAGGAAAACCCCACAACAAACCCGAATAAACAAAATCAATCAACCAACCAAATCCCCACAAACAAGCAAACAACCAACCCCATAGTAAACTCAGAGCACTACAAGAGAATTCCCTTCTCTGGCAGTTTAACACAGGGTCAAATTTAGATTAATGTAGTAATCCCTTCCAGGTCCCTCAATGACCCTGGACAAAACTCTACTGCTTTTCACTCCAGTACCCCTGTAGGCTCCCTCATTTTCAACTCTGCTGTTTGACCTAAAAGCAGGTGTAGCTCTCCTGTTAGATTTGCAATTTCCAGGGAGAAGTTTGAACTTAAGCAAACAAATGTTTGTGTCTTTCATCGAGGGCACAGGCTCTTTCTCTTCCACTCCCCACCTTCTACTGCCACAATCTGCTTTGAGGAACCCTAAGATCTTGTATCTTCATGATGAGGGAACTGTTTACTCTTTATCTAAGTTTTTGTTCCTGTTGCTCAGGCATAACTTTCCTTAATCACTTCTCCAAACAGAGACCAGGTGAAAATTTCTATCTTGGCAAAAATCTGCAGACACGAAGAACAGACTAAACTGGATCCAAACCTTTTAAATGTTATCATTCATCTGGCTTTCAGCCTGCTTCCTTTAGAAAGGACTAGATACAACCAAGCCTGCAAGAAATCTAAGCATTTTTCTATTATGTATCATCAGACCAAAAAATGCATTTATATATAGTTATCAAGTCCCTCCTCTTTTTATCCTCCTTCTTCCATCAACTTCATATCTCAGTTCATAAACAAAGACTGACTGCAAATTACGCGGAGCAGTTTTTTGCTGTTAGCAGCTGACAGGCTAGAGCAGAGAAAGTAACTATGACTTTTATGTAACAGGTTTCAGTATCAGTTTTCAGAGTGCTTCACTAAGAAAGACAGTGTCATTTCCCCCATCCTACAAATGAGAAATGACTCATGACTTCTGTGCAATCACCACAAGATTAAAAACTGGGAATAAGAGGAAGATTTTTTCTGAATGTATATAATGAATCAGCATATATATTTTTGGTTCTCTTTCTCTATCCTATGGCCCAAGAGAATTTCACCACCTTAGAAAAACAACAACTGACAACAGACATGAAAACTGCTGCAATGTATTAAAGGCTGTTAGTTGTGGCTACATGTTGGAATTTTCTACCGAATTACAGCATTGAGGGACTTTCTGCTATTTTTCTCCTGGGCAAAGTTAGCGCAAAACTCAAAGAGAGAAAGGCATTGAGACTCTAGATATTGTTAAAGCATCTAATAACATCCTATATGAGAAGACTGCATGGCTATCATAGTCCTTGAATGCAGGAGATACCAGTGAGTGGTGGAGAAAGAGAAGGGGAGCAGAGGTGGAGTGGTTGCCCTCCATCACCCACTAATGTGATGCTCTGGAGTGGCAGACGATGCAGGAGCAGGTGTTCCTCTGCTGACTCCACCACCTTGTCCAGACTTGAAAGGGAGCAGGGCTCTAGAGCTCTACAAAATAAACAAGCAGGCAGGTGGCCATTAGAGGATGACATGACTACATGTTGTGCTATGTAAGCCCTGACACAGGAGGGATACCACTAACTGCAGTGATGCTCAGCCCACTCTGCCGCCACACCTCCAGATTCTATTTTGTTGCATGGAATGAACATGCGCTCAATGTACCAATTTAAAAAGATTTCTGCACACATCCCATCCTTCCACAAAGTGGCCAGGAGAGATTTCTATCTATTGCTGACTGTGATAATAAAAGCAGCCATTTTTTTCCCTTTCAGCAGTTTAGAGCTCAGCCTGCCCTAAAACAAGTAGGGTCATTTTAGTCTGTGACCACATAAATAAATTGTATCTTCAGAACAAAGGGATCTCAGGTCAATTAAAAAGATCCTGTGGCTACAATATTCTTCTGGGAAGATGCCATCTACATATGCTTATTACAGCCACGTAAATCCCACCCCCTCATTTGCCGCAAGCAAGTAATTGTCTTTCAAAGCAAGCAAAATAATTATTTTTCCAACATGCTTGTCATCATTAATTATGGCCAGAATAGCCAAGCAGGAGCTCATGCCCAGGCTTTTAAATGCTTGTAGCTAGTTAGCATGGCTGCCTGTAACTTTACAGCTTTTTTTGCAGTGTTAACATTAACATACTACGGCTTCATTAAATGAAGGCACTCACTGATGAGCTAAGTAAGATTCATCTGCAGAACATTGAGACCCTCCATGCCTATGCACCCCATAGCAGGAACAGGGTTTAATTCATGCCTACATTATGGGTAAATGATACTGTCAGCTGTGTTCCTGATATCACATTCAAACAAACACGTTCCAATGAAGAAAGATTTTCAAAACAAAAAGCGGAGTTTGCAGGAATTAAATGGCAAAAGCACATCAAGTTAGAGACGTTTCACTTCTCCACTGGCTGCCTCTGCAAAGCTCTGTGGCATTCGTCTGTGAACATGTGATATGAACTTCCTAAAAACCAGAATGCAAACTTTGGCCTGGCTCCTGTACTTATCCCTGAGCCAAATCTCTCACTGAAGTTGATGGGACTTTCCCTGCATAAAGGCTACAGAATTTGCCCTACTTTTTTTTTTCCTTTCTTTTTTTTTGGCCCTAGTTTAACAGGGCAGGAGATGGGAGAGGAAGAGATATTATTTCCTTGTTACATCTCTGTAATATCTTCATTCTGCTTACCAGGACTTCCTAGACTGCCTAAACCTTGAAAATGTGTTGAAAAACCACTTAATACAGAAGATTACAATGTAACATGAAGTCCATTGATAGCTTCCAGAAGGCATTTTTATCATAATTAATTTTTAGATTACATGTTTCTAAAGTAACAGTGACTGTTGTTTGCCAACCAGCCTGCACACAATCTGGCTTCTGAATCATTGCCACTCCAGGCATTCACAAATTTCAGGTCAGCCCACCAAAATTCAGAGACCGGCTTCCAGTCAATGGGAAATGTTTATTATCTATCTTATGGTTTCTGAGCCTTTACAGATTCTGTTTGGTATCTTTATTTAAAATCCATAAGCACTATGCAACTTGCTTTTTATTAATGAAAGCTGCAATTTTTACATAATCACAGTACTCAGAATTAGGGCTTTTAAGGGAGAACACGTACTTAATGAACAGCACAGAAATTCAGGCCTATGCATTTCTGAGTGGGAAACCCCATTGCCTTGTTACACTTTTCTTAATTCACTTTGGAAATAAATAAAATTGTGTAGGCAAACCAAAACAAGGGCAGAAATATATCTGTGGCACTGAAAGTGGTTAAGTCTACAGTGTTTAGCTAAAAGATACTGATACAGAAAACTGGTTCGGTAACACTTTTACTGCTGGAAATTAGTGCAAAGCCTGGCTTCTAGTGACACAGGAGGTAAAACAGGACAGAGTGCAGGCATTAAGAGAGTAGGGAAGGAACTCTTTCTTATATCCTCAGCACAAGAAATAGCAAAAGACGTTTAGCAGACACCTCTACTCTCTACCCTAAACAGGATAATGGAAATGATGACAAGGACAGAGATGGGACCTGAACAGATATACAGTGCATACAACATAAGCTAGCATCACAGCTTCTGTGCTATATCCTTATCCTGCAGCTCTAAAGCCACTGGGTACAATCCCCTGGCAATCCCCTGCAGCACTGTGCAGCCTCTCAATGCATCTTCCAGCACTTAGAGTAACAAAGTCACAACCTAGCCCCATGCGTGCAATCAAGGGGATGAAAGCCCTAGGGCACCAGCTAAGGGAAGAGTTTCTTTTTCTGCCTATAGTAAGCTCTGATTTTCATCCTCATTACACAATTGCCGCTCTACGTCCCTCAAGTATACACAATGAACCACGGTGATGCCAGTCTCACCATGCAAACCTCCCCAGGCTTTTTTAGAGAAAAGAGGAAAGAGGAGTAAAATGGTAAAATGCAAATCAGCCACATACTGAATTTCAAAGCCTTCTTTAATTACAATTTCTTCCTGTTTCTCTGGGTGTTGGAAGCATTGCTCTAAGCAAGCCACACTGTTAAACAGTCCTGATCATTTTGTTAAGCTCATTTAAGCACATTACATCTGCCTGGGCAGTTCATTGGCTTCGAATGGAATTTGAATTCTAAGCTTGAATCAGGCTTGATTCAGGTACTAGACCAGTATTTCTATTTTCATATCCCTCCACTGGGCAGAGACTGAGAAAAAACCTCTCTTTCATATGAAAACATGCGGAAATGGAAACAATGCAGATTCCTGTAAGACTACTAATCAAGGATGTGCCTTCTTTAAGGGTTACACTGATGCTTCCCTGAAACCCACACCCCTTTAGTCCTGCACTCAGGCCAAGGTCTCTTCTGTTAAGCTGATGCCTCTTCAGTGCAATGACTTGACAGTCAACTGTCAAGTTTTCCCTCTCTCTACCAGACCTGACAGCAGGTAAATACCTTCTCTCCAGAACTGGCAATTGCTACAGAAATACAACTAGAATATAGGCAAATTCAACCAAACAAAAGCTGCTGTATTTCAAGGTGCATCTGGGGAGATAAATACACTCATGAATCTGGGCCAAATTCTCAACAAGTAGAAGTCAATCAGTTCTAAAGATGTCAGTGAAGCCTAATTTACCCTCATCTGAGGATCTGGCCCCACTTCTTCTCTGGGCACAACCATATCTGAGAGCTTTAGGCCTGAGCTCCAGAGCTAGATTTACACTAGCAGCTTTTCCAGTGATGCAGAGCAATGTTAGTACACAGACTGAAGCATCATCCTAGTACACTTTTGTCTTAGACTAACAAAGACATGAATTTGCTACCATAACACATCCTGCAGTTCACACTGAACAAAAAACATGTGAAGACAGGTCAGTAACATCTAACTGTGTCAGCAGAGTGCCTGCTAGAGCAGCTATGCTGACCAGAGAGCACATCTATTTCCACCCTTGACCAGTAAAGACTGTATAACATACATCCAGCTTCAGACTGGTGCAACTAAAGTACTTTAGCTACACTGCTACCCACAGAAGCAACTTGTTGTGGTAGGCCTAAGCAGGCCAAAATAGGCTTATACACGTCCTGGCTTGCCCAGACATGTTTTTTATGCTCTCCCTCCTTCTGTTATGGGGAGAAGCAACTGTGGGAAAGAGGACAAAAACCCTGGAGCCACTGAGTCTGGGGACTGTAGCCTGCCCAGAGTTGTTTGCATCCTGTGGTAAACAAGGTACACATGGTTGCCTTGTGCAAGGCCTGTGTGCTGCCCAAATTTGGGTAAAGCAAGCCTATGACTTCACCTAATATGGTCAAGCTTGGCTAACTGCCATTCTGATTGTTTATTCTGTGTCCAAAGGCACATTAGTCTCGGGCTGTATTAATAAAAAGGGATGAACAGGGACCACAAGGTGTGCTCTGCCATTGTATCTGCTCTCTGCCATTGCATTCGTGCTGCCTGATATCCTGAATTGCCTTCCAAGAGCTTACCA
>WBNM01003356.1:6749-22555 GCA_013399055.1 Ramphastos sulfuratus
CAGCCTCACAGGGACAAAGTTTGCCCTCCTGTTCCCCTGGCACCTCCTCTGCTCCAGCTTGCCCCCAGTGCCCCTTGTGCTGCCCTTGGCCACCCCTGGGCACAGCCTGGCTGCGTCCTGCCCACACTGCCCTGCACATCTTTAGCACAGCACTGAGGGCAGCCCTCAGGCTGCTCTGCTGCCAGCTGCCAGCCCCAGCTCCCTCAGCCTGGCCTCACAGGAGATGTTCACTGCCTGCAGCAGCTTGGGGGCTCTGGGCTGGGCTCTCTCCAGCAGCTCCCTGAGCTCCTTCTGGAGCTGAGGGGCCCAGAACTGGACACAAGATTCCAGCTGTGGCCTCAGCAGGGCAGGGCAGAGCAGAGGGGCAGGAGAACCTCTCTGGACCTACTCACCACAGCCCTTCTAATGCACCCCAGGATTCCCTTGGCCTCCTTGGCCACATGGACACACTGCTGGCTCCTGGGCATCTTCCCTACCACCAGAGACCCCCAAGTCCCTCTCTTCTGTGGTGCTCTCCAACCTCTGCTGGTCCCTGGGGCTGTTCTTCCCCAGAGACAGGTCTCTGTCTTGTTGGATTTCATTCCCAGCAAGTGGGACATCAAGAAAGGGAGCCAGGAGACCTCCATACTTAAGTGAGCAGCTGCTAAGCAAACTTAAGTGGAAGAAGAGAGTCTACAGATCATGGGAGGAGGGGCTGCCACCTGGGAGGAGTGAGGACTGTTGGCAGAGGGTGTAGGGAGGCAACTAGGTGACCCTGCTCTGGCAGGGGGGCTGGACTGGATGAGCTCTGGAGGTCCCTTCCAGCCCCTGACATTCTGTGATTCCTCCCTGCCCAACTCTCCAGCCTGTTCAGGTCTGGCTGAATGGCAGCACAGCCTGAGGGGTGTCAGCCACTGCTGCCACTGCTTCCACACCTGGGAAACATTCTCAGTAGCTGACAGATGATTGCTATTAAAGAGAGCAAGGACTTCTGGTGATTATTTCTTCTTTGCACAATGCAAGAGAGTCTAGAGGTTCATAATAGATTTTTTTTTTTTAAATAACAATAAAGAGGTTATTTGAATCCTTACCAGTGATCAAGTGACACTGGCAGATGGTAACATGATAAATGAAGTCTGCAAGGAGAGCTATCAGTCTGAGCCAGCAGTCCCAAGAAAGATCAGATTAAAATAGCTTAGATAGAAAACACGAGGGAAATAGAAGACATGAGTGTGGATGGATGAAAAAGGATGAGTGAGAGTTAGCAGCAAATGAAAGGGGAGAAGCAGGAGCCAGGATAAATAGCAAAGAACAGAGCAGTAAATGGCCAAGAACCAGCTGGGTTTGGTATTAGCCTCAGGCAGCAGCAATATTACCTGTCCAGGAGCTGGCAGGGGGACGACGAACTGCGTCCATCTGGGACAACTTCACAAGCTGTCACAGCTCTCTGGAGGAATATGGCTGTGGTTGGGGTGTTTGGGTCTGTAGGGAGTCAGGGTAGATATGTGAAGGTGAGGAGCAAAGCCTGCTGTGGAGCTGTGCCTGCTGTCCCATGGAGGGAGGCCACGCTCGAGTGTTTCGGAGGTGTTGGGAGCCTGGAGGAGTTGGCTGCAGTGTCTGGGGTGCAGAATTTGTAGTTATCACATTCTATGGATTTTTACTTAATATTCCTTTCCATTCTTTCCTCTTCTTTCTGCCTGGGTTTTTTTTTTTTTCCTTGTTATTTTGCCTCCACCAGCAGGGAGACCAGGAAGGAGAGGTAAGAGCCTTTAAACTTCTCAGCTTGTGTGATGTTTCTCCTCACTATCTGCAGCCCTAGAACAGGTTGTCCTGGGGCTGTTTGCAGCCCACATGTGCTATGGGATTGTCTATCCCAGCAGAAGGGATGCCTGTGGAAGGGCAGATCAGCTGAAGCTGTGCTAGCTCTGCAGCAGCAGTCTCTGAGGGCTGGTGAGACTGAAGAGTTGTCTTGGGGGCACAGAGCTCAAGCCTTGTGCCCAAAGACAAGTGCCAGTGTAATTAGATGGCCAGCATCTCGTTAACGAAGCTGAGCTGATGGATGTGCTGCTCCCAGAGGGGTGAAGTTGTTTGCATATACCTGGGGCTCACTCTGCTTTGTTTCATAGAATCATAGAATGGGAAGGTTGGAAGGGACCTCAAAGCTCATCCAGTTCCAACCCCCTGCCATAGGCAGGGACACCTCCCACCACAACAGGCCTCGTCCAACCTGGCCCTGAACAACTCCAGGGAGGTTGTGATGTTTCATCACATTCTTTGCTTCTGTGCTCCCCAACCTCCCTGGGCAACCTGTGCCAGTGTCTCATCACCCTCATTAGAAAGAACTTCTTCCTAACATCCACTTTCAATCTCCCCTCTGCCACTTCAAACCCATTCCCCTTGTCCTGTCATTGCAAGCCCCTGTCAATAGTCCCTCTCCAGCCTTCCTGGAGCCCCCTTCAGATCCTGCAAGGCCACTCCAAGCTCTCCTGGAAGCCTTCTCCTCTCCAGGCTGCAGAGCCCCAACTCTCTCAGCCTGTCCTCACAGCAGAGCTGCTGCAGCCCTCTCAGCATCTTGGTGGCCTCCTCTGCACTGGCTCCAACACTTCCATGTCCTTCCTGTGCTGGGGGCTCCAGAACTGCACACAGGACTGCAGCTGGGGTCTGAGGAGAGCAGAGCAAAGGGGCACAATCCCCTCCCTTGCCCTGCTGCCCACACTGCTCTTGCTGCAGCCCAGCACACAGTTGCTGTCTGGGCTGCACTCACACTGCAGCCTCATCTTGAGCTTTTCATCACCCCAGACCCCCAGGGCCTGTTCCTCAGGGCTGCTCTCAGCCATTCCCCACCCAGCCTGGAGCTGTGCTTGGCATTGTGCCTACCCAGCTGCAGGACCTTGCACTTGGCCTTGTTGAATGTCCTGAGGTTGGCCTGGGCACAGCTCTGCAGCCTGTGCAGGTCCCTCTGGATGGATCCCTGCCCTCTAGCAAGTGACTGTGCCACACAGCTTGGTGCCAGCTGCACACTTGCTGAGGCTGCACTGATTCCTCTGTCCATGGCACTGACAAAGATGTCAAACAGCACTGGTGCCAGCACTGACCCCTGAGGGAGCCACTTGGCACTGGTCTGCAGGTGGACATTGTGCCCTTGACCACCACTCTCTGTGTGCCACCACCCAGCCAGTTCCTTACCCAGCAAGTGGTTTCCCTGTTTGTTTAGCCAAACAGGGAAAGATTTTGCTGCCTGTAGGAGGGTGGAGGCAGCCAAATGCAAGCTGGAGTCCATGTGGGAAGGGGTGGGGAAATAAAACATGAGGTGTGCTGGCTGAGCCCCACTGCAGTTTGTGTGCTCCTCTCAGCTCTGCCAGAGCTGCTCACCTTCAGTGTGTGCCTTGAAGCCCCATGGGAGCTGTGTGCAGGCTGGAGGAGCCTGGCTAGACAGCTGGGTGTGTTCTGTGACCAAGTAGTGTCAGAGCCACTGGAAGAAAAGATTTTTTTCTTTTTTTTTTCTTTTAATTTGCTCTGCTTATTGTTTGAAACCCAAGAATCATTTCTCTCTTTATTCAGCAGCCAGCTCCATTTTTCTCTTTCTTTTGAGAGATCAAATGACTCAAGAGCTGCAACAAATATTGAAGGTTTAGAATTCATAAGGCAGTTCGTAAAAGTATCTCTCTGAATGTATAAATCATATTGGCCATTTAAAAGATTTTTTTGCTCTAACAACTGGAAATAAATTGGAGCCTGAGATGGTTTTCAAGGACTGTGAACAACAAAATCACCACACAAGATACTGCTGCTGCTGCTCTCTGCAGCAGCTCAATGTACCAAGGGGAGAACAATTGATTGAGAACCCCAAATGCATGATATCCTCCTTCAAATCAATGGAAGGATTGCTGAAGATGTCATCATTAAATACAGGAAGGTGTATTACTGGGCCAGCAAAGGTGTTTTTACACAGACTGAGTTACTGCAGCAGTGCTCTTCTCTCCCAGTTGGCTTAAACCAGCTCTTGTGTGCGTGACCATCACCTGTCTGAACTGATGGCAGCACCCAGCAGCTCCAGCTGGAGCAGGGGCAGCTGTGTCCTGCTTGCAGCAGCAGCATAAGTGACTGCTGCCCATCAGGGTCCTGAACAGTGTGACACACAGCTCACAGCATGAGGGGGGTGGAAGGGACTGACAGAGATCATCAGAGGAAGAGGCTCCAGGGACACCTGCAGCCTGCCAGGACCTGGAGGGGCTACAAGCAGGCTGCAGCGAGCATGTTTGCGAAGGGCTGCAGGGACAGGCCCAGGGCAATGGCTGCAAACTGGAGCAGAGCAGATTGAGATTGGATGTTGGGCGCAAGTTCCCACCTCGAGGGTGGTGCAACACTGCAACAGGTTCCCTAGGAGGGTGGTTGGGGACCAATCCCTGGATACATTCCAAGTGAGGCTGGACAGAGCTCCTGGCAACCTGATCTAGTGGAGGATGTCCCTGCTGACTGCAGAGGGGGTTGGACTGGATGACTTTTGGAGGTCCCTTCCAACCCAGAACATTCTGTGATTCTATGATTCTTTCTAGTTCAAACCCCCCTGCTAATCCAGGTGTGCCTAGGTTGGGTTGCCAAGAACACAATGGCCAGGAGGGTTTTGAAAGTGGTGGAAGCCCTGTCCCTGTCCCTGTCCCCATTCAAAGTCAGTCTTAATAGGGCTCAGAGCAACCTGCTCTATGAGGACAGGCTGAGAGAGTTGGGGCTCTGCAGCCTGGAGAAGAGAAGGCTTCCAGGAGACCTTGGAGTGGCCTTCCAGGATCTGAAGGGGGCTCCAGGAAGGCTGGGGAGGGACTATTGACAAGGGCTTGGAATGCCAGGACAAGGGGAATGGGTTTGAAGTGGCAGAGGGGAGATTGAAAGTGGATATTAGGAAGAAGTTGTTTGCAGTGAGGGTGGTGAGACACTGGCACAGGTTGCCCAGGGAGGTTGTGGCTGCTCCCTCCCTGGAGGTGTTCAGGGCCAGGTTGGAGGAGGCCTTGAGTGACCTGTGTTAGTGGGAGGTGTCCCTGCCTATGGCAGGGGGTTGGAACTGGCTGATCCTTGAGGTCCCTTCCAACCTTACCATTCTGTGATTCTATGATTCTATGTCCTGCTCACTGTAGGGAGATTGGACTAGATGACCTCTGGAGGTCCCTTCCAACCCAACCCATTCTACAATGGTCAAATATGTTGGCCAAGCATTTCCTTCTGTGCTGTTCTCCAGAGGCTTTTTGAATGCCATATGGAAGGAAACCACAAGGTGAGAACCACAGGCAAGAAGAGGCTGTGAAGCAAACTGAAGTGATGATCATCATCTGGCCAAGAGTCTGTGTTTGGGTCTCTCAGGTTGTTTTGCTTGGTTGTAGCACAGTGAAAGGAAGCTCAGATGAAAAGTGCTGCCACTGAAACTGTTCATTGCCAGGAGATGATGCCCTGAAGCTTAATGGCTACTGGGAGGTGAAGCTGAGTGACAACCTAACAGCAGCCAATTAGGTCAACCAGCAGGTTTTCATTTACTTGTTTTAGGCAGCCTTTAAAAGAGGTTGGAAATGAAGATACTGAGATTGCTGCAGGTGGAAGTTGTCATTTGGGGCACTGCAAGAAGGTGGTAGAAGTGAACTCCATCAGGAACAGTGCAACTGGTAAGGAAGGGGTTGACACTTGACTGAAACTGATAAGAAACTGGAGGAAAAAAAAAACCAAAGCAAACAAATTTAGGATGGAATCTTCAGATATTCCTAGGAAGTGCAGAAAACCTGATGAACCTGGAAGGAAGGACAGACTGAGGGAGGGAGAATAGAAAAGTAGGTGAGGAGAGAATTGAGGTTGTTGGAGTGATAACCATTAGAGTAGGGCTGTTAACCAAGGCCTCCCACTGTGTGATAGCTGAGAGAGAGATTTCTGGAGCAGCAGATGTTGTTCTTGCACATCTTGCAAGGACAGGCTGAGAGCCTGCAGAAGAGCAGCCCCAGAGGGCAGCTGAGCAATGCTCAGCAAGAGCTAAAGGAGCTGTGGGGGGCAAGAGGCTGGGGCCAGACTCTTGCCAGTGGTGCCCAGGGACAGGACAAGTGGGCACAGACTGGAACCCAGGAGGCTCTATCTGAACATGAGGAGAAAGTTGTTTGTTGTGAGGGTGCTGGAGGCCTGGAGCAGGCTGCCCAGAGAGGCTGTGGAGTTTCCTTGTCTGGAGAGCTTCCAACCCTCTCTGGGCATTGTGCTGCTGGGCAAGCTGCTGTGGGTGCCCTGCTTTGGCAGGAGGGTTGGACTGGATGATCTGCAGAGGTCCCCTCCAACTCCCACCACGCTGGGATTCTGATGTCTCTGGCACTGCTGTGCCATGGGGTTGTAGAGGTGCCCATCAGGAGCCTAAAAGCAGGCAACATGGAAGCACCACATTCTTGCACACTTGTCATCACCACAACGAGGGAAGTCCTGAACCAGTAAATCAAAGAAAAAAAGGAAAAACATGAGAAAGTTGCTAATTTTATCTCTCTCACTCTGTGAGTCTGTGTGGGACAGACTAAACCCAGGGTGCTGAGGAGAGCCTGAGGCTTTTCCAGTGCATGAGGAATGCCTGCTGAAGGATTTGAATTTGAGCAGATAATGTTTTTTTCCCCCGCTGGTGTTATCTCTCTAAAGGTAAGCCAGCTCCTCCCTGTCTTCCTCTTGATGCCAGCTCTGATCAGCGAAGATTTCTTCCTCTGACCTAAAGCAGCTCCCTGAAGCATTGGTCCTTTTCACAGGAACAGATTTGCAGCCACTTACAGCAGTCCCAGAGGGCTGCAGGCATTCATGCAGCACTGCAGCTCCACACCCAGAACCTGCTCCATCAATAACCCAGGAGCACACAGTTCTCTCCACGGTTTTTTTGTGCCTTAGTCATTAAGAGCACTTAATAAGCAATTTGTCAAGTCTGGTAGTTAAAATTAGCAACCTTCAGAATGGGTGAAGGAGATGCTCAAAGGATGTCCTTGAACAGGACAAAATAGCTGTTTTGGAAAGGGGGAAGGGGGAACTGTGTGTGAGGAGGGAATAAGTCTGGAATTTTAAATGGATCTAATTGTTGGCTGTGAGCAGAACCTGTGTCCTGTGAGTCACATTAAATGATCATAGAACCATAGAATAGTTTCAGTTGGAAGGGGCCTCTAGAGCTCATCTAGTTCAACCTGAATTAGTTGGGGCAATTAGTGAGGCAGGAATTATAAAATACATAATTATTTTATTACTATTTATTATTTATTAGTATTATTAGATCTGGGGTGATGAAAAGCTCAAGATGAGGCTGCAGTGTTCATGCAGCCCAGACAGCAACTGTGTGCTGGGCTGCAGCAAGAGCAGTGTGGGCAGCAGGGCAAGGGAGGGGATTCTGCCCCTTTGCNAATTCTGAGATAGTCCCTGGCTCCTTTGTGGCAGTGCTGGAACTGCTCAGTGTCTTGATAGCCATTGGAGGCTTCTAGATCTTCCCAGGCTCTAGCAGGGTGCTGGGAAAGAGGCAGATGATCTCTGACCTGATCCTGGTTCCTCTTGGCACGGAGGTTGGCAGAGGAGCTCTTGCAGATGTGCAGAGAGCACAACGTGGGTGGCACTGCTCATCGCGTCGTGAGGCACTTAATGCCTTCTCCTGGCAAACTTGAGGCACTTCAGTTTCCAGGTAGTTCAAGCCCAAAATGTCAGGGCCAGGCTGGTCTGAAGCAGAAGGCAGAGCACACTGCCTGAGCAGAGCAGAACATAGAATCATAGCATCATAGAACGGTGAGGTTGGAAGGAGACCTCAAGGATCACCTAGTTCATAGGCATAGAGCAGAGCAGCACACAGTGGGGCAGAGCAGCAAGGCAGAGGCAGTAGCACAGCTGCTTGCAGCTTAGCTCCATGTATGTGATGTGTCTGAGTGCAAAGGCTCCTTTGGCCACAGAGATCCTCCAGCCAGAATGGCATTTGCAAAGCTGACCACATTAGGTGAAACCAGGACTTGCTTACCCTTATCTGGGCAAGACCCTCACAAGTGCATAAACACCTGTGGCTACCTCTTTATCACTTTGGGAGGGGACATAATGGCCCAAGCCTTTGTTTTCCTCTGACCCTTGCTTTCCCCATCAGCAGAAGGGTGGGGCAAGCCAGGAATTGTTTTAGTCCTATTTGCCTTCCACAGCAAACCCCACTGCAGGGATATTTCCAACTGCATCAGGTTGCTCAGAGCCACATCAAGCCGGACCTCGAATATCTTCAGGTCCCCACCCCCTTCCTCATATCCATTTAGTGGCCAAAAAAAACCCAAACCAAATAAAAAGAAACCAACCCAAAGAAAAAAATAACCAAAACCAAACCCCCCATCAACCCACAAACCAAACAACAACCCCAACTACCCACCAACCAACCAACCACACCCAAACAACACCGAGAGAGAAAGGAAAACAAAGAAGCAAATAACAAAAGCTCCTAAACCCATACTAGCCACACACACATACCCTGCCCCAGCCCAGCTTAGCAGCTCTCTTTCTGGATTATAAACCAATCATTATCAGTTAAAGCAAAACCTCTCCTCGTCTCCTTCCAGCAGTGCTGCATCAGCATCAGGTAGCAGAGGTGTCCCTCGAAGCCCTCTCACAGCAAACTCATTTCCTACAGCACCACTCTGCTATCTCCTTCCACACCATGAGGTCAGTGAGGTAGCTGAAGGGCTGACCATCTGCCTTCCCTCACCTGTGGCTTTGGCTTCTGCTATTTGGGGGAGAAAAAAATATCCAAAAAACAGTCTGTGGTGGTCATTAAACCTTAATGATGAGGCTGGAAAGATGGTGACAGGAGGTTCTAGGCTCATGCATCACATGGACAGAGATCTGCTGGAGAGAGTCCAAGGGAGGGCTGCAAGGATGCTGCAGGCACTGCAGCACTGCCTGAGGAGGAGAGGCTGAGAGCCCTGGGGCTGTGCAGTCTGAAAGCTGAGAGGGGATCTGAGCAATGTCTGTCAGTAGCTGAGGGCTGGGGGGCAGGAAGGGAGGGACAGGGACAGGCTCTGCTCACCTGTGCCCTGCCATAGGACAAGGGCAAGGGATGGAAACTGCAGCACAGGAAGTTCCACCTCAACAGGAGGAAGAACTTCTTGAGTGTGAGGGTGCCAGAGCCCTGGCACAGGCTGCCCAGAGAGGTTGTGGAGTCTCCTTCTCTGGAGCCTTTGCAGCCCTGTCTGGATGTGTTGCTGTGTGCCCTGTGTTGGATTCTCTGCTCCTTCTCTGGCAGGACTTGGACTGGAAGCTCTCCAGAGGTCCCTGCCAACCCCTAACACCCTGTGTTCACCTGCAGTAACCTGGGGCAACCTCACATTCTCATTTACATCAGGGCTGATAAGAACAGGAGGTAATTTTTGTGTGCAAGAGAAGCAAAATCTGGAGATACAGAGATGCTCATCCAAACCCCTGCCAAAATTCACACCAGGCAGTGAACCAAAGCAATCAATTATTCACCTGGTCCTAGTCCCAGAGCTTTCTCTTTAAAGCTGGGAGCACTTTTAATTCTCTTGCCTGCTCTGCAGAAGAACATTGTTGGTACATTTGTTTTCCATAGGACAGGAGGTGCTTAAATCCAGGATTTGTGTGGGAATCCATGTTTGGTTGTTGTACAGGCTTTCAGCTGTTGTTTCTGTGAACACAAGTGGCTGAACAAAAGCAAACAGCTTTTTGTTTGTTTTTTTCTTGCCTGCATCTCTTTGGGAGGAGATGGTTCATGGAGGTGGTTCATTTGCCATCCTGAAGGAGATGAGAAAGGACCTGAAGGGCTTCAAGCTGTAGAGTCTTTCAGAGGGGCTGGGAAACCTCCATCCTCCTGCTTCTGAGGCCACAGAGAAGAGGCTTAAATGGAAGTCATTGAATTGGGACTGTCCAGCTGTTTAGAATAGATGGCTGCAAAAAAAACCCAAACATTCAAGTGTTTGGCTTATGGAAAGGATTTGACACCAAAAGCAGATGGAAGGAAAGTCAGGTTCACAGAATCACAGAATCAAGCAGGTTGGGAAAGACCTCTGAGATCATCGAGTCCAACCTAGCACCTAACAGCTCCTAATTCACTAACCCATGGCACTCAGTGCCCCATCCAGTCTCCTCTTGAACACCTCCAGGGATGGGCACTCCACCACCTCCCTGGGCAGCCCATTCCAATGCCAATCACTCTCTCTGGCAACAACTTCTTCCTACCACCCAACCAGAACCTGCCCTGGCACAGCTTGAGGCTGTGTCCTCTTCTTCTGTCCCTGGGTGCCTGGCAGCAGAGCCCAACCCCAGCTGGCTACAACCTCCCTTCAGGGAGCTGCAGAGAGCAATGAGGTCTGCCCTGAGCCTCCTCTTGTGCAGGCTGCACACCCCCAGCTCCCTCAGCCTCTTTTCATCCTGGGAGGGAATGGTTTGTCTTGTAAGCTGAGGGCACTTGGGTTGTTCAGCCTGGAGAAAAAGAGAACGGGGGAAGACCTCATTGTTTTCTATACCTCCCTGAAGGAAGATTGCAGTGAGGTGGGGTTGGTCTCTGCTCCATAGTCTCAGGTGATAGAAGGAGAGGAAATGGCCTGGAATTATGCCAGGGGAGGGTTAGGTTGGAGGTTAGGAACAATTTCTTTGCTGCAGGAGTGGTCTGGAACAGGCTGCCCAGGGAAGTGGTGGAGTCCCCACCCCTGGAGGTGTTAAAAAAACCTGTGGATGTAAGAAGATGTTTTAGTGGCCATGGGGCTGTTGGGCTGATGGTTGGACTTGATCTTGAAGGTTTTTTCCAGCCAAAATAATTCTATGCACAGTTCCAGGTCTCTGACATCGCCACCAAAAAATGCCACTTAGCTGATTTTTTTTTTCCCTATGGATTTCAACAGGATCCAAGATCTAGATCCTTAGAAACCAACTTGTGTGATTCTCTCAAACAAAAAGAAGTGACTTCTTCTTAACTATGAAGTCAATCTTCTCCTGCTGTCATTGCCAAGGGTAGAACACAATGCCCTGCTGCTCAGGCACTCCTCTCTGTGGTCCTGCTTTCCTCTTTTGGAGGCTGCAGTGTGGCTCTCTGAGTGATGCCTGTCAATTGTCTCCAGGCTGCTTTGTTGGCTGACTCACAAAATGCTGCTGCAGGGGTGAATACAAAAAAGCAGTGACTAATGGGATTGATGGGAAGCAAGGCCAAGGGGCAGTGTCTGGGAAATAAAGCTGGACACCCAAATCCCCTAAAGGACACAGGAAGTGGCTGACCACGTTTGCAGGAGGGACACAGAAACACACAATGGGCTAGGTTGGGAGGGACCTGCTCCAGGCCTCCAGCACCCTCACATCAAACAGCTTTCTCCTCCTCTTCAGATGGAACTCCTGAGTTCCAGTTTGTGCCCTTTGCCACTTGTCCTGTCCCTGGGCACCACTGCCAAGAGCCTGGCCCCAGCCTCTTGCCCCCCACAGCTCCTTTAGCTCTTGCTGAGCATTGCTCAGCTGCCCTCTGGGGCTGCTCTTCTGCAGGCTCTCAGCCCCAGGGCTCTCAGCCTTTGCTCCTCACAGAAATAATCCAGGTTCCTTGGCAGCTTTGTAGTCTTCACTGGGCTCTCTTTAGCATCTCTGTGGCCTCTACTGGACACTCTGTCTCAAAAGTTCTCTGTCTTGAACAGGGGAGCCAGAACTGGACCCAGTACTCCAGGTATGGTCTCCCTAGGGCAGAGTGCAGGATGAGGACAGCCTCTCTTAACCTGCTGCCCACAGTCCTTAATGCACCCTTCTTAGTGACCTCTTAGTCACACTTGCCCTTTTGGGCTTCAATTACCCATGTGGAAACAGCATTTATGATGTCACACTCCAGTTGGCAAAGCCCCTCAGAATCACCAAGCCCAACCCAGATCCCTACTCAACAAAATTCACCCTTAAACCGTATCCAAATGACCTCTAAACACGGCCAGGGTTGGTGACTCCACTACCTCCCTGGGCAGCTCATTCCAGTGCCTGGATGAATAAGAATGATAGAACTCATTTTGTGCCCAAATTTTAGCTCTTCCCATTTAACACCATTGGTTGTTGCAGCCTTTGGTAGCTTCTGCATCTCTTGTGTGCTGTTAGTAAGAGGGTCCCACACAACCCAGTATGGACTCTCTGCTCTTCCAGCTGGAGGGAAGAGAGTAGTTGGAGGAGAGCAGTTGGGTTGGACTTGCCCAGTGACTAGCTGTATTTTCTGAGCACCATGCTGTGCAGCTTCAGAGCCAATAGCATAGGTGTGAAGGAGCACCCCCAGCTCTCCCTTCCTCACTGGAAGCTGCTCTGCAGTCACTGCCAGCAGGAGCCTGTACTTCTTGCAGAGCTGTCTGTGGAGCAGAGATCATTTCTTACCACACAGCCACATCTGCTCCATATAACACAGCTTAGGTACCATTAACCAGCTATAGAGGAGGGTGTGCTGGCAGACCTGAGGGGTGCTCACACCACTTCTGACAGGATTAACAGCGTGGGCAGATTGGGCTCCCTGCACCCATCAGCAGGTTGATAGGAAAGCTGCCATGGCAATGGGGCAATATATTATTTTCATCTATCAATCATCTCTCAGGGCTTGACTGGGAGGTGTTGAGGCTGCAAAGGTGTTTAGTCCCTGCTCTAAGGCAGGCTGTTCAGCACAGATGTAAAATGTAATTGCATCTTGCTTTGCCCTTTCAACTCTGGCACGTCCCATGGCACAGCTCCTTTCCCTCCTGGTCTGCTGCCAACGTGGCTCACACAGATTCCTCTGCTAAGTTACAGCCACCGAGGCAGGAGGTAGGACTCCTGCAGCCCAAGCAGCTGAAGCCTGGGACAGTGCTGTCAGGAGTGTAAAGTGTTTTCTCATCAAGCTGACAGGTGAAGGTGTGACAGCTCCTTCAGGAAACCCCATTAATTAACACCTGTCAGCCCTGACAGGCAGAGGCAATTCCCACACCAACAGGGCTTTGAGTGTGCCAAATGGGTCCTCATTATTCCCTTGGCAGCTGGACCATGGAATCTAATTTTGCCAGGACAGAAGATGGTCTTGCTGTTTGCATCTGGTTTCTAAGTGCATCCAAATGAGTACTCCCTCCCTGGAGGTGTTCAAGGCCAGGTTGGATGAGGCCTTGAGTGACCTGTACTAGGGGGAGGTGTCCCTGCCTATGGCAGGGGGTTGGAACTGGCTGATCCTTGATGTCCCTTCCAACCTTACCATTCTGTGATTCTATGAGCAGAACCTTCCCGCAAAGAGGAGGGAAGTGCCTGCATAGCACTGAGGGCACAGGAGTGGTCCTCTCAGCACAGGGGAGACAGCAGCAGGAACAAGTAGTTAATTACAAGCAGCAAACTGGTCTCACAGGACAAGATTTGAGGTCACAGTAAATAAATAAATAAAAATATTACATACAAACCAAAATGAACCAAGTAGTTTTGTGGACGCTTAGCTGTCTCGAGGTGAGAAGGCAGTGAGTGCTTGAGAGACAACAGAAAATAACCCCTGGTGCTCATCCTGGGCAGTATTTATGATTTGTGAAATCAGCAGAGGAGATGAGTAAACACTGAGCAACCCTTCACAGAGGAGTGGGGGAAGTCACTGTCCTAGCAAGAGAAACTGCTTCTTTGTTCTGAAGTGGGGAGAGGTTTTGTGCAGGCAGTGTGAGCAGCACTAGGGCAAAGGGTGGTGGTTCTGAACTAGAGCAGGGCAGATTTACATTGGACTTTAGGAAGAAGTTCTTTACAATGAGGGTGGTGGAACACTGGGGTAGGCTGCCTGGGGAGGTGCTGAATGCCTCATCCCTAGAGACATGCAAGGTCAGGTTCAGCAGGGCTCTGAGCAACCTGATCTAGCTGGGGATGTGCCTGCTCACTGCAGGGCTGTTTGGACTAGGTGGCTTTAAAGGTCCCTGTAATGGAGGGGCAATTAATTAATTAATTAGTTAACTAAAGGTCCCCGTAGTGGAGGGGTAATTAATTAATGCGAGATGATCTTTTCAAAATGAATATTGTTTATTAATATTCAATATTCAGAACTGGCCCCACTAATTTGAATAATACTCAGTTCTTTGCATGCTCATGGACACTTTATACAGGTAACAACACAGGGTCTAGAAACAAGCAGCAATACTACAGCATTAATTGAACTCAGTTGAACTGGAAGAGGAGGTTGCTGCAGTCAGTGTACTGCTTTGGGTCAGCACTCTCCAGTATCTGCAGGGGGCTACAAGAAAGCTGGGGAGGGATTTTTTAGGGTGTCAGGTAGGGACAGGACTGGGCAGAACAGATGCAAGCTAGTGGAGGGCAGATTTAGATCAGACATTAGGAAGAAGTTCTTCAGCATGAGGGTGGTGAGAGCCTGGCACAGGTTGCCCAGGGAGGCGGTGGAAGCCTCATCCCTGGAGGTGTTTAAGGCCAGGCTGGATCTGGCTCTGAGCAACCTGATCTAGTGTGAGGTGTCCCTGCCCATGGCAGGGGGGTTGGGACTGAATGATCCTTGGGGTCCCTTCCAGCCCTGACAGTTCTGTGCTAATATTCTTGGAAGGCTTTTCCTTGTCTCTCCAGCTGGGATTTGTGTATGTGCTTAACTTACATTCTTGCAGCTGCTGTTGCTATTTTTGCTTTTTTTAAAATCTCATTTTATTGTGTTGTAAACTTCTTTTGCTAGAAAGCTGGGTGCTTTCACTTCCTTCTGTGTGGTAAATGTGTGCTAAAAAATGCATGACTGTGAAGGAGAAGAAAAAAAGCCATAAATAAATAGTGTTGGATTTGCCCCCAGCTTGCTTTTCATTTTGCCTCTGCAAGCCTTTAAAAATATCTGTAGTAGGGGAGGAAGGAGTTGGTTTTGCAAGGGAAGCTTTTCAGCTGGGCTGCTTCTCGTGCTTCCAATTTAGCTTTCAAGGACTTTCAGTTCCTGGTGGCTCAGAGAAGAAAAAGGCTTCCACTAAAACTCTGAGCTCTCAGACATGTGAACCAGAGTGCTCATGGCAGCTGAAAGTATTGCAGAAAGTCAGCCCAAACTCTGGACAGTTAAGGTATTGAGGGGTGTAGGGAATGAATTTTTTGAGGAGCAGCTGTGGGAACTGGGATTGTTTAGCGTAGAGGAAGCTGAGAGGAGAACTCACTGCTCTCTACTATGCCCTGGAAGGAGGCTGGAGCCAGGTGGGAGTTGGTCTCTTCTACCTGCTGTTAGGTGAACAGAACGAGAGAAATTGTGCCAGGGGAGGTTTAGCTTGGAGGTGTGGAACAATTTATTTCCTGCCACAGTGATCAGGGCTTGGAACAGGCTGCCCAGGGAGGTGTCCCCATCCCTGGGGTGTTCAAAACATGCATGGGGACATGGTTTGGAGATGTGGTTTAGTGTCCATGGGGGTGTTAGGTTCACAGTTGCACTTGACAATCTTAGAGAGCTTTTCCAACCAAACCAATTCACTGATTCTATGATCTCAAGAGGTAACTAAGCTGGATCTCAGTGTGAAACAACTGGGTAAGGAGCAGCAAAGAGCAGAGTCTTCTCCAAGCTTCGTTTGAATCACAGAAAACTGAAGAGCTCAGAAGAACCCACAAAGGAATAGCAGGGAAATGATTCCATCTTCTATTTCATGGCCATGCTACTTTCCCATGAGCTTCCTGTGTTTGAATCCATTTGGGTGGGGAATGGCTGAGAGCAGCCCTGAGGAACAGGCCCTGGGGGTGTGGGGTGATGAAAAGCTCAAGATGAGGCTGCAGTGTGAGTGCAGCCCAGACAGCAACTGTGTGCTGGGCTGCAGCAAGAGCAGTGTGGGCAGCAGGGCAAGGGAGGGGATTGTGCCCCTTTGCTCTGCTCTCCTCAGACCCCAGCTGCAGTCCTGTGTGCAGTTCTGGAGCCC
>WBNM01003357.1:0-17499 GCA_013399055.1 Ramphastos sulfuratus
TCTATGATTCTATGATAAGTATGTGTATTTATAGGGGCTTTATATAGCTATATGTATAGTGGTTAAATGTCTGTACCTTAAATGCCAGGTCCAGGTAGTGGATCTGAGTAGTGGACCCAAGTGTGAGAGCTGCATTCAGAATCATACACTATTGTAAGTATATGCTGTAATAAGACATTCTTACAGATTAAAAGCTCACTGTTCAATAGCAGATACCTACATTTCTACACACACATATTCCATTCATGTTTTGCTATATTGTAGAAATCACTGCTGTTGTGATACATTTTACAATCATATCATTAAGCATATGGTTCAGATTTGGTTCTGCAGACCCAGCACTTCTTTCACTGTTAGTCTTCTCAGAAGTAAAAATACCCAGAATACTTTGCTTATTGATGATTATCACATTAAAATGAAGTCCTTAAAAACATTGGGTTCAGAGGCTGGGAAATGCATCCATATAACACACAATAGATTTCCTTGTAATATGAGATTCATGCAGCAGAAAATATTCTTCTGCCTCCTGTGGTATTCTGCAAAACAAGTCTAAAGGTAAAAGCTGGGTTTCAGCAGGCAGAATAGTATCTGCTTTGTGTGCTCTCTGAGGGTTTGATGAATGAAGGTGTTTAAACATATTCTCTTCCGCTTCACTCACAACTCAGCAACTTGTACGAAAATTCCTGCCTGAATTTATCAGCTACTAAAATCACTGCCTTTACAACTGCCTCATAGTTTCACTATGGAGACTTGCAGAACTGGAGGAGTTCAGATACTTCAGGCTTAAAGATCTGGAGTTTTACATATTGACAGATTGCATCTGGATGGAAGGGACCCTCAAACTAGATCAGGCTGCCAAGGACACATCAAGTCTGATCTTGAATGTTTCCAGGAATGGGGCCTCAACCACATCCCTAGGCAACCTCTTCCAGTATTTTACTGTTCTCATTGTAAAGAACTTTCTCTTTATGTCTAACCTAAACCTACCCTGTTTCAGCTTGAAATCATTGCCCCTCATCCTGTCTCTACAAGTCCTTCTAAACAGTCCTTCCCCAGCCTTCCTGTAGGTCCCCTTCAGATACTGAAAAGTAGTTATAACATCTCCCTGGAGCCTTCTCTTCTTCAGGCCTTAATAATTTTGTATTAGAGAAAGAATGGCCTGCAAAAGTATGAAAACTTTTAATTTAACAAAGTTGCAGATAACACCCCTGTGCTGATCACATCCCAGAGGTCTTGACATCATGTTGAATAATACAGATTTTGCTCATCCCTTTTAGTTCTCAACTAGTTTTCTGAATGAGCCTGAGTAAAAAAATTACTTTTGCTCCAACTTCAGCTGTGAACTTTTCTCTGCTGATCTGCTATGCTATTCCTTCTCTTCTGTCAATTTTTTCCTTTTCTTACCACTGCCAGCTCTCTCCTTCTGAAAAGCAACAAGTCTTATTTTACATAAAGCTATGAGATTTCTCTGCAAATGTAATATCTTTTTTTTTTGTAATTAAAACACCTTTTCCTCTATGTAACAAGGGCAAAACAAATGCTGCTTTCCCCTACCTCTACTTAACTGTGTACCAAGTGAATAAGACAACATGTCCAGTTATGGCAAATAAACACAGTAGATTCCATTTACACATAATAATTTTTAGAATATATATATATATATATATATATATATNACAGCCTATAGTATAATTTTCTCCATTAAAATATTCCAATTAGCCTCAAACCAGCACACAGATTATTAAAAAATGTGATAACATAGGTTAAAAAAACCCAAACATTTTTTTACCAAAATTACTTGGAGAAATTAGAACTTAATAGCAGTGGATAGGACAATAAGTTTAATCATGTTCGTAACTTGTATTTGAACTTCAACGGGAAAATGTTGATAACCTAAAGGAACAGACTAATGATGTTAAACATTAAGTTTTGGGCCTGAAATACAAAGAAAATTTGTAATTTCATTAAGAAATATGTGCAAAAACTGCCAAACCTATCAGCAACCCCACAGTGATACATGGAGGCCTTTGTCATCTGGAGGTTTCCTGATCTGCAGTGATTCTTGCAAGCTCCCTTCTTGCACAGACAGCAGATTCCTAAGTCTGTAAAACCATTTGGATTTTAAAAAGAAAAATAGACCAGGTCCCTGGGTGATGTGGCTGCTAATTTTATGAAATATTTTCATTTAAGCATATCAAACCCAAATGGTCAAGAATTCTGAGGAACATATAATATAAACAAAGTAATTGAGTTGTTACTGAAATTTCCTTGTAGATTCCAATTTGATTTCTAACATTAACAGTTGTGTTTTGAGATAGTGTTCTGATAACGACAAACAGAAACAGTATATGGACTGTCTTTATTGGTCTATACAGCAGGTTTTATATCCAGAATTAACTAAATTTATATAAATTAAAAGGACTGTTATTACAGGCATAAGAACAAGAGCTTTAATTTGCTCTGCTTAGACAGATTCGTTATTTTACATCAGCTTAATCATGCCCTACAACTAGGTTGTATTTATCATTTACCTAAGCACACAAAGCAAAACCACAAGGATAACAGTAGCACATCAGTGCTGGATGGTTAGAAGACAAATGCAAAGATTGAAGAACTGTGATTCACTTTGTCTGTTGCTGTTCTTGCCTGTGTCTGTCTTTCTTCCCACACAGACCAAGAAATTGCCAAAGACTTCATTGTGCTGCTGAACTGTGGAAATGGAGTTTCACCTGAAGGATTTGAGTTTGTTCTGAGCACTTACTCCGATGAGTGTATACGAATCTGGTTGTCAAAAGGTTGGATTGTATGGGCACACACTTGACAAGAGAAAGACAGGAGAACAGAGTAATATATTAACAGGGACTATTTCACTGAAATCTCCACCTTACTATTCACTTGGACATCTATGACCCTGATATCAAATTAGAGAAAAATACAAACATAGACATTTCATTGAGGTTTATAAACATTAGTAAAAATACTCACATTATTTAATAAACTAAAGAGGTGAAATTGATTTGAAGTTTCAGAAATATAAGCAACACAATGTATATTTGCATATGACTGAGGCATTTGTAATAGCACAATTGGTATGATCCTTCTGATGGACCTTGATTAGCTGAGTGCCACTAATTTCCTCCTGAATGTGTTTTCAACTACTTCACCTTTTTGGATTTTGTGTATGTTATCTCAGAAATAACTTTAAAAATATTTCTCTAGACATTTCTGCCACACAGTGTGTCTGGAAGGACAGATTCAGCTATTTGCTTCCCTGAATCAGACTTTCCTGAATCAAACTTTCCTGCAGAAAAGCCAGAAGAAACTGCAGAATACAATTAAATAACCAAAAATGAGAAATGCAGAGACTCTGGATTTCACTTGCAATCTCTCTTACAGCCCTTTAAGACTGCCTTACACTCTTTGGAGGTGATTTACCATCCCAAAGGCCATATGATCTCCATTAGACCTGCTGCTTTAGGCAATTCTTTACACCAGTAACTAATACCGTGTCATTCTTTATAGTAGTTGAGCCCAATGGGGATGTTCAAATTGTCATGCTGCTGTATCCATTGACCCAGCTGCTGCTTTAGTACATCTCAACTTTTATCTCTGAGTGGGAAAATAATATATAGCTAGCAACTAGTGGGAAGAGACAGAGTCTGATGTGAATTTACAGGGAAAGCATAAGAGGCACAAGTATTTTGTTTTACTCACCATCTTTGTGAGCTGACGTGGCACCAGAATCTGGATCACACAGTGGCAAATGTACAGTCTGTCCTGTCCCATTCTTATTCAGCTTAGCATCCTTCTTTGTGTGCATTGTGCCCTGGGCATAGCCTTACTTTTCATGCTGTACTATCTCCTTTCCATGCAGGAAATGAGTATCTAGGAAAGTATTTCATACTGCAGTGCTAGAGCAAAAGAAGCTTCTTTCTGATGTCTTTTTTTTTTCTTTATATCTGAGAATGTAGTATTCAAGGCAATTTCAGTGACATCTATCAGAGGCAGAGAGTTAGAATAGGGACTCCATGGGAAATGTCAATATTTCAAAAATGTAGGTTCAAATTCTAAGAAAATTCTTGAATCGTTTGAATTTGCCTGCAAAAGGAAGGTGTAACAATCTGTTTCTAGTTATTAAAAGGATTTTATGTGGAATTTATCTGTTAATTTAACTTTCTTTGAACATTAAAAAATGCAAACACGATGTTTCACACATTCTGTTGTAATATCATTCAAAAAATTTTTCTGTGTCCTTATAACAGGTTTTGATTTTTTAATTGCAGTTGTACCCTGAAACTGATAGACCAGCAGAAAACTTTGTTTCTTCTGGACCCAACATTTTCTGATGAAAACTTCTAGTGAAAATTCAGAGAATCACAGAATATATCTGGTTGGAAGATACATCAAAGATCATCCAGTCCAACCCTCAACCCATCACTGAAGGGTCAACACCAAACCATGTCCTTAAGTGCCAGGTCCACACTCTGTTTAAACACCACCAGGGACAGCAGCTCCACCACTGCCTTGGGCAGACCAATGTTTGATAACCCTTTCAGAGAAGAAGTATATCCTGATGTCCAGCCTAAGCCTCCCCTGGCACAGCTTGTAACCTTTTTCTCTAGTCCTGCTACCTGACACCAAGGAGAAGCATCTTGCTCCCACCTCCCTTCAGGTAGTTGTAGAGAGCAATGAGGTCTCCCCCCAGTCTCCTTTTCTCTAGATTGAACAACCTCAGCTCACTCAGACACTCCTCATAGGCCTGTTCTCCAGGGCCTTCATCAGCCTCACTGCCTTTCTCTGGACATGCTCCAGAAAAACCTTCCTGCAGTGAGTGGCCCAGAACTGAACACTATACTTGAGGTGTGGCCTCACCAGTGCTGAGTACAGGGAGATGATCACCTCCCTGTTCCTGCTGGCCACTGTTCCTAATACAAGCCAGAGTGTCATTTAGTTTGCTTCTCCACCTGGACACACTCCTGACTATATTCACTCGACTATCAGCCAATACCCCAGGTCCCTCTCCAAGCTGTGGATTTCAAAACTAATGGCAGTTGTCATGCTCATAGCTTTAAATCTTAAATGCCCAGCACTGGGAGCAAGATTCATAACAGGATCACAGGATGTTAGGGGTTGGAAGGGACCTCCAGAGATCACCGAGTCCAACCCCTCTGCCAGAGCAAGGCCACAGAATCTAGCGCAGGTTGCACAGGAATGCATCCAGATGGGCCTTGAAAGTCTCCAGAGAAAGAGACTCCACAACCTCTCCAGGGAGCCTGTTCCAGTGCTTCATGACAACATTAAGTAAAACACCACAATGCAGCAGCTGAAAATAGTACTGGAGCCACCATTTAAAAAGCAAGCAAGCAAGCAAACAAACAAAAAAACCACCCCCCCAACAACACATCAAAACCCAAAAAAATCAATGGAAAGAAAATAGCATATGTTCTGTGTATATATAAGCTTAAATTACTCTGCTGAGTGTTTATCATAGCCAAACACCTATTCATCTTTTGCCAGGTAGTTTTGCTTCAAGTGCAGTACAATCAATCTAATGCACCAATGGTGTCTGGTTGCAGTTTGGTGCTGGAGTGACATGGCATTCCTGTAAATACTGATGCATAACGCAGTTAAACTGACTTTAACCTTGAAATAAAGTTTTGTAATTCTGTATATTTTTGTCTTTTCCCTTCAAAATACTTTTTCTAACTTGACACAAATCAACAAGTCATTTTAGTAAAGCCGAATCTTTATTACTGTATGCAGAGATGTGCTGTTTATTCAGAGTGACTAAAATATGTGCAGTACTTGCACAGTATTTTTTTGAAAATTGAAGAAATAGAACAGTAGCTTTTACTCACTCAACTGTATGGAAAAGCCAAACAAAGCCACAGCAGTCAACATAAATCAACATCAGTGCTGGGCTCAGCATTGGCCAAGAGGCCCAGCAACTTGATTTTTATTGTCTCTGAAGATTTTTTTCAGGTTTACTTGAAGCCAAATGTTGAAATTGAACTATAGAAATATAATTCATATTAATAAAATGGAAAAGAAGGTGTGGGGTTTTTTTTTAACTTTAGTCAAACTGAATTTCTGAGTAATCCAGAGTACTTTTAAAAAAATATATATAGCATTTCAGGATCTTTTTCAGTCTGTCTTTAAGCTATCTTCACTTGTCACCAACCTACTTAATCTTCAGGAAGTTCCAGGTTCTATTAGTCTAATCTTTTTAAATTGTCATAGTTGTCACAAAATATCAAAATGCATCCAATACTTTCCTGTTGCCAAAGATGTCATTGGTCACAAATACTGTAATAATACTTAATATGAACTTATGTACTGGGGACTGTTCCAGACAACAGAACACCGAGTCAAATCTATCATCCTGATCATCTGTGCCTCCAATCCATTTTGCAAGTAGATATGAACAAAGAACTGATCAAACCCAATATTTCCTCTCAAATCCACTATGACAGCAAGGGTATTTAACAGCTGTTTCTAAGAACATTTTCCCATAGGAAAAAGCACAGTAATATAAAGTTTTATGTCTGATCATTCATTAATTACAAATGTTATTTCTACAATAGCAAGTATTTAAACGAGTAATGATAACATGTCCAGTGTTTACAAATCTCTTTCACTGTTTATTTTGGCACTGAACAGTTTTCAAGTAATTCTTGTGCATGTCAAGCTATGAATTATATACAGTTCTGCTTAGATTCTCCATTCATAACCCATCGCTAGTGTCATATTCTTTTCATCGGTAAACACGAAATTCTAAACTTTTGTGTTCTGGAATATTTAAAATATGTGTTTATTTTGGCTAATCTTGACTATTTCACTTCTACACTGCTAAATAACCTCTGTTTTCACTACAAGATCGGCCAGTTTCGTAGAATCATAGAGCGGTAAGGTTGAAGNAGTTTGTATCAGAGCTGATTCTGTCTACATGATTGTTGGATGCTACAGGGAAAGAAGGCTGCTTTGTGAAAGAAATTGTAAGTTAACAGCTGTCTTCACCTCTCGTTTGTATCTTTCACTAAATAATGGCTGCAGCACTGGTGACTGCTTGGCCAGCTGGAGAGTAAGATGGTAAAAGCTCAGAAGTTGCTACCCTCAAAACTGTAGCCCCTGCAGCAACTCTCCTGGTCACCAGTTAGCAGGAAGAAGAAACTGTCTCTATGTATAGAAAAAAATATGATCTTCTTAGATATTTACATATAATAGAAGTACATAATCTGAAAAGATCTCTCCCAAATATTTCATATTCCTTCTTTGGAGATTGTGACTGTTTGGGAGTTCCCCGTCCCCCCACACTTTGTAAAATCACCCAGACTAGAACTCAGCCGGCTCAAAGCTAAGGACTGAAGCTATATTTACATCCTAGCACAATGCACAAGCAGAGATATACACTATATACAGGAATATTTACAGAAATATACAAGGTAAAGGTAATACAGAAACACAACCCCCCTCCCAGAAATCAGAGACCCCAGGAGGGGCTCCCAACCACCCTTCCACCTTCTCCCCACCCCTTTACCTTACCCCAGGGTTTGCCTTACGTACAAGGTGAGTTTGGAGGATCGGCCAGGGGAGTTAGAAGGAAAGTGGTTAGTGAGGTTACTCAGCAGAGAGGAGAAAAAGCCAGAAGCTGCTAGACCGAGACGCTGTGCCCCAGAGACTGACTTATCTATGTTTTGAGTACTTATTCTTAAACATCTCAGCAAGCCTATGAGTGAAGTAGACATCACCATTGTTTCCTTTTCGCAACCTATAATATAATTTTCTCTATTATAACATTCCAATTAGCCTCAAACCAGCACAGAGATATTCAAAACCTGCCTGGATGCATTCCTGTGTGATCCGATATTGGTTATTCTGCTCTGGCAGGCGTTTTGAACTGGATGATTTTTCAAGGTCCCTTCCAACCCCTAACATTCTGTGATTTTGTGATTCTGTGATTTGGTTTGTTGGATATTCTCCTTTATACATATCAGCTCCAACAGCCTTTTCCTTCCCTAATGTGGTTTCTTAATTCTGTTCTCATCTGAAATAGCCATCCTTAAAACAGCATCTTGCCAGCACTCCAGCGTTCTAGCACTCCAGGGAAACTACCAGAAACATGCCTTCAGTAAACAAAAAAGTACAAATAAATAAATGTGAGTTTACTACACTTAGTTTGGAGCTGGAAGTAAAACCTGAGTTTTGAGAAACTTATGAGAAGCCCTGGAACTAGATCTCACAAACTGAAAGCAATTCACCTGTGGAAATAATGAATTCTCATTTTATTTGGGGAAAATCTTGAGAGATTCTTGGTTAAGATCATTTCAAGCACCCGAAAGATGCCCAAAATCTGATTTCAAAAGGATATACACAAACTCTTCTGAAGTTCATAATACACAGACAGACTCAAATCTACCAAAACTGATGCTGGGCCACAGACTTTCTGTCTCTTGCTAGCTTGACCTTCTGGGACACTCAAGGTTTGGTTTTGAAAGAAATTAAAAATGTGTGTACGTGTGCATGTGTGTGATGTACATATATGTGTGATGTACATATATGTGTGTGTGTGTGTATATATATATATATATATATAAAAACAAACATCCAGGCATACAGAGACATGCATATATATGTATGCTGCCAGAAAGCAAAATACTATTGTGTGATGGTTTGTGAGTTACCTGCCCCCCGATCTATGAAAATCACCCAGACTAGACTCAGCTGGATGGAAGTTAAGGAATGAAGCTTTCTATTCACAGCTTAGCACAATATACAAGCAGATATTTACAATATATTAAGAAATATATACAGCTATATACAGAAATATGCAAGTTAAAGGCAATACAGAAACACAACACCCCTCCCAGAAATCGGAGTCCCCAGGAGGGGCTCCCAACCACCCTTCCACCTTCTTTCCACCCCTCTACCTTATTCCATGGTCTGCCTTATGTGTGAGTTTGGAGGATTGGCAAGGGGGGTTAGAAGCAGAATGGTTAGTTGGATTAGCAGCAGAAGCCCTGAAGACACACAGACTCTCAGAGAGAGACTCTCTCTAGCTAATCTATATTTGTGTCCTTGTTTTTATACACCTCAGCAAGCCTATGAGTGAAGCAGACATCACCATTTCACAGCCTATACTCTATTTTTTTTTTAATTAAAATATTTCAATTAGCCTCAAACCAGCACGTGCTGCAATTAAATAGAAACTCTGACTTTCTGAATACCAGTCTTGGTCCAAACAGCCTGGAACATACATAAACTACACATCCTTTATACTTTTCCAGTATATTATTTCCTGTTAATGCATCATCTGGAATTGAGTTGCAATATGGAGTGGATAAAGCAGAGATAAGTAAAATAAACTAGGACTCCTCAAGACTTGAACAAAAGCCTTGAATGAATAAGTGCTTTCTAAAGTAGAACTGCACCTGATTTTGCTTTGGAGCTTCACAGTAATTCTCCACAGCAAGTAAATGCATTGCATCAAAATGTGTGTGCCTCTGAGTAGGACTGAAGTCTAGAAAACTTCCTGTGGGGACTCAAGGTAGTGCTACAATATAGCCAGATTTCCAGAATTTCTCCTTTCTGTCTGCTTCTGTTGAGTTTTATTCATGGTTCTTTTTCTGTGTGTGCAGGCAAGCTTACTTCATCTTGAGTCTGCTGCCACTACTAAGAGAAGTGAAGCAGCTGTGAGCAAATTTTTACCTGCATTCACAGAACTGAAGGCACATTACCTTATTTCTCTGTTTAGGCACTATCAAGAGTGCACTTAGAGGAGAGAATTTCTGAGGAAATGGTCATGTAGCTAATGAGAACATTGATCAGCATTAAGTCAGAAGCTCTCTGATAGACCATATCAGGTATCCTATTAAGAAAAAGAGTGGGGTTCTTCCCAGGGTGTTGACTGCTCAGAAAGGAACCTGCTGCCAGTGCTGCTATTTTTCAAAACCATAAACCATACTCTGAGTCAGCCTCATCCTTTTCATCCTCAATACACTTTTTCAGTTTTAGAAGTTTTGTTGATTCTGTTCTTCTACTCCAGTTAAAACAAAGTACTTCTTGGGAAAAGAACTGACAACAGTCTCGTGGTAAGACAGACATGTTTTGGAATTAATATCTCTTCTTTTCAAAGACAGAATATAAGGAGTTCTTATTATTTAATTGGCATCAGTACATAACTAGAAACTCACAGATCCATCTTAATTTATTCCAGACTGTAGAAAAATATTTCTATCTGAAGTAATGTACCCTCCACAGGAAAAATTACTCAAATCCTTACAACTCATGTATGGAGTGTTTTTAAGATGAGGTAATTCAGGATCCTATTATGCTTAGGAAAATCCACTGTGCTGTTGTCCTGAACTTTCTGCCATTGAAGCCAACAATTAAATTCAGTCAGGCTGTAAATCTTTAAAGAACCTATAGTTTCAAATTTTAAAAGAAAGAAAAGAATAGACACCAGCAAAAATATACACCACTGGTGAAAATCAACACTGGTTGACTTTCTGAAGGNGTCTCAATGCCCAAGTGGAAGTCAGTAATGAGTGGTGTCCTTTAAAGGTCTGGATTGGGACTAATAATATTTAATACCTTCATTAATGATATAGACACTGTGACAGAATGCATCTTTAAAAATTTTTGCAAATCAGACCAAACTGACTACTGCATTTGACATGCCTGAGGGATGTGATGTCATCCCGTGGGACCTCGACAGGCTTGAGAAGTGGGCCCATGTGAATCTCATTAAGTTCAATAAATCCAAGGGCAAGGTACTGCATCTGGGTTAAGGTGGGCTCTAATATCAATACAGACTCGGGAATGAAGGTATTGACCACAGCCTTGTAGAGAAGGACCTGAGTCTACTTAAGGATGAAACATTGTACATGAACCAGCAATGTGTGATCACAGCCCAGAAAGCTGACTGTGTCCTGGGCTGCATTAAAACTGAAGGGGGTGACTCGTTGCACCAGGACAAGGAGCAACGGTTTTAAACTAAAAGAGGGTAGATTCAGACTAGATAAAAGGAAGAAATTTTTAATGATGACAGTAGTGAAACAGTGCAACAGATTGCCCAGAGAATCTGTGGATGTCCCAGCCCTTCATGTGCTGAAATTCAGGTTGCATGGAGCTCAGGGCAAGCTGATCTAGTGAAACATGCCTGTGCCCACAGCAGGGGGATTGGACTAAGTGATGTTCAAACTGTTCTATCTCTATGACTCTGAGGTTATGGAATTGGGGTCTAGTTACAAGCAAGCTACAGATGGCTAATGCAAGCTAAACTGTTTAACTAGAAACAGTTAAAAGGGGCTTGCATAGCTATCTTTGGGCAGTATTCATGAAAGGCTTGAGTAAAGGGTAAATGCTTGTGTTCAGCATGAGCAAAAGGACCCTGAACAAGGTTATCTAGTGTTGGAGGTGGCTCTGGTCTGAGCAGGATCTGAACCTGATTTCCTCCTGAGTACCTTTCCCACTTGAATTGGTCTATGATTCTGCAAGCCTACAAAATTGCTCTGCATCCCAACAGATACAGGAAGCAAAGTTCACAGCTAGTTTGTCTGGAAGGTGGAGGTCAAAATCTTTTTCTGACTTGTGACTTTCTTTGAACTGCATAGGGAGGAGTCCAGGGTGATGCTGGAACTGAGGTACTTCCACTGAGTAGTTCCAGTGGCAGCTGATCCAGAACTTGGAAGTATTCTGCACAAATGCACTTTGGCTCACACTAAAGCAGTTATTGATGACGTTTAGTATGCCACACCTGCAGGCTTGCAGCATGTTCAGAGCTAGCTACCATTAATACGTTGCTTGCAGCAGATAATAAATCGCTTCTAGATATTAACATTTTGAAAGATGTAATTAAAGACATAACTGTGTATGTATTACAGGATTACACAGTGTAAACATAATAAATTCATCCCTTTCCCACTGCCACCAGAAGAGTTACACTTGAGGGAATGGTCTAGAACTACATGGGGACATAATGTCTTGATACAGGCATGGGGGCACAATCTGTTGATGGAGGCCTGTCCCATTGCCTTTGAAGTGGGAAAAGTATCTTGCCCCAATATCCTACTGAGAGAGCGGGCAGGTCATGTAACAGACATTGTCTACAGGTTAGTCATGTACTCTAAACTAGTCTTTGGCCTCCAGGTGGAGAACTGTAGTCGGTGGGAAGCAAGCAGGGATTCAGTCACAGATCTTTTACTCCTGCACTTAGGACTAGAGGAATCCCTGATAAGCTAATCCTTTGTTTCGACTGACCTTCCAAGAGGTACTAGCACAAACTTTTAAATGACAAAAACTAGGTCATATGAACACTGCTTTTTACCTAAACCTGATCCTAGCTCACAGAGAAGAATTTACTGAGAGCAGGGAAAGCCGAGAGGGAGGGCTCATGTGGCTACAGTACATACCTGTTAGATCATTGCTTGATGCAGAGCACCATTGATGAAAAGCTCAATATGAGCCTGCAGTGTGTGCATGCAGCCCAGACAGCAACTGAGTCCTGGGCTGCATCAAGAGCAGCATGGCCAGCAGGGCAAGGGAGGGATTCTGCCCCTTTACTCTGCTCTCATCAGACCCCATCTGGAGTACTGTGTGCAGTTCTGGAACCCCCAGCACAGGAAGGACATGGAAGTGTTGGAGCGGGTCCAGAGGAGGGCCACAAAGATGATCAGAGGGCTGGAGCAGCTCTCCTGTGAGGACAGACTGAGAGAGTTGGGGCTCTGCAGCCTGGAGAAGAGAAGGCTTCGAGGAGACCTTAGAGTAGCCTTCCAGTATCTGAAGGGGGCCTACAGGAAGGCTGGGGAGGGACTATTTGCAAGGTCTTGCAAAGACAGGACTAGGGGCAATGGGTTTAAACTGGCAGAGGGAAGATTTAGACTGGATGTTAGGAGGAAGTTCTTTCCAGTGAGGGTGGTGAGGCACTGGAACAGGTTGCCCAGGGAGGTTGTGGATNGGGAGGGAGCAGCCACAACCTCCCTGGGCAACCTGTGCCAGTGCCTCACCACCCTCACTGGAAAGAACTTCCTCTTGACATCCAGTCTAAATCTTCCCTCTGCCAGTTTAAACCCATTGCCCCTTGTCCTGTCATTGCAAGACCTTGTAAATAGTCCCTCCCCAGCCTTCCTGTAGGCCCCCTTCAGATACTGGAAGGCTACTCTAAGGTCTCTTCGAAGCCTTCTCTTCTCCAGCCTGAAGAGCCCCAACTCTCTCAGTCTGTCCTCATAGGAGAGCTGCTGCAGCCCTCTGATCATCTTCTTGGCCCTCCTCTGGACCCACTCCAACACTTCCATGTCCTTCCTGTGCTGGGGGCTCCAGAACTGCACACAGTACTCCAGATGGGGTCTGACGAGAGCAGAGTAAAGGGAGAGAATCCCCTACCTTGGCTAAAAGTCATCATTCTGTTTTAGAAGCTTTCTTTATAATTGAACAATCAATAAATACTATAAGAGCTGAAAGCCATCTGCATTGCAGACTGCACTGTGAATAACACATAAGTACACGAAAAGCAGATTGGAACAGACCTTACTGGGACACAGGTGGAGTAGTTGTGACAAGATAGCATGAAGCTCCTAACCCCAGTTAACTTGTGATTGCCTGTTTCAAATAGCATTGTTTTAAGCAGCAGTAATATGCTGTGCTACAGATCCCCCCAAAACTATTGCCAGACATCTCCCTCTTCAGATGACCTCTGAGGAAATTTCCTCTGAGGAAATGAGGAGGGTTTTTTTAATGATTAACTAATAAGCCGTTAAGAATCTGCACTGTTTATCTCTCAAATCTCAAATCCATTATGTGAACAATTTTCATGTACTCAGTGAAACAAAGGCAACATCTGCTCCTGATAATCATGCAAGGCAATTGTTCAGCAATGAAAGAAAAATATAAACATGAAGACAACAGAAACTTGTGACATCAAAAGCATACTTCCATGTCCTCATTTTTTTCCCCTTTCATTAAAAAGGGAACTTAAATTTGTTTTCTTTCTGCAGCAGAATATGGATATTGAGTAGACAGTATTTTTCCAGCATCAAATGAGCAATTCATAGGTGTCATAGCACAATAATTGATTTAGAATTGCTCCTGAATCTTTCATGAAGCATGACTTCAGGATCAAGAACACGGAACACATGCTGAATTACTTTGTATATGTTAAACGCCGTGTTTATGTGATAAATTTGACTAAATTAATAAGTCATATCAAAGCCAACTAGGCAAATTCTATCCTGGATCCTGAAAGATCCTGGGGAATTGAGAACAAAGGAATGAGATTCTTGGTACGGAGTAGAGGTGGATGAACATGGATGAACATTTTCATTGAAAAGGACTTCAGAAAGCAGCATGGTGATGACAGAAGAGAGAACTGTAGAGAAAAGCACACAGTGAAAAGAAACACTGATCAGAAAGAATGCTGAATTAACCTAGACAGCTGTTGCTTGGCTGGATGCTTTACTCAGCTTCTTCTACTGTTTTATTCTGGCTTCACCACACATCTACACTTTATACCTTTCCACCAGGGAACTTTTGCAAAGCTTCTGGCAATTTCTGTCTTCCTTGGATGAACAAGAGTACTGTGGAGAAGGAAAAGTCTTTTATGGCCACATACAGATTTGTAGAGTCTGTGGAAGAGCATTTCTACTGAAACATCCTCAGCTTTTAACTCTCCTTGTTGTACATAAATGCTTAACCCTCAGATGGAATTTGATTACATCACTAATTCTAGTCATTGTTTAGCAGTGCAGTGTCTTCACAGTTTCCATAGTTTTGTTCAGTGTTTTCCCTTGTGTGATGCAGCTTTCCAAGAACCTTATGTTATTCCTACCCTGATTTAAACTCAGAGAATATTTAAATGTTTAATTAAATTGGAGATTTACATTAATCTATGCATGCCCTTCTAGGTTATTTCACATTTGTTGCACATGCAGAACATTGTTTCTTTTTGTTGCTTCACAAATTATATTCACAATGCTTTTTTTTCCATATTGCTATTGTTTCATTATTATTATTATTATTATTAAAATTAATATTATTAATTTCTTCTTCTTGGCTCCCAATTTATTCAATCTGCTTTTTACCTGGCAGTTATGTAAACCGTTATATTTCTGCCTGTTTGAGCTTTTTTTTTGTTAGTTCTCTCATGAGTTTGTTTGCTCACATGTGCATGAATCTTCAACTACTATCTGAAAAGTGGATGCACGTGGCCCACAGATAATACTGAATCTCTGAAGCAAAGCTTCCCTTTCAACTTGGTATCTCAGAGTTGCTTCACAGCAGGTTTTTTCCCTCATTTCATTAAACTACAAATGTATTATTTAACCAAAAAGAAGGCTGCTTTCTTCTCTCTCACAGGATATAGTCTCAAAGATTAAGATTATATGGTTTAATAAGAAACTTATTTTCCTCCCAGGCCAATCTGAAAACTGAGTGTCTCCTTGAGGCTTTGACACTGCTTTATTTTATTGGATATAAAGATTTAAAGGAAAATTTAATTAAACCATAGTCATTAAATCCTGACTATTGTCTTAGGTCTTAAAGCAAATACTTTCAGCTTTGTACTGTTTCAAGAGTTCACAGGTTCACAGGATGTTAGAGGTTGGAAGGGACCTCCAGAGATCATTGAGTCCTTCCCCTCTACCAGAGCAGGACTGTAGAAGCTAGCTCAGGTCACACAGGAATGCATCCAGACAGGTCTTGAAAGTTTCCAGAGAAGGAGACTCCACAACCTGTCTGGGCAACCTGTTCCAGTGCTCTGTCACCCTTACAGTAAAGAAGTTCTTCCTCATGTTGAGGTGGAACTTCTTGTGCTGTAGTTTATACTGATTAGCCCTTGTCCTATCACAGGGTGCAACTGAGAAGAGTTTGCCCCCTCCCCCTTGACACCCAGCCCTCAGATGTTTATAAACATTGATTAGATCCCCTCTAAGTCTTCTCTTCACCAGACCAAAAAGCCCCAGCTCACTTGGCCTCTCCTGATAAGCGATAGGCTCCTATCTTGTCTTGTCCTGTCCTTGCTTTCACTCTTGTCTTCAATTCCTGAGTCATATTAATGATAAATGGTATTGTATAGTATGTGATATTAGCAAATGTATTATATTGATATTTCTTTCATAGCTGTGAAATGCTCATAGTATTTCTGGTCTACTTGAAAAGCATTAGTGATATAGTTACACTGTACTTGGAAAAGAATTTAGGCAAAATACTTTTAAGTGTGGGAGTGAGGGCTTCTGTATGACTCACAGGAACAAGGGGCTAATATTTGTTTAAAAAGAAAATACCTTTACACTCAAAATTCAAACAACTACATGAAGATATATACCTTCAATGTTCCTTGGTTTTTCCATCTGTAAATGTTCTGTCTCAGTTGAAAAACTCAAACAAAACTGACTGAAAGAAGACTGTAGGCAAAGAAAAGCCTGCACTGCATGGAAAGGTGAGAAATGTCATTATAACTGGAAAAGTCTGATGCAAATATTTATCCTTATTTCCAGGCATCTATGGCTTTAGTCTCTTTCTACATTAAAGTAAAACAAAACAAAAAAAAATGTTTCTAGGGCTACAAGAAGTTAGAAAAATGCATACAGTATGCTCTGTGGACATAGTATGCTATAAAAAACATCAAGAAAAAAATTCAGAAAATCTGAGAAAAATTCCAAAAGTCATAGTTTGAGTATTTGAATCAATTTACAAAACTTTTAATGGGATTTAGGTTAAGTAATTTTGTTGCTTGTATCCCTAGATTGGGCCAGAACCAGCCAAGTCTCTTGGAGGTGAGGAATTGTATGCCATGGTCAATCCAAGCACTAATGATGACAGAGTCCTGTTAAGTCCATCTCGATTTTAGAAAATTGAGTGACATTGATTGTGTAAATCAGGAATCACAGGAGTAATTGATTTCATAGGAGTCTTTTCATTGTCTCAATCGTAACCTTCAGGGGAAAAACACTCTGTTTAATAATCAAGTAATTGTTTCAGAGTTTATCCTTTTCAACTTTATTCCTTTTGAACTTAGACCAGTAACTGAAACACTGCCTTCCACAGCACAATCAGTGTTGCTTGTTCTCTTTCCCAGTTTGACTTCTTAGACTTGCATTGTAGAAATTTGTGTGTGGCTTGGGAATGGCACAAAGATCTCTCATATGTAAGGCAGTGGGTCTTAACTGCTAGCCTGTGAGTTCAATCTCTTGACAGCTTCTTACTTTCTTTTTCCTTTTGCTTGGCCTGCTTTTTCTGCCTGGGAAAAACTTCAAGAACTGTTAGGTTTGTCTAGGTTTGTGAGTTGCAAATTGGTGGGGAGGAGAATCTGGGCAGCCCATAGTACAAATTAGAAGGGTTTTCCAGCAATATTTCAATTGCAGGTGTTGCTATCTGTAATCTTTAGCAACAGACCTCAGCTTTTTGGGTCAGAAAGTGCAAGCTGTTTCAGAGAACACTATATATTGAATTTGGGAAAACTCTGGGAGTCCTGGAAGTTAAGCTGTATCACTGTGTGCTGGTTTGAGG
>WBNM01003359.1:0-22395 GCA_013399055.1 Ramphastos sulfuratus
TCAATGCTTATAAACACTTCAAGAGTGGGTGTCGGGAGAATGATGATGGCCTTTTTTCAGTGGTGCCCAATGAGAGGACAAGAGGTAATGGGCAAAAACTCAAACATAGAAAGTTCCATCTAAACAGAAGGAAGAACTTCTTTGTGTTGAGAGTGGTGGAGCACAGGAACAGGCTGCCCAGAGGGGTGGAATCTGTGTGTCTGGAATTGTTCAAAACCTGCCTGGATGCTGTCCTGTGCAACCTGCTCTAGGTGAACCTCCTCTGGCAGTGGACTGAATGATCTCCTGAGGTCCCTTCCAACCATTATCATTCTATGATTCTCCAAGAAAGAAATAATGAATGTGAGTACAAATTGCTTAGTTCTTTGGCTGAGGTCTAACAAGAGCGTAGAGTTAGTAGTAAAATCAAAGAGAGAACCTAGCGGAGTTATCTGTCATCATTGCCAGTGATTTTTCTTCTTTCCTTGCTTGAGCAATGAAGCTAGTTGAAGAAATCTCTGCTTTGTCAACAAAACCTATTGGGTGGTATCTGTTGCCAGTTCTGTTTCTTTTTACAGGACAAATCTCAGTACTGGACTGGGGACACCTACTGTAACGGCTCTCGTATGAAGAAAGGCTGAGAGTGGTGGGGTTATTCAACATAGAGAAAAGAAGGTTCCAAGGAGACCTTGCTGCAATCTTTCAGGACTTAAAGGGAGCGTATGAGAAAGACAGGGACAGGATTACAACCAGGGTTTTTTGTGAAAGGACAGGGGGCAATAGTTTTAAAGTAAAAAAGAGTAGACTTAGACTAGATTCATAGAAGAAATATTTTACAATGAGAGATGCTGAAAAACTGGAATAGGTTGCCTAGAGAGGTGGTAGATGCACCATCCCTGGCAATGTTCAAGGTCAGGTTGGACAGGGCTCTGAACAACTTGATCTGCTTGAATATGTAGCTGCTTACTGCAGGGCAGTAGGACTAAATGACCCCTAAGTGTCCATTGAAACCCAAAACATTATATGATTCTTTATTCTGTAACCTGACTACACATCATCATTTCTGTCTTGGTGGTGTTCTTGCCTTTCTCTCAGTCACACATCCAGTGAATTTTCATAAAATGTGACTTCCTTCCTCTTCTCTCTTCCAGAGGAAAAAAACCCAACAAAACAACCCAAAATGTAGACTTGTAGAAACAGAAAGGAAGAAGGTTAAGAGTAAAGAGAATCCACAGGGAATCTCCTTAAAGTCCACTCTTTTTTCTCCACTGCAAGACTGACGGAGAGTTATAGACAGCAATCTGTGCCTGCATTTCACACCCAGAATTAGATTTTTTTAAGGATTCGTGGATGGTAGATGTGTGCTGGTTTGTCACAGCATACTGAGTGTTTGTCTCAGACTAGAAAGCAAAAAATAAAAGTTAAAATAAATTAATTTTGTGCCCAAAATGGGAAAGAGTTGACCTAAAGCTCCTCAACTGATAGGACACCATAGACATAGACTAGCTGTGAAGATGTGAATTGTTTTGGCTAAATTTGTGTGTATGGCAATTGTACAACCAAGAACTCTGTACTTCTGTGTTGAGCACTGAGATAACCACTGTTTTTGTCAGAATTTGTCACATATTGAATCGTATTCTACTGAAAATATATTGGTTTGGTCTAAAGTTTGTAATCTCTACATAAATAGCATTAGTAGAGATGTTTCTCAGTGTTTGTTATTAAACAAGACATTATAAATAAGGAGACGAGATAATTCAGAAACAAAAAAGTGATTTTCCTTTCACATCTCTCAGTTGAGTATTTGCCATATGGGTTGCTCAGCATCACACTCTCAGCAGGTCTAATTTATGGTAAACACACAGTGAGTGAACAGAAAAAAAGAGACAATGAAAATATTAATATTCTCCTCCTGTCCCATTTTTTAAAATGGAACTAAACATATTCAGGATCAGCTTATAGAGTTGTGATATTTAGTTGAGGACATACGTATTTGCCACTCTGCTGGAAGTTTAAGAATGAAATGCAGCACTTTTCTTGCCATAAGACTGATTTGATGGAGGTTGAATGGCAGTGTGTAAATTATACCTTCCCTGCTCTAATCTGGCATGTTGCCAGCCCCACCCCAGGCTGTGCTTACTCCATGAAGGGCAGTTGGTGAAGATATTGCTGCTCTTGCTGTGGTGTGGGGTGCTTTTGCTTTTCCCTGGGCTTCCACAGGAGGATCATCGACTGAGCAAATGTGTTGGTACTCTGGTCCATCGCTAGCATTTGGAACAGACCAAGCAGGAGATACAAATAATAGTATGGATTTTTCTGGAGACCCATAACTGTGGAAATCCACATCACTGACATTTGAAAAAATCCCATCTCCTGCAAGTTCTTGAAACTTTCTCTTACCATTGTGTATGTGCTGTTTTCCTTTTTGTGGGTTACCTTCTCCTTCTAGAGACTTTGCTGCCATAACTGTCCCTCAGGTACTTGAGAACTTGGTCAGCTCCACTTCTTAGTCTTCTTCCTGTATGGGAAATCACTGGAGAGCAACACAGAGTACTAAGTATGTATCAGCAGCCCAAGTGAGCACTCCAGCAGTGCTTCTAGCTCAGAAAGTCTGCATTTCTATACTTAAAAAATAAAATAATATTTTTTTTAAAAAATCTGTTTTACTATTAGGAGCAAGCATGTCTCTGCAAAAGAAATTCAACTGCATTAACAAGCACATTATTCTGGAAATAGAAATTGGTGCCATTGCACATCTGGTATTGTAATTACAGTCAGCAGAAAGCTACAAAAGAAAATGCTTGAAAAAAGCCATGGTTTGAGTTCTGCCCTCTGTATTATGGTCACACGCTGGGCGTTGTTAATGTACACGCTACTTTCCTTTTTGTCTCTATACTTTCTGTTCCAGTAAGAAGCCTGTACATTCCCATTTTAGATCTGAAAATTCAGCCAAATAATTGAGAACTGTGCATGGTTCAGATTTAGAAGAAAGTTCAGCAGTCTTTCATTGGATAGTCATGATGTAATTTCCTTGAGGCAACATTTTTTCTAAGTCTTCAAGGGAAAATGTTTAGCTTACAGCACCAGCAGATAGTCAGTTCAAATAAATAACTCTTTCTTTGGATCCTGCTAAATGTTCCTCTCAACATGATCTCTGCGGGCTGGAAGTAAGATTGACAGGTTGCTTGTATATTAGTATTTGCAGTTGCATTTGATTTCCTCTTTTCAGTCCTTCGAACAAGGCTTAATTAGAATGGCTAGTTTCTCTCTGTGCTTATTATTGGGTATTTTATGCTCCTTTACTGTGCTGAATCTTGTTCTTCATGAACTAGTATGTTAAATACTTGTAGATGAATACATAGAAAATATTTGTTGTTTTATTATCTAGTGTGGATTCGTACTTCATGTATATCATTAGGCTAATTGTTTACAGTGTTCCAGTCAGTTACACTTACACAGATCCTCTGAGGTAATGGAGTTCTGTTTTGTAGTATAAACCAATATTTGCTCAGAAGCCAAACCTCACTCAGCCTCACTTCCTGTGGACTCAATAGTACTATCAGTGTAGCTGTAAAGTCCAAAGTGAGATTTTCAGGATGCCTGGGTGGACAGAACCATAATAGTCACTAATTTTACTAATTCCTATTTATGCATTTAAATTTCCTTGAATTAACAGCTAGCTGAAGTCATGGTTGTTTTGGACTGTGTGTTTTTTATGCTTTACTACCATTTTAGCAAAAATTAATTTAGTGCCTTCTGCCAACTGGAAATGAGTGGGAGGTTAAAATAAGTAATGAGGGATCCTCTGTGTACTGTACACTCAGTCGTTGTGAACTCACATTCCGAATATATTTAAAGTGACATTGAATTTGGCTATATTTTTGATCCATTATTAAAGACTCAGAAAACTAGCATATTTTCAGATGGAGTTCTGCACAGTCAGTGATGTATCTGTGCATAATGCCAGTATTCTTCACAAAACATGATAATAATGTTATCTCTTAACAAAAAAACAAAGTTTGACTCCATAGAAGCAGCTGGAAAAGGATAACCAGAATACACTTGAATCTCTTAGGAATGCACTGTTTGACATATACTGCTAGAAGCTCCTCATATTTAGGAATCCTATTAAAAGAAATTCTTGTGCTGAGTCTCAGCTGGTGTACATGAAGGAATGTTGAGTCCCCAGCGGTAACATGGAATTTTATTTTTTTTGCCTTTTTAATATATGTTTAATGAATTGTAACACTTGGGGAAAAAGAAAAAAAAAAAACAACTACAAAAACCCCAACACCCATACATTTCTGATTGTCATCTAATTCAGAGAGAGTTTATAGTTCTGATTCCAGCCTTTTCTCATGTTCTATGTATAGGTAAATCAGAAAGTTATGTCTTGTCCAATCCATCAGGGAGCAGAAATAGTCCTTCTCTGTGACATCCAGGAACACAATCAGTCAATGACAAATAGAGGTTTACTGGATGCATACTGTGGATGATTTGAAAAGAGATTGTCTACATTTTGGCAGGAGGGTCATGCTAGCAGCAGTATGTGCAGAAACTTGTTATTTTGTAGTTGCAAGAAGAGTGTGTGAACCTCAAAAGATATACTAATATTCATGCCTGCAACTCCATTATAGTTTAAAATTTTAAAACGTGATTAAGATGTCTTATTTCTCTGTGCAGAGTCAGGCAAAGTTTCTGCAGTAGTAGTGAGCAGTGGAAACAACTGAAAGAAACGAGTTTTCAGCAATTTGATGTCTGTTCAGAAAGAACTTTCCAGGAGTCAGAGAAGAGTTGTAACATGATGGCAGAAGAGGACAGTGACCTACTATAGCACAGAACATAAAGACATAAACCAGTGTGAGGTGTGATAAAAACTCAACTTGTGGGCTTTAGGACCATGCTATAACATTGCTCTTAAGAGCTGAGGCTGCTAAACTGACACTGCATCCCACATAGAAGTTTGTTTATGTGCATATAGAATCATAGAATGATTTGGGCTGGAAGGGATCTTCAAAGGTCATCTAGTCCATGCAGATAGCAGGAACATCCTCAACTAGATCAGGTTTCCCAGAGCCCTGTCGAGCCTCATCTGGAGCATCTCCTGGGATGAGGCCCCAACCACCTCCCTGGCCAACCTGTTCCAATGTTCCACCACTCTCATGGTAAAGAACCTGTTCCTAATACCCAATCTAAATCTTCTCTAGTTTGAAGCCATTGCCCCTCATCCTATCACCACAAGCCTTTGTAAACAGTCTCTCTCCCTCCTTCATGCAGACCTCCTTTAGGTACCAGAAGGCTGCTACTAGGTCTCCCCAGAGCCTTCTCCAGGCTGAACAACCTCAGCTCCCTCAGCCTGTCATTGTAGCAGAGATGCTCCAACCCCCTGATCATTTTCGTGGCCCCCCTCTGGACCCACTCCATCAGGTCCATGTCCTGCTTACATTGAGGGCTCCGGAGGTGGACACACTGCTCCAGGTGGGGTCTCACCAGAGCAGAGCAAAGTGGCAGAATCACCTCTCTGGATCTGCTGGCACACATCTTTTGATGCAGCCCAGGATGTGATTTGCCTTCTGGGCTGCAGGCTCACACTGTCTGCTCATGTCCAGCTTCTTGGCCATCAGCACTGCCAAGTCCCTTTCCTCAAGGCTGCTTTCAATCACCTCATCCCCCAGCCTGTATTGATAGTGAGGATCGTTCTGGCGCAAGTGCAGAACCCTGCACTTGCTCTTGTTGAACCTGATGAGGTTCACCTGGGCCCATCTCTCCATCTTGTTCAGGTCCCCCTGGATGACATCCTGTCCCTCTGGCATATTGACAGCACCACCCAGTTTGGTGTCATGTGCAAACTTGCTCATGGTGCACTCGATCCCAAGTGTATGTATGTATCTACATGCCCCATGTATATGTGAGGAACATGTGAGCTGTGAGAAATACGAGCTGTCTGCCTACTGTGTAACATGGAGTCTTTGCTGCATGAAAAGTGAATCAGGGTCATTCTGTTTTGTCCTAATAACCCATCTACTTCATTTTAATGAATTTAGTTCCTGGTTTTGTCTCTGATGGTGCATCTACATTTCTCAGATTCTGAGAAATAAAATTCTAACTTTCTGAAATTCAGACCTGAGAAGTGTAGACATTCTGAGAAAGCACCTTGCCACAGTTTCTTGTTGCAAAGAAATGGAGGGAAGCTGGAGTCTCTGCTGACATAATCGTTACCAACTGGGAGTGTCATTTCTTTCTTAAATTCGACCATGTGCAAGCAGTAAAATGACTCAGTTACACTTGATAGTAAAAATCCTTTTCCAGAATAGCTTATTCTGTACATAATTTGACTTAAAATTTGCTATAGACAATGGAGATTTCAGAGCTGGAGAAAGTATTTGTGGTGAAAGTCAGCTGAAGGGAAGGGGCTTTCAGGTTCAGGGTGAATTAACATTGTCCACAGGATATTTTAGAGATAAGCTACAGTGCAGCTTCCAATGAGAAAAGGTGTAGTTTTAGGCTGATGAGGAGCAGTGCTGTTATACCATAACTGTGTTGGGTGGTATCTGCAGTAGAATACCTACTATCTAGGCAAAGCAGTATGAAGATCAAGTTGATAGGATGTTTGGAAATAACTGCATAATTCCACAGATCAAAGAAAACGATAGACAAATATCTCACACAGAGACAGAAGATGTCCCATACTAGGTCTTGATTAATACTGTTTCATAATCACACACAGCAAAGTTGAAACTCTTCACAGAAGTGTGATTTACTTAAAATGGGAAAATGAGTATTTCACAGAAAAGAGATTATTATGAAGAGATAGAAACTTGGTTTTCCTGGAGAAAAAAATCCATTAGTTTTGCAGAATCCCTATAATCCTGGTTTTCTTGATAGTTTTAAAGATACCTCACTGGTAAAGCTTTAAAGAAAAGAATGTCTCGACCTCGTGAAAAAGTTACTTATTCGGCATGTTAAATGCAATTATATTGACATATGGTGATAATGTGATAAAGCGTAAGGGTTAAAGGTTGAAGGAACCATGGCTTGGCAATTAGCAATGTAAATGAAACATTCATTATCCAGCATGCTGAGAAGTTGATGAACTGTACAATAAATCTGAACCCAAGTCACTACTGAGATAACTCATTTCAGACATAACGATATTTATTAGGATCCTGGACATTGTTTTGCATTCTCTGATGAAATATCTTGCTATATAGAAATACTTTATCCATTAATTTATGTGAAATAAGTCAATACTGAAAATTCATAAGGCCCTAGGCAGTTCTCCAAATAATACAGAAATAAAAGGGAGAAACACGAAAGACATTGAAACTCACCCTATCCAGAAAGATGTGTGATTAAATGTAGTAGTATCTCTTCATTGCATCCAATGTAAATCATCTTCAATAACTTACATTAATTCTTTTGAAGCCATTTTTCATCTTAAGAGCTGCAACTGGAGTCAGAGTCTGGCCTAGTAATGCACAGCGTGCAGACTTGTTTGAGAGATTAGCGGAACATATTTACTCAGTATTTATAAGTTCCACAAAGATTAGAATCAACTATTGTCAAGCATTATTGCAGTTAACTGTATATGTGTCTCTTCCTGAGTAATGCTCAGTACTTGTAAAGCCAGTACCAATAAAACCACAGCTACATTTATTAACTTTATGATAGCAGTGGTAGATTACCTCCCATTCATGAGATAGTCATGTAAACAGTTTAGGAGGAGTTCCTAATAATAATTTGTTCAGTAAAAATAACCAAGAAGTTAACAAAAGCCAGGACACAAATATGCACTAGCTTTCTTGCCAGTGAGACAAAAGAATTCTATGTTCAAGTGAGTGTTGGAAACAGTATATATTTGGATTGTATTTAAAAATACTGAAGATGTTTGTTCCTTTTAAAGGCTACCAGTTTTTCATGGCCATAGCAAGTTATACATGATATTTTCTGCCCCAGTTTTGCATACATTTGGCATTGTTAGATATCTTCCATTACATTTTATTTTACATAAATTTCCCACTATGGAATATACAAATTTCTTACTATTGAGGCAAAACATTTGAGTAGATGTGTATTAATGACACATAAACTCTGAGGGAGCATGACATCCTAAGTAGTTTTCATGCTAGTTCTCTGAAAATTTATTCTTATGAATCATTATGAATCCTACAAGATCACATAATAATGTATGAGTTGAGCCAACCTCACTACTACTTTAATCTTCTGCTCTGAGTATCTGATACACATAATTCTGATTTCACTTATCAGTGTCAGCAAGAAATGCAGCATTTGTTCAGTAGTACAAGGAAATATAATGCACTGTTCAGAAATAATACTGTTTAATAATACATAGTCTATATGGAAGTGATAGCATTCCTGTATGTTTATAGTATGGTATATTTGCATAATATTCTGTACTACACTGAAAGAAGAAGGAACACAAGGAAAACTAAAGAGAATTGGCTCCCCTCTTCCCTCTTTTCATTTAATACATAGAGAACTTTTCAGAGAGTAAGCTTACATAGTATATGTATTAAAGTGCTGAAAATTGCTTTAGACTAAGCATCTATCATACATTTTGTATGTTTAGTTTCTTTTTGGAATCTCACTATTACTTATCATTCAACTGAAAGTTCCTTGGTCACCGTGGTGTACAGAGTAGGGGATGTGGGATATGTTGGAGATCCTATGGGCCTATAACAGCAGAAAAAAATAAATTTAGTACACTTGACTTCTTTAAATAGTGATTTAAACTCCATAAAGTCTTAGAATCTTCTTGGAGTGATTGAGATGGCCAAGTTTTATATATGTTCCAAAATCAGGTTGCAAAACAGCTTTAATTGAAGGAACTACTTGGTTGTAGTTGTGTCAGAGAATGGCTGTACTTCAGAACCTAAATTGTGGGAATTTGTAAAAGAGTGAAGCCCAGCAGCCGGAATATGTATTACAAAGATAGATGCAAGATCTCTGCTGTGCAGCTCTGCCAGAACTCAGAATGCAGCTACTAGGTTATTATAAAATTATGAGAAAAACACTATAAAAATATCTAGTAACTCCTAAATTGCATTTATTTAAAGAGTCTCTTATGAGACTCTCAGATATCTCTAGGCATCTGTGTAACTTTTACTTCTGTGGCTATTGCTGTGCTATCCAGTAACGGTATCAGTTGGGACAGTTTGAGGCATTAAACTCTAAGTTATGTAATTGCTCATCCTTTACCCAAACTTATTAAATTAAAAATAACCACAAATAAGTTTGATGTGACCTGTTTCTTACATTTTGTTTTAGAATATTTCATTCAATGTAACTCAAATCTTAAAGTTGTTGATCCACAGCTTTTTTTACACTGTTTCGATAAAGAAGGCTTCTCTAAATTACAGTGTTTGTAAAGTCTTCATTTCTTGACTACTTACTGATTGGCTATACTAGATCACTTTGAAATAAAATGCATAAGCAATAGCGTGTCTGTGTGTTTATATATGTAAAAATGTATTGTTTTGAATATATATGTATATGCACGTATGGTTTCAGATTAACGGGCATCATGAAAAAACTGAGACATCTTGTTCAGCATACCGGGGCAATTTGGTACAAAGGCCTTTCTCTGTGTGGTTCCATACCTTTATATATACCAATAATAATTCCCGTGCAAGGTTCCAGGAATTCTCAGGTACAGTGATTGAGATTGTGGGTTCCAAGGACAGGCACAACACAAATGTTCATACAAATACAAGTAACAGCCTCATGCTATCAAAATAAACAATGAAAGTACCAAAAATGCTATACATAATCCAAAATATAATTCTTAATGTTCACTTCTTTTATGGTTGATGTTTGTATTTGGCACATACAATGTTAACAAAAGAGGTGCTCGGTCACCCTTTGGGGAATTGATGTTAAAAGACAGGAATTATCCATCCTGTGTCGGTAGGCAATGATACTTTCAGGAATCCATTTTTCCTAACCACAAATTATTTCATTTCAGCCAATAAGCCTCATTAACCCTGGGTTGCTGATTTGGGCCATTAACAGCCAGAGGTTTTTTGCCAGGGAAGTCTTGTGGTGGGGGTTTTTACTCAATCTGTCTAATTCCCTCAGACTCAGTTTTAGTACCTGCTTCTAAATACTTCTGTCCATAATTAATAAGTTCCTGTGACGCCTCATCCCATGTCTACATTTTTCTCTCTGGATGGTGTCAGTCTAGGGTAGTTTGCCCTTCCAGGGCAGCTGAAATTCTTTCTTCCGGAGGGATGGATTTTATTTCTCGTTATAATTGAATGCCCATAGCCTTTAATGAGTCAGATAAACCTTGGGAGTCATTCTCTCAGGTCTAGGGGTAACATCATCAGAGGCCCCCGATGTGGCTTCAGCTCCCTATCTTACATTATTTGGAGACAGACAGTCTTTGGAATGCTTTCTGCCAATTGATCCATAGTCCCTATAATGGCTATTGGGTCTCCTCTTTCAAGGGGATATAGCCTCCCCACCCAATAGGCTGCTTTTTTAGGTTAAAGACCATGGGGCCCAATGATTCCCTGTGGTTAAAATCACTCCAGGTCCCAAATAGCCCTCTGCATCCTTTTCCGTCAATAAAATACAATCTCCTCTGGAGAGAGAGATTCAGTCTTATCTCATACTCAGTCTTTAATTCCCTTGCTTTTCTACCTAATTTTTGGTTTTTTTCCTAATTCAATGGCATAAAAAGGGATGTCCTTTGTGGTTTATTCCCTGTACCTGTTATATGATTACTCAGTTTTTATCAATGGCCTTAAAGGCACAGACACTCCTAATTTTTCTGTTCTCTTCTTAAGTTCCTCTAAGTCAGCCTGGTGGTAAATAGGTTGGGATTCTATTTCCTGTTCCCACATTTTTATGTTCACCTCCACAAAACACCCATTGCTTTCTTCCAAAAGTTTCTCTTTAACAGCATTTCACAACAGATTAGCCTGCTGCCTCTCTTCCTCTAACTGTGACTGTAAGAGTTTTCACTATATCCTGCATTGACAATAATATGATACTTTGGTCTGTTGGCTGTCACCATCTTGATTTATGGCAACACACTCCTGGTTCTAGTGTCCATTGGCTGCCACAAGGGCAGCCCCTGGGACTCCACATAAGGCTGATTTCACTTTCCATTTGTGGATCTTAGCATCTGCCTGTAAAGCAGCCACTCAATCTACTGCTTGAGGGACATCGCAGTTTTTACAAGCCCACTCCATTTCTGGCAGCGAGGGCTTATAAATCTATTCTTCAGGAAAGTTCAAGGTAATCCTCAACTCTGTTGCCATAATAATGCATAAATTAGATCAGGTACTGGGAATGGTCATTTCAAGGGGATGCCCCATTTATCAGTATCTCCAGATAGCCCACTTGCCTCTCCTTCAGCAGTTGCCCCACTTATATCTTCCTGACCAAACTAATCCAGAATGAGGAGGTACTCCACTTGTTACTGTTAGTGCTGTGAGTTTCTTGAACAGTACTTTGAAGTTTTATACTCTTTCCAGTATCACATGTGGCCACAATTCCTCATTCAGTTGCCATAGTTATAGCACATTCAACTTGTGTAAACTCCATCCTGCAGTTAGTTGCACACTGTTTGGCTCTAAACTGCACATCCATCAGTCCTCTGTGGGGGACCCTTCTCTGAAGACATCCAAAAGTTATCAGCCCATTCCATGGTCTTTGGATGCATTTGTGCAGTAAGCTCCAGCCCGCAATACAACATTATTGAATGTGTAACTGATGATTTTGTGAGCTCCATCTTGCACACTAGCACTAGCTCATGGTCTTCTCTGGTTACCAACTGCCACAGTCACAGAGCTAGGTATAAGATGAGATACAGGGTGAGATACTCTGCTTAGTTGCTTCAGTCATTATCTTCATGGGACAGAGTTGAGGCAAACATCTCAATTTAGCCAACTTAACTCCTTAGAATCACTTATGATGATACAGAATGCGTCTAGTTTATTGCAAAGTCATTGAATAAAGCTTCTGGAAAGATGAAAAGAGGGAAACTTCACATGCTAACATAAACTTCCTTGACTCAAACAAAATTAAATAACATGGTGACATATGAGTAAATGTCATGGGTTAGGGCTGGGCTGGCCCCTAAATGATTGATAGACACTCCCTATTAACCCCTCTCCCTTCCCAGACAGGAGTGAAAGGGAAGAAGGGAGAGATTCTGATGGAGAAGAAAAGAAAACTAAAGGTAATTTAATATTAATAATAGTAATAACACAGAATACTGCTATTGAACCAAACTTCTCTGGTGTCCATTAATCATCATCACCACTGAAGTTCTGGAAGTCCCAAAGTGACTCAGTTGGAAACTGGATTTGGGAGCTCATGGATTGGAGCTGAAAGCAGAATGGACAGTCCTCTTTGAATGCTGGCTGTTGAAGAAGAGAGCTTGAGCCTTATGCTGAATGTGATGTACATGGAATAGAATATCTAGCTAGTTAGTTTAGGATCATCTGTCCTGTTTGCTTCTCCCTGCAGATGCAGCCTTTTACTTTTTGCACCTCCAATGTAGTACACGAGATTTAGCAATGACCTTGGTCTGCATAGCAGTCTTTAGTACTAACGAGAAACATCACAAGTTGTCACTACTACAAGCAGACACTGTGCAAAAACATGCTGCTAATTTCAGAAAGTGCAGTTACTTAGAAGAGAGTGAGTTAAAAAGTAAAATAAGAAAATTAGTTTTGTTCTAATGCAGACCAGGTCATTTAAGTTCTTGAAACTCAAATCCAAGTAATTTCTCAGAGTTCCAAAAGTAACAGGTAAACAATGTTTCTTCTGTAGTGAATTTCTCAGTTAAAACCAATCAAAGATAGTCAGTGTCATACCCATAGGCGTGAGATCCTTGTGTAAGATGGGAGGGTCCACCAAATGGAAAAAAAACAGTCTTGGATCAATTTTTTTTTTATGTTTTTCTGGGTAGACCATTCCAAAGTATCAGCACTTATTCTCAAAGTGTAACTCTCCCATTAACGAAATGAGCTTTTTCCAGTGTGATGCTAGTAAGTGAGTAGAGACCAGCAGGAGTCATGCTTGAGACGAGCTTGTCTGTTTTTTTAATGCCAGCTGCTTTATAAATATCAGTTGTGAGATTCGCAATCTAGTCTCATTAGTGCATTTTTTTCTTAGACCCATTTCTTCTGTAGCTGATTAGAGATAGTAGAAAGTGCTTGTATTTTACTTGATCGTATTTAGATCCTGATTTTTACTTTCTTTCCTCTTAACAGCTGCAAAGACAGAACTAGAACTGACCGTAAATCTCTTGGCAAACAAGGACAAGAAAAAGGCCTTAGACCATATGTCTAGGGAGAAACAGTATTTTTGTCAACTTTATAATACTTCTGCTGGCATATAAACTTCTGCTAATAGCTATGCTTTGCAGAATGGATGTGAACTAACAGAGTAAATCGAGCACTAGTGGTAAGAGATGATACGATATTGAAAGGACTGTTGAAAGAAGGTGGGGGTTGAGAGACTCCACAAAAAAAGGAAAAAAAAAAAAGGTAAAGATTTGTCTCTTAGTAAGTTTCCTGATTACTGGAGACAGCTATGTGCTTATCAGCCCACAGTGATTACCAGGCACAGAGGTATAATGTGAAGAGCCTGGCTGTAGTTGGCATTTACTGTAAGTTAATTATCTAGGAGAATGTTTATAGTATGGGTGAAAGATGCCTTTTTGTTAGGTGGCTACCTAACACTACGAGCAAATAATACCCATTTAACTGCCTGTTTATTCATATCCAGCTTACTGCATAGCAACTTCTCTGTTCCTATATTGCAGAAATGGAGGTCTGGGCTGAGAATTTTAGTGGCAGCTTTCTTCTGTGGAAAATTGGAGCCATCTACTGTCCAAAGAATGCATTGCTCAAAATTAAATGTGTCATTTTTCTGTCTTGGCCTATACTCTAAAAAATCCTTCAGCATTTGTTGTTAGGAGGGTATTTGCTAACCACATGGATATGTGATTAGTTAGGTCTAGATGTTTCTGGAAAAAAAATATCCATTAGTACATACAGTAAAAGGCATTTATCCAAGTTTCAGCGTTAACTGCTATTTAAAATTTTGTACTACATAGGCAGCTTTGAGAATCAGGGAGAAAGCTGAACTTAGAGCAAGGGCACAATATCTAAAAAGAATTCAGTAAAATTAACAGTTTTTCTACTCAGTTCATAGTTAGCTTCCATTCCTAGTTTTCTTCCCAATACTTGAATACCCTAAACAAAATAGTAAAGTACGTTTCAAGTTGGAATATGACTTAATAAAAAAAGCATGTCGTTTCCTATTTTTTCCTAATTTCCGATCTAATCAATAGGCTAAAATACTTGGTCGTATATTGAAGAAAAAAAAAAAAACCCCAAACAAAACCCATACCCCAATTAAAACCAACAACATAAAAGCAACCAAAACCCCCTTCACTGCTTCTGCAGGCTACATTGTGCCATTGCGTGCTGGCCAAATGCACCAGTTATGTCCTTGTGACAACCTAGCACTATCTTCAACAGGTGTAGCTACATAGAACTAATCAATCATATGTCCATTTGAGACATAAAACAGAGTAGATGCTGCTTAGTTGCAGTGAGCTGTTCAAGAGTGAGAAGACAGAAGAAATATATAACATGTTTATTTACTGTTAGAGTCAAAAGATACAGACTCATTACCTTAACTTGTAAGGTTCCACATTATTTTCATTGCTCATGTCTTGTACATGGAGGTGAACACACCCAGTGCAACTAAGACAACATTTATATGTAGGTTGAACCAAGTGATTATAAATGAATTGAGGGATGTCTCCTGGGATTGGACATAAAGGTCTTGTAAACTGAAAATTTTATAAACAAACAGCTGTTGGGAAAATACCATTATGCTGTAATAGCTGCTATTAAAATCCATTAGCAATCTTGATGGCCTGTTTGAATTTGATGCATCATTTGCTCTGACAGCATTTCTTTCTAAAGAAATTTGTGCAATATATGTAGATTATGAAAGAAGGTAGTAATAGACTAGGAGATTAACACCATTAATTGAGATTAACATGATTAGACAGTTTGCTTCCATGTACCAATCAAGCTTTGGGGAATACTATGTATCCTTCAGTTTGAGTATTATTGTACAAACAGGAACACATTAACCTGAACAGCTGCCAAGTTTTGTCCATCACTGTGGGAGACATACACAGCTCTGCAGAGAGTAAGTATTTCCACGTTAAAAACTGTGTTTCAGACAACAAAATTAATTTCCGATGTTTTCTAGGAGTTTGTGCATTCTCCTCATCGATGCCAAACTGTCATTCTCCAGCTCACAGATCCAGACACCACAGAGGATACCAACTGCTTTAGGCATAGGCATGGCCTACAGATCATGCTGCTATTGAAATTAATTAGACTTATGATGAAATTTTGAAAAATCTGTATACCAGAACAGTCTGAAAACTCTCTTAAGAACAGTTCAAGTGTCAGTGTTACAGTTAAACGGTCCTTTCAGAAACAGGAATGAAAATGCTCGGAGTGAAATTCGTATATAAGGATGTTCTCAGCTCGCTTGTTCATGGATGCTACAATGGCACCATCTGGTGGGCGAACAAGAATAAAAAAAATAAAGTGAACAGATTTAGACGTCTTTTAAACTTCTTGTCTGCTCCCTTCTGTTTTTGTGACGCTTGTACTAAGGTGGTATAATGTTCATTATTGTATATACTTTGCTCCCTAGTTCTCTCTGAGCCTTGTGTTTTTCAGTGTTTCATTCAATGAACTCAACAGGAAAATATTTTTAAATATTATTGTGGTATAAACTCACATCCTCATTTCATGGATACTTTTTTCCCACTCTCTTAATGTTTTCAGTTTCTTTGCCATATTCTCGTTTTCCTCTCTGGTATCTGCGAGCAGTTTTTTGCTAAAAGGCCAGGTAAAGGATGCTGTGTCTTTTACTGTTCCCTGCCGTAACTCCTCTTCTTATTCCTTATGGAAGTACAGTAGTGGAGAAATCCCACCTTGGATGTGAGAATAGGTTGTCAGTTCCTTATGTAAGAGGGAGGAATAGAAAGGTTTATGGTTTAGTTTAAAGAAAGATAAGTCAGTGTCTTTATATCCCTCTATATCTGTCTTAACTTCTGCAGATCTCAAGTTTAAAATTACCTTTTTTGTTAAGGATTATTATGCAGGTATCTTCTTCAAAAGAGCTATAGGTCTGTGATACCACTGTTTATTCTGGTGGTGTGGTATTTTGCAAGAGGCTAAAACTAGAGTAATACATGTAAGTTGTTAAAAGAGCTGTTAGTTTACTACTTATCAGTTCCTTCAGTTGTGATATCACAACCTTCATGGTTGTGATAATACATTATGCATTCCAGTATATGCCATTTTCTTGCACTATCTAGGAGATTGTGATGGAGGAAAATCCCTCATGTCATTCCATATGGATTTTTTTCATGGTTTAAAAGAAAACTGGATGCTATTTGGAGCCAAGATTTCTCATTTGCATGTTAATTATTTTAGTAATATTTTCAGAAAATAAATGAGGTACTGAATTTGAAAACATCAGTTTCACAGAGGTTGAAGTAAAAGCATTCTGAAAATGAGGCAGCAAGATAGAAATCCCTGTATTATTGTCATTTAAAAAAAAAGAGAACAAAAAAAGGTGTTTACTTCTGAGTCATAATTTCTTTTAAACATTGAGAGTTCCATGTAAGTATCAAGTAAAATTAGAATAATAATAAATGTATCAGGGCTACTTTGAACCCTGAAGGCCAGAAGCTGTTAAACTAAATTTACATGCCACTGTCAGCAGTGCTGTGCCAGAGTGGTAACTGTCAGCTGGAGTCAGGATATTGTCTTGCTTTGTGTATTCCTTTTCACTTTTCATTGTTGAGAGAGACACCAGAGCACAACTTTCCGAAGCACACAACCTGGATAAAGCATATGTGCTAGAGAACTTGAACCAGCCGGTTGTCATCCTAAATATGCCTTACAAATGACTTGCATTTTTGTTTTCAGAAACTTGATCCAACTCAATTGTAAAAGCTACTTTCGTAGCTACTGTAAATGTAAAACAGAGACAACGGTGTTACAACTCAACTGCCTGGAGTAACCAAGTGTATGTCCCTGACAGGCATCTGCAAAGAACTTGGTTTTGCTTGTGTTGGTAATGACTCCTTTATGTCTTCTGAGGAAACTGACTGTTTAACAAATGACTTGCTAAAGGCATTTTCCTTGCATAACTGTAAGTGCTTATTAGAAGAATCCTTAGGAAAACTTAAGTGAATTACAGGAAACTGAATTGCTACTCTTATTTGTAAGAAGGCTGAGATTTTTTTGGAGGCAAAGTTCAGTGTAAAGTATCTCTGTCCATTTCCTAGTTCCTGTTCAGAAACAGCTGGCACAGATGAGACTAAAGCTGGTTCTTCTGAAAACACATTGATCCCTCTTTATGTGTCTTGAAGGAAGATACTCAGGTTCCCCAGCAGACAGAAAGAATAGAAAATTAATTGGTCTCCAGTTGTATTCCAGTTGAGGGTTACTCCCTATGAACAAGGCAGCATGGACAGACAAGGAAGGTGTCAATGACTTAGCATATATAGCAAAACTGACTGAAGCAATATTAACTCAAAATTAGTGTCAGAATTTTTTTGCATGCTTAGTAGGGAATGTTTAGTTTGTGGAAGGACATTTTGATAAACTTGAGCGCTTGAAAAATAGCATGAACGTTGTCTGCGTGGGGCATTAACTGGGAGAATGCTTAGTGTACATTATGAGTGTTTGCCAAACCTTTTGAAGTCCCCCAGAGGCTTCTCACTAAGTTATTTTGAAATTTCTTCTTAATCAGGGTGTTCATCGAGGTTTGCAGAACAGACACTTAAAGGTAATAATGGCTGTTTGTATTTTCTAATATGCAGAGACCCCAGTTAGAGTGGCTCATTTCAAAGCCATGGCTACTTTACTGAAAGGAAAACATTACTTGTGAACCAAAGGATAGAGGTATAGTAAAGGCTGAGGTGCAATGAAAGAGCATTTTGCTTCAACGTGAAACCATATTTTCAGTTAGAGAGATATGGGGCAATAGGGAAAAAAAGAAACCCAACATAAAAAACTGGAAATAAAATCTCAAGGTGACACTGGTGGTTCTTGCTGAGAATTCAGTTGCAGAAGAACAGAGAATGAGAAATTGGAAATGGGAACAGAGATTTTATAACAGGTGTTAGGAAAAGTAAAAAAAAAATGGAAGTCAAGAATTTGCAGTACTGAAGGAAGGAAATACATAGGAGAAGGTAGTATTTTGGAGTCAAGAGAATGAATGGGAGAGGTATAGTTTCTGAGCAAAACTGGTTTGTTATCCTTTAGAAAGGTGGAAAAGAGGTAGCTAAATGAAGAAGGCTTCACCTGTTACTAAAATTTGATGAAACAATCCAAACCTGACATGTTAACAACTGAGAATATATTAAAAGCGATAGATTTGAATCCTGTACAAATGGTCATTTTGTATTTTTATTAGCTGATCATTTTCAAAGGAGGATTTTTAATGGCGACAAAAGATTTGGATCCTGCATAGATCTGAATGACCAATGGCCCTGTATTGATGAGTGGTCCATTTTTATTATTCTAGGCAAATTATCTTGCAAAACCCTTTGCCCATGTATGAAGTGTGAGATAGTTGTAACAAGTAACTCTGGTTTATCCCAATGTTGTGATATGTTTATATAAATTAGCAAAGTAGGTGTGATGGGAAAGAGAAAGGTGGGGAAAAAAACCAGCAATATGGGATTTTAATTTGCCATTTAAAAAAACTTAAAGAGATTTAAGGGATTATAAATCACTAAAAATTCAGGTATTTATAGATAGATAGATATAGATATATATACAAATATATATATATATATATTATAGCTATAGTTATAAAAATATATTAAAAAATTGAACCAGGAAACAAAAAAGTGTGAGTGTACCCACAAGGCTACATTGCTGTGTGAAATACATTCAGATTGACAGGCAGTATTCAGCAACAGCTTTTGAGTTGCTTTTTGGGGCTTGGTTTGTCTGTTTTTTTTCTCTTTTACTGATGGCTGAACCATTTCACATTAAATACCATTAACTCTTAGAAGGAATTAATGCTGAATGATAATGTTGTCCTACAAATATTTTCTAAATTGCTTCTCCTTCTTTTGACTGCTCTTGCTGCAAGTTTTTGTGTTACATACACAAGATTTTTGCTACTTTTACGGTCTGTATTAGCATAAAAAAGTCAATATTTTGTTAAGTACAAGTTGCACCAAATTATTTGTTCAGAGTGCCACACTGAAGGAAGAACTGCAGGTTTACTTCTGCTTCCTGTGCACAAATACATTCTCCCCCTTAGCATAGTGGTGTTATGGAACAAGGCTGCTGGTGGAGGCACAGCACAATGAATCTCTTGCTAGGTAATAGCCCAACAACATCAGGTGGAGACATCTGCTAGCTGTTGTCTTTGGGTCTGCCAGGCTTTTTATTCCTTCACCAAAGCGGGGGTAGGGTTAGCTTCCATTGTATCAGAGAAAAAAAGGGTGGTGAAAAAAGAAAAAAGGAGGAAATTTTCAAAAAAGACAAAAGTCTTCAAGACTAACACAGCTACATTATTTCTAAATATGTTTTTGAATGAAAACTGATGGTTTATTAGCTTGAGTTAAAGTAATTTTCAAAGATTAGGAGAAAATTATCTCCTGTTACAGGCATGGAAGATATCTGTGATACGTGGAATATAGAAGACATAAATGTACATACGATTTTTCAGACTGTCTGATGGTATCCATTTACGAAATTGCTAGCTTCTTGTTATTGAAAGTGTTTTTAATGGTGCCTCCATAGTCTTCCTGTCTGCAGATAAAAAAAGTGCTCCTGAAAGAGAGAGAGAAAGCACTGTTTCATCCTTCTGTACTGATGGCAGCTAAAGAGATACAGCACTTTTTGCCTGACAAATCTGCATTTTAATGGGCAAATGACAATTGTATACTGTTACAATTATTATGATGAAACAACTCTCCATTTCCAATTTAAGCTAGCGAGTATTAAAAGTGCAAATAAGAATAGCTCACCATCCTTCCTTGGCATTTGTTTGTTTTTTTTTTTTTTATTCCTTGATTATATCTTCAGGAAGAATTAACATTGCAATATAACATTTGTTCATGGATTCGCAGTGGTTAAATCAATAGTTAATGAGGTTCGTCATATAATTTCAGCTTATACTTAGTTTATGCTAGACCAACTTTATCCATACTCCAAACAAATTATCTCTTATAATCACCAGCCTGAAGATAAATCTCTAAATGTTTTTCTGATGATAGTGCTGTGGTTGGCAGGTGTTAGAAGTGCCTCCCAGGGACAAAGATTGAAGATGGTCTTGTTCTCACAAATCCTTCAGGCGAGGTTGTTTAGCTTTCTATCCTGTCATCTGCAGAGGAGCGTTGTATGGTGCCCCACTAATGAAATCTAATAGGCAAAGGTCATATATCTTTATGAATAAAAATGCAAAGCTGGTGAGTGATAAATGTGCTCCATGGGGTTCAATGGACGATGCTTAGCAATAAAATCCATGTTTAAACAGTGTTTCAAATGGCTTGGCGTGTCTCTGGCTTTTGTGCCTTAACTACTTTTTATAACAATTCTCATTACTAGTGATGGGATTAGATAAATGCAGAAAGAGTTGAATATGCATGCCAAGTTGTCTTTGTAATTAAAGAAATAGGTGAGGACTTCAAGTAGGTAATTATTTTTCAGTATTTGTAGCATAATGAGTAAGATGGCTCACATAAAGAGTACATGGCAGTACTCTATTGAAATTCGAAAGCTCTGTTGACTATCAGTAGATGCAGAATAGCTAGTGCAAAGATGTGGAGATTTATGTAGGTTGTAGGATCACTTTAAAAATGCCTATGTCAAATATCAAAACATTAGGAAAAAAAATCAAAACAGAACATGCAGGCCTAAAATTGCAGACAGAACTTCTAAAGAATCTGAGTCAGTGCCTTTAAGAAATTGATCATCTGAAGTTAAAAGGAATTAAATAAACCAGATATTGTTGAATTACTGCTGTTTTTTGAGGAGTTACCAGTTCATTTGCTATAGTTATACTGCTGAGCTAAGAGACAGTTCAATAAATCAACTCGGGCTTGATGAATTCTACGAACCATTGCAGTGAGTGCGTGGAAGAGGAAAGAAATCTCTTAGTATTCCTGCTTTGACAAAAGGGTATGCAAAGAGCCTGAATGGATGAATGGTTGATTAATTTTGCCAGAAATTTTCTTGACAGCTAGAAATGTGTTTTTCTGCATGGGAATTATTTTGTAAGATATGAATTATTACATACAAACTTACACCTGAGACTTAGCTAGCTAAAATAGACAGATCCTGATCAGTATATATATGGTTGTGATGTTTCTTAGGTTTCAATTCATCACTATGGCAAGTCAGCCTTTTGCTTGTTACCACTAGCTAATCAGTCAACAGTGAAATCAAATATTGTGTGTGATTAAATGAACCTTGTAACCAGAGTGGTAGATTGTGGTTTTTTTCCCAGTACTTTTTAATTGATTTACAAGCTATGGAAAAATTTCATAGAAGTTCTTAACTTAGGATCAGAAAGCAGAATAATACAAAGTAGAATAAAAAAGTGTGTCATATGCTGTGTCCATATGGTCTATTGATTAGTAAGACACAAAAGTAGTGTTGTTTTTTTTCCTTTAAAGTTTCAGAGGTAAATAATGCATTAGATTGTATATACTATATTGTAATTGAGCATTGAGGTTTTTCCTTTTGTACATACTCTGTGCATATTTTTCACTGGCTGTGTTTGCTTATTAATATGGGGCACAAACAGTTTTTATTTACTTTTAGGCTTTGGATACTCACAGAGTCATAGAATCTTAGAATCATTTCAGTTGGAAAAGGCCTTTAAGATCATCAAGTCTGTTAAGCTAGGACTACCAAGTCACCACTCTGCCACGTCCCTCAGCACCACATCTATAATTCTTTTAAATACCTCGAGCACTTCTCTGGGCAGCCTTTTTCAGTGCATCACAACCCTTTTTCATAATATCCAAGCTAAACCTACCTTGGCACAACTTGAGGTAATTGCCTCTCGTCCTAACACTTGTTACTTGGGAGAAATGACCAACGCTTACCTTGCTACAACCTACTCTGAGGTAGTTGTAGAGAGCAAGATCTACCTTCATCCTCATCAAGGCTAAACAACCTCAATTCCTCCAGCCAGTCTTCACAAGGCTTGTCCTCCAGACCCTTCACCAGCTTTGTTATCCTTCTCTGCATGCATTCCAGGACCTCAATGTCTTTCTTGTAGTGAGAGGCCCAAACCTGAACACAGTACTCAAGGTGTGGTCTCACCAGTGCTGAATACCCCAAGACCTTTTTC
>WBNM01003360.1:0-5000 GCA_013399055.1 Ramphastos sulfuratus
CTGGACACGCTCAAGCACCTTAACGTCCCTCTTAAATTGAGGGACCACTACAGTTTCTGTAGTTCTGCCCATTCAAACACCCAAAGGAGACATTCAATTTCTAGGTATTTCTTTATGGAATCCCCCTAACACCACCTGTCTGGGAGCAGTTTGATCCTAATCATTATTTCTCATGAGATTCTCAAATCCAGTAACTGGTGTTGGAGAACTGTTGACCTATTGACCTTGATAATTTCTATAGGCAATATTGAAATAGTCAAGAAGATAAGTCCTTTTAAAAGGACTTGCTGAACTATTTATAATGAATAAACTTCCTTAAATAATTCTTTTAATCTTTCCCAATGAAGTAAACCTCACCTTCATTTCAAGATGGAGCAAAAAAGAAAAAAATCTCTTCTTTTACCTTATTTTTTCTGGATTTTTTTAAATGGCAGAGAACATATCTCTACTCCTCTCTACTCCAATTACAAGCAGCTGTCTTAAAATGCTGGGAAAAGCAGTTTAGAAAAACTTGTCTGAGTAAAACTAGAGAGAATGAAAAATGGAACACAACTGTTTTGGGTTTGGATTTTTTTTAATGGACAGTTCCAAAAAAACTTTTTGTGTCAGCTCTATCATCTTTTTCAATAAAAACTTCATACGTGTCCTGCACCCTTAAATATTAAGGAAGTTAATTTTTAAGCATAGAATGTATTCTGACTGTCACAGAATACAATGTCAGAACTTGAGTTATTCAGAACAACTCTGCATTCTAGGTGAAACTGATCACTAAGCTCAGCTCTCAATGCAATATTGTGGTTGTCTGCACAATTATGTTTGCCCCTCAAGCTCTCTGAGAACCTACTTCATTCTCATTTTCTTACCCTACAAAGAGTCCTTGTCAGAATTTTTTTGTATATGAAAGAGAGATTAGGAGTTTGCCTTTCACTTGTCCTCTTCAGAGTGAAATCTGTGATCTTTTTATGCAAAGAAGATCACTCTCCAAAACCTACAATGGAAGTCTTCTGATAGCCCAAACATATAAGTAACAGGAATGGTGCAACTCACAAATGGACAGCAAGATGTGTGGAGAGAGAAGAAACAAGACTTGAGATGGTTGAGAAACAAAAAAACCAGAAGACTCAAACAGGTCTTGAGACAAATTGCTGTATATTGGAGGCTCTGCCTGCCAGCAATGGAAGAATTCTGAAGCTCTTGTGGAGGGCTTCACTTCTAGGAAAAACTCAAAGATATAAAAATAGGACTGCCTAAAAGTATGTGCACATGCAGTGTTGTGCCAAACAACTGTAGCAAGAATTTCCCTGTATGGTAACATCAAACCTAAATGCAGTCAAGCTTCAAGAGAATCAATCTTCCAAAACATTTTTGTCATTGTACACAGAATATTAAAAAAACAAAAACAAAAACAAAAAAACCCCAAACCAACCAAACAAAAAAAACCCAAAAAAACTATTTACTCAAGAAAGAAAAGAAGAGCCCAGACACACCAACAAACACTAGGACTCAGAAGGTAATAACAACTTCTGCTGGATGTTCACCATTTAAATGAAGCCTCAAAGAAGCCAAACTTCAAATCATAAATGGTGTCATAAAATCTTGTGCAGTGTTTGTGTAAAATGGAAATACAATAATAGTTTATGCAAATGGCAACACTTTATGCAAACTATTACATGGGATTGCTGAAGAATTAATAGTGAGGCTTCTTTATCAAAAACTCATTCTAAAAACCTAGTAAGGCTCAGAAAAGAAAGATACTTAGCCACAGAATGGGAAAAGTTATGTCCACTGGAACTTCTCAAATCAGAATATTTTACAGTAGTTCTTACAAACAAGGCCATCTATGGTAAACATTTTCAACTGAGTGTGGCTACTTTTCCTCATTAGAATTTCACAGAATCCCACAGGCCAATCTGGCATTTTCTGCACAGACCATGAGATGTGGTTATTCAATGTACATGCTGAGCAAGGAACTATAACATGCACACAGAGACACAGTCTATGTTTTCATACACATACTCATTTTGCTACACAGTGGGTTAGAAAATATTTCATGAGATTTATTTCATTATTGTTTCTCTAGATCATGTGTATTATTTTAAATAAATTACCAATGCCTTATAGAAGGTACTCATACAATACATGGCCTGTACAAACTAATTGTCATTGGACTGTGGGGTATATTTAGATGTAATAATGCTACACTGGTAATTCTGAAGCAAGCTGGTTTCTCTGATACCAAAGTCTCTGTGTTTGTGGAGTTGTTTTGGTTTTTTAGTACTGCTCATTCATTTCAGAACCTCCTGTAGCTAGCTAGAGACTCCTGCTGAACATGGTCTAACAAAATTAAGTCCTTAAGTCTTTCATGGTAACACAAAAGGACCTACTTAGATGTTAATCCAGTCTAACTTGCTTATTCTTGTAGTTTCAAATGTAGTTTACACCACTGAAGTCACAGGCATGGCCAAAATGAAGTTCTCTCAATGTCAACCTAAAATCACAAAGAGCATGGTCTACAAATAACCCCAGAACCAAAACCAGCATAAAAAGGGCAACTATCAGCAAGTAAAGATTTATGAGAACTACCTTCTAAATGTGTGTTTGCCCTTATCTGTGTATGGATGTGCTGTCACTTATGACTCAAGATCTTTCTCAGTATCACAAGAACATGGTCAGCACATAAATGGGCAAAGCACAGGAAGCTACACACACTGTCATTTTCACCTCTCCTACAGAACCCCAACAGAAAAAAAAAAAAAGGAGATTGTTCAAGGATAGGAAAAGAGGGATATAAGGATGAGAATAATTTATATGTGGATTACAAAACCTGAAGAACTTCAGTGATCAGCAAGTGGTACCTTTTTCTGTCTTTGAGTGATGTACGTATTCATAATGTGAATGCTCCAAGCAGTAAGTTCCCATATCCACAATCATCACAGGAGCAGTTGCTGAGTTCTTGAAGCAAATAGAATCACTCTATCACATGCAGCATTAGCTTTGAGTCTCCCTCAGTATTACTGCAGTGGTTGATAAGAATATAGATAAAACTTCAGCAGACATTAAGAAGAGAGGTATTTTTTACCAAAACCACTGAGACAGCTTTAGCTCTGATTGGCACATTCCAGTGACAGCAAAAGGCTGCATCTGGATGGTTTCACAAGACACCTTGAGATATTTCAGATTTAGTTTATGCATTCATGCAAAGAAGGCCATGTCCATAGCAGCAATTAATACAAACCATTTTGCACATCATCTTTAGTGTTCCTAGAACAAAAGGCAAATTATTCCCTAGATGGGGAACACCCAGTTTACAGGTCTGACATGGAAAAGTAGATAGAAATACTGACTGTGACTGAAGTGAAAGTCAGGAACCAAGAAAAAGTGATAGGATGGCGACTTCCTATGTGGAAAAAAAACATTATCTGTGATAGATCACTCACAAAAGTCCCAAATGCCCTCACTCCTTATCAGAGAACTTCCACACACGGCTCTGCCTCAGCAGGACCTGGATTTTGCTGACTTTCAAAGAACTATTTCTTCTACATACAAGAGGAAAAATATTTTTCTGTCATGTTCTGTAGTACGATAATAATGAAGATAGCTATTCATGCTGCACCTAAGTATGAATGTTTTCATCTGTGGGTTCAAGCTCAAGACAGTCCTCTTAGTCTCAGATCCTCCAGCTACCAAAACAAGAAGTTTTTCCTTTGTCACTCATTGAGTATAGCTGAAAATCTCTCCCCCACAGTGGATCAGGACCAGACCAAGACCTGCTTCTTTGGACTCTTCACAAATTCGATAGCCTTTACCGAGATGTGGACCCATTTGACAGCTCTTCCTGGATATCAGGTGCTTCTGTTCTCTCTGAACAAAAGTCCATTCACAAGAACATTAAATTTCTCAGTACTACAGTGCAGATCATCTCTGTTTTTAATGGTGAATGGTCAAAATCTCATTCCAACAAGCGAGAAGAGGTTTCAGTGCAGCGCATTATCTAAAATAAATGTATGGTAAAAGCTTTCCAATCTTTGACCACCTAACAACCAATGCCAGGCACTGAATATCGTGGGTGCCAGAGCTGAAAGAGGATATGATCTATTTCCCACAGTGTAGCACTAAGGAGTCAGTGTTTGGTAGCCATGAGAAGTCAGGAGGCCAGGCAAGATAAAATGTGAGGGAAAAAAAAAAAAAAGAATCTTGGGTATGAAGTTAAAGGAATGTTGGGCCATTAAAAAGGCATTGTTGCCTTTTAAACGTCAGCTCAGTGTATTTTTTTCATATTCAAAAGAGTTTCTGCAATCTTTAACACTAAAATCTGAAATACAATGTGTTTGGTGACATGCTTCATGTGGCAACACAGTATGGGCTGCCAAAGGAAAATGCTAAAAGGGGACAACCTAAAATCTTTACGACTGTTGTCTGCAGCCAATGGGTTACTGTGTGCTTATGAGAGAACATCATTTCTACTACATGCTATTACTCTGCAAGTATCTAAGGAAAGTGCTGGTTTATATTCATATTGAAACAATGTCATGGCAAAAATTTAACAACAAAATTATAACCTAACCCTTTGTTCGTTGTTTTCAACACAGCTAAGGAGCTGCCTAATTCCTCACATGCCACTCAAAGTCCCCTGACTTATTCCAGTGCTATCTCCACTACCTACTGAAGAGGATATACTCAACTGTTCTACTTTCAAACCTTTTCTTGTTAGTCTTGATTTAACCATTGAGACTATATCAAGTGGTTTTGTTCTGCAACTCAGAGGGACCACTTCATTCTATAAAAATTTCAGAGAAAAGGCAGGAATTATTTGTAATTCACAGCACATATAGCCTTTGGAAATCTATATACTTGAAGGATCTTTACATGTCTGGAACTACAAGGAACACTCAACATTAGTTGGTCTTTGCTACCCAGAACTATTTTATGATTCTAAGATTTTAGGAAATCTATCACCATTCCTGATCTGTTTGCAAATTCTTCACTGTCCCCTCATTAAC
>WBNM01003360.1:10000-25000 GCA_013399055.1 Ramphastos sulfuratus
GTCAGTAGATGCAACACATTGAAAAAACCCTCAATTGTTATGGATATCTTCAAGAAAAAATTAAAGGAATTTTTTAAAAAAAAGTATTTTAAAGAAAAATTCTGGATGTAAAATGCTGTTAAGGGGAAAAATATTTAAAAATATGAAACCTGTCTCTTGGCAGCAATTCTAGATTACACATATCAATCAAGATTGTGGAGATCTCAGCTACTCCAGAAGGCTAGCAATTTAGTCTTTCCATCTTCTCCAACTTTCCTCAATGCCTTTGTTTAAGATGATCAACTTCCTGGACTCCACAGAAGATTTATCTTCTCCTTAGTGTGAATTTCCTATATCCAGTCTATCACACACTATTCATGGTGATTGGATCTAGTATATTAGAGTGATGCTAGCACTGAGATAATTTTTTCTCTTTCTTCAAGTTTCTCAGTGAAAGTCAAGTAGGTCTCAGCACAGTTTTGGAGGGTTGTGGGGTTTTTGGCTACAAGACTTCCTTATTCTATCTAAAGATAAAATCATTAAAGTCTATAAATATTTCTAAGAAACAGTGGTTTTATAATAAACAAACTGAATTTATAAGATCCACCTCACTTTCTGATACAGTTCAAACATAACACAACAATTGTGAATTAAATTCCCTATATCCAATCTAAACCTCCCTTGGCACAACTTGAGATTGCTTCTCAATTGCAAATGTTTATATTCCAAAATCATCAAGATATGAATTTTTCTTAAGAATTTCAAGCCTTGTTTTCAAGTCTTGTTTTTATTCTGTGATGTGGTCTTAGCACAACCTGTTCCAGTGCCTCGCTGGTGCCTCAATGTGAAACAAAGCATTTAAATATCCTTGTGAGCTAAATACACTAAACAATACTATTCTCTGCTAGAAAGCCTCATGCTTAAAACTGAGTGTGTACCAAAAGCACTCTCAGGGATGTGGGTCTAAACAAACAATAAAATATTATTAAAACCAAGTGTGAAATGTTACATGTTTGAATTACTTTTTCAGGGTTGTGAGGTTGGACAATCAGGAATAGCTAAAAGAATTGTAAGAGAGCAAAAGAAGGTTGACAAACTGCATCAACTCTGACAGAAATCTGGGCACATGCTAGAAATAGTGGAAATGAGCCATCCCCACTGAACACACACTGCATCCCACTGAACACACACTGCATCCCACTGAACACACACTGCATCCCACTGAACACACACTGCATCCCACTGAACACACACTGCATCCCACTGAACACACACTGCATCCCACTGAACACACACTGCATCCCACTGAACACNGCATCCCACTGAACACTGGGCTTAAGTGTGAAGGCTAAAACACACTACAAACATGTACTAAAGCCATGTTCATTTTCAACTCTACATGCACACCCAGATGTTCACAATAAAGGGGATTTTGTTTTTTAATTGAAGCTATACAATGAGAAATTTGCCTCAGCTCAAAACAGATCTTTGTTGTCTCGTAATAGACCACACAGAAACTATGTTAAAATGAGAAGTTAAACCACTTACACACTATAATACTTATAAATCTAACTCTTGCATGTATGCAATGTCTACATACACTTGATACATAGGACTCCATCAGACACTCTGTCACTGTCCAAATACAATTTTCTTTTTCTTTCTTTTTAAAATGAGTCAGTCAGAAACCTCTGATAGCACCATTCCAAATGCAAATAATTCTGTTCCAACTGCCTCTTTACATTAGCTAAATGAAGTCATCAGTAAACAAAATTGGAAGAAATCTTAACACAACTGCTGTAAACAACTTGAAAAGTTTTATATCCCAAAAGATTAAAACTGTTGGAAGACAGTTCAGATTCAGTGGAAATGCTCACCACTGACAGAGTTTATAGTCAAAAAATAATCCCTCACATCTCACCCAAACTGATACTGGTCACAGCAAATTATAATCAAAGATAGATTTCTTGGAGGGTGATAATACCATTAGATTTAAGGAATTAAAAATACATGAAACTTTTGAGTTAATGAACAGGGTCCTTAACTGCTCATTTAATTCAAACAGCTGTTTGTTAATGCCCTAAGCAGTGTCATAAACTGTGAAAATACTGTTGAGTGCAAGACACTAGTTAATGCTATAAAGCAACACATGCTCTAATATTAAAAGGATTTAATGGGATTAATAGAGAATAAAACATTAACTCCCTATTATGATGTTTTTAGGACCCAAGGGCAAATTCTGGCTAAAAGGGACTCTGGTTCTAAAAGCACAAAAAAAAGTAAACTATAGCACTGTACAGCAAATCATGGCAATTTTATGCTCCTGAAAAAAAGTGGAACCCTGATAAGATCACATCTGTTCCAATCACAGACTGGATAAAATCACTGTTTACTAAAGTCCTAAATAACTAAATATGTGGAACCCCAACAAGATCCCATCTGTTAAGACTACAATTTGGATAAGGTCCTATTACAAAAATTTCTATTGAAAAACATATTCACTATAAGAAAATATTTTTTTTTTCCCTATGGTATCATCAATTATTTCTTTTTCATAGGGATACACAATATTGTAACAATCCTATGGCATAATTAACTGGCTTGATGAACATCAATAATGTGTTAGGATTTGGAGTGTCAACTCAAAAAAACAAAAAGCCATCTGAAACTAGGCAGTATTTAAGCTATAGAACCTCAGTCATACATTCTTAATTCCACCTAGTTCAAATACAACTATACAGTATTATTTTTTGCTCCCAATGCAATGACTACTTCAATAGCATATTTAGGTCAGGTGCAAATCACAACAGGTTATCAGCAAGGCTGACTAGTAGCTTTTCTGGGTTTCTTTTGAAAGATTATTCTGGAAATAAACCAGAAAAGAGGCTGAACTGACCATCATAGGTATAGTCTATCTGAAAAGTAAGAGCAGTAGGAGATTGCCTGAAACCTCAACAAAATGGAAGGTTTGTGGTTCTGCTCACATTATGTTGAAGGAAAAAGTTGCTGTGATGGCACAGAAATTAGGCACTAAGGCAGGAAGAGTCTCTGTTGATTTGAAATTACTGAGATTATTGTAATTCTTCATTGCTGACAGATGTCCTTTAGTGGAAACTGCCATACCGAAAGTTTGCAAATCCCAAATTTTAATCCTGACATAGAATAGAACGGCTCAGGTTAGAAGGAACCTTAAAGATCATCTACTTCAACCTCTCTGTCATGGGCAGGGATGTCTTTCAACTGGATTTCGTTGCTCAAGGCCTCATCCAACCTGGCCTTGAACACCTCCAGGGAGGGGCCATACACAACCTCTGGGCTATCTGTTCCAGTCTCAACACCCTCACACTGCAAGAGCTTCTTCCTGAAACCCAGCCTAAACCTACTCTTCTCTCAGCTTAAAACCATTCCCCCTTGCCCTATTGCAACACACCCTTATGAAAAGTCTTTGGCTTTCCTGTTCCCTTCAGGTATTGGAAGGCAATGATAAGGTCCCTCTGGATTCTTCTCAAGGCTGAACCACCCCATCTCCCTCAGCCTATCCTCATAGTAGAGGTGCTGCAGCCCTTGGATCATCTTTGTGGTCCTCCTCTGGACTCACTCCAACAGTTCAAGATACTCAATGACATGGATTTTCAAGTCAGTTCAACTTTTCAATCTTGCTGTTGCGTCTGATCATTCCTGTCAATATTTTTTGAGATTGGTTATGCTTTTGAAAACAAAGAGGTTGAAAAAAAATGCTCATTCATGGCTAATTTTCTGATTTTAAAGTGATGATCTTATGGATCCCATAACAGTAGAAAAAATTTCTAGTGAAGAGAAACATTTATCTTGTACCTACAAATTCTAAATATGAAGCTCGAACTATCTTAACAAGAACTTTATTGGTCTTCAGCTTTCTCTATGTAACCAATTTTGATATTATTTTTGATAGAAATTAATATGGAAACACAATGTACATATGAAGGCAAGGTTTAATACTAATATTCCATCTTGACAGCAATAAAAACTGGGAGGCTATGCCTCATTGTTTAGTGACAAAATTAATGACTATTATTATCCATCTTTTCTCCTCACCTTCCTTTGCATCTAAATCTTGAGTACTGTGAACTGAAAACTCAACTTAAAAATTAGGTCCCACACAGAACCATGAAAGAGTACTTTCTAACAAGTTCTGGATTGTAATTTTAATGGATTAGACATTAAGTTTGAATCATTTTTTTAAATATCAAAAAGATACTAGGGCATATAAAAAAGGATCCCAACAGCACAGAACACACTTGCCAGTTCCTCATTGACTAAGCAATACTACTACTACTGTCCTGTTTATCAAATTGTATCATTCTTCAGAACTTCAACTAATATGAGAGTTTTCTGTTAATTTTTGCCCTACTATGTCCCTGTAAATTCACTAGCAGAGCAAATTAAAATTTCTGATTAAAAAAAATTACATTATTATACAAGCAAATTTGAGAGCTGATCGAAAAGCAAAGCCACAAGAAGTCATCTCCTAACTATGGGAAGAAATAAGCAGTGGTTGTGGCTTCTGAGCTTCTCACTGCTGAATGCATGTGACAAGACAGCTGGAAACAAATGTTCAATGTTTTGGTTGAGGTCTTGAGATTCAGTCTGTACAAAACGTTGGAATTTCTCACAGTTTTGGCCTAAAGTATCTTTACCTACTTAGATATTGACATTTTATTTGTTAGGCATGAAAGGCAGTGCTGATCTTAAGGATGGATATCTTACAATCTGCTGAGCTAGAAAAACATGCCCAGGACAAGAGTACAGGTTCTCCTGCTTCTTGGTGCAGCAGCAGGGAGATTAAAAGTCTCTCTTGTAGCACTATTTTGAAAATAATTCAAATGAATTTCAACCCTAACACAAACCTTTATAGATGAAAAACAACAATTTATGAATTCATAGGTTGCATAATGTGGTTTCACAAAGAATAAAGCAGCATTTTGGAAGCCACATCTGAGAGAGATCTATGGTGTTCCAAGATCCTCGCCCCTCCAAGGATCCTGAAAGTTAAATAGTTTGTTTTTTTCTCCTCAATGAAAGACTTAACTAAAATAAGCAGTATGAAGAAATCTCCAACTGTGAACTAATTAAAGACAATTCCCTTTCATGGTTTTCCCACTAAATGTCATTTGTGATTTTATTTTGCTTTCACAAGGTTGTCTTACTTTACATATCTGTCTTATACAAGGTTAATACAAAATACAAATTATTTTAAATACTGGACAATATAAACTAAACCTCAGGAAGTTAACATCAAATTTATTAAAAGCCTGAAAAAACCCAACAAACATTTTAAAGTGTAAAAACATGTGTGATCTCATACTGGCAATATTCTTTACCTCTACTGAACAACCACAAAATCTAAATAAATAGTATAACAAAAAGAGAAATCAGGAATTCATGATTTTAATTTTCTTTGGCATTAGATACAGCACAACATGCGAGTGTCTATATAATGCTCACATCAGCCTGTTCCAAACCCATGCTACTCCAAATCAAGCTTTCAGCACCTTCAGATCCATTCAGCTATATGACAACATAAGTAACAAGAATTAACTTATCCAGTTAACATCTTTGAGGTTTTAGATTCAACCCTACCAAATGCTCCTTGCCCTGTGACAGAGGACAGTGAAGGGTGGGGGTTTTAAGAAGTGCCAACTGACATTCATAAAGATGGAGGTAAAACAGAAAAGTAAAGGGAGAAGGAATTCAGTCTGACCATGTTTTATGCAGAAGGTTGGACTGCAGACCTCAAGGTCTTTCCAAACTTCAAAAAGCCTATGACTGTAAGTCTGGGGAGTTACATCCTCCTCCTTAACTGCCAAGGTGTTTCAGCATCACACTGGTAACACAACACGTCCCTACTGTTTGCTTCACATGCTCCTTAATTCTGGGGATGCAGACAATCTGACAGCCAGCTCCCTGCTGCTTTACTTCCCAGCAATCTATCCCTTCACCAGAAATGCACTCATGACAGTCAAAAGTCAAAGACTTCATATCTCATGGCTGGTGAATATGTCACATTAACAATTTATATTTTCTCTTAATTGCTTATGCAAATGTTTAAGATATTCAGTGGTGAAACCCCCACCTGAGTGACATGAATCACAAAAAAATACATCAGTTCATACACTGAACTACTCTGTCACATCTGTGACAACACAGAGTGGTCATGCATACATATGTACAGCAGCATTTAGTAATTATCCCTAATGCAGCTGAAAATATCTTCTGCTGGTGGGGGGGGATTTAAGAGATTTCTTGGGTTCCACAAACTGGAGAAAATCTGCCATTAGGGACAGCTGAGAATCTTTTCAGTTCTTACTGATAGTGCTTACCAAAGAAATTTTAGTGTTATCTTCAACTATTTACTCAAGGCAATCACAGCAATACTTCAAAATTAGCAGAAGTTCTTACCACCCACACTCATTTTCACCCCCAATTCCCTAGACCAGGAAAAGGAACTGAAAAAGCAAAAATACAGCTGCAGAGAAACTCAACTTACTCAAAACATCAGCTCACTTCCCACCAGTGCCTCAGCTCCAAGGAGTAGTTTATGAGCTGACAACTTGACAGTATTTCTTTGTTATGACTGGCCGAGGACATTCAATTGTCATACAATAATTTTCAGTAATTAGTATACATATTAGAAGTAACTCATCTTTTCACAAGAACAATGTTCTTTTGGATAAACAAGAGCTTCTGCAACACTGAATTATAGAGGCCATGCTACTAATTTATGGTGGGTTACAATTATACATGTTGTGGGCCACAAGCACTCTGTGGGCTGTGTAATGAAGGCCAATAGTTTAAAAACTGATTAGAATTACAAATAATCTGCCAGGTGTTTTCATGGCTGTTATGGAAGACAGCATTATCTTAGTCTTGAGACTCCAAAGCCAAGATGAAAGAAAATATTACAGAAAACAATGTCAACTGAGTCCTGGGCTGCATCACGAGAAGCATAGGCAGCAGGGCAAGGGAGGGGATTCTCCCCCTTTACTCTGCTCTCCTCAGACCCCANCTTCAGAAATCTCTTTTCCAAACCAAGTATTATTTTGGTATCACTGATCAAGAATAGAAGTTAGCATAGTGGTGGCATGACCTCTAATGTTAACCAGAAAACTCCCATCACTCCACACATGCTGTACTGCTCATGTAAATTTAATCAGCAATCTGGTTTTGTTATGCAACCTGCAAGAGATTTGTGGGCATGACATCAACTCAGAGCAAGAATAATTGTAGAAGAATGGTACAATAGATAGGTGGATATACCTGTGCTTGCATCAAAAGGATTGTGTTGCAGCTTTCTATCACCACAGGAAAATTTGAAATATTCCTTTAAAGTAAGAGAAGAAAAAAAAGAAGCTTTTGAACTCCTCTTTTCCCCCTTCCCACCAGAACATTAATGAAGAATTTTAGACCTAAGAGAATACTGTATTAATCCAGGTAATTGTTATCTGTGATGGATAGCAAATCAATAACAAACCCTAAACACTACATCTCAAGTACCTAGCTATATTTAAAAAAAAAAAAAAGACATTACTTGCTCAATAGGCAAAAGGTAGTAGTATTTTTGTATTAGGTAATTTATATTTTCTTTCAGGAATGGCCATGTTGCTCTAAGCAATATCATTTGCTGTTTTGTAATAGCTTCAAGCAGTTCTGGGTTAGAAGAGGTTTTAGACAAAAGAGGTCAGAATGTAGGATATGGAAATATATTCTGGTGGTCAAAATAAGAAAAAACAAAAAAAATCACAGTAGTGTGGATTTAGAAGATTAGCACAATGCTAAATAAGTTTATCACTAAAGTGTAAAAACTAAGGAGCTTTCTATGACTGTACATATTATACAGGTAGAAAGTTCTGAACTGGAATGCTTACACACTGATCTTACAGATTATTTGCATATCTGTTGTATGGTTAAATTATTTATGGGTTTTAAATACATTAAAATATTCAGACTAAGTGGTCTGATACAATCACACACGACTAAATCACCAAGGGAAGGCAATAGCTGTGGGCAGGTGGCAAGTGTGACTGTTTTCAGCAGTACTACATAAGGAACATCAGAAAATATTTCAAAAGCCCATAGAAAATACTTTATATAAAGAGCATGAACTGGATTTATATTATCCACAATGTCAAAACCACAACATCATTCATCAGTTCAGGGTAAAATCATTTTGTTATCATTCAGTGCAGATGCGGCTTACTCCATTTTAGTTGGTAAGGAAGAATAAGTAGGTATGGGGTAGCCTATAGATTCTCCATGAGTATGTACTAATGCTATACTTTCTAAAGGTTATATATGAGAGATCAAATAACATTCAACATGAGAGAAAATACACTTAAAGGGTAAATCTGACTGGGACTCAACCTTTTCTCTTTAATTACAAATAGAAAACAATAGTAAGTTGTCACCGAAATATCCTTATTGAATGGGCACTAACTTCAGATTTTGTATATCTGCTTAATTTTTTACTTATAAATCCCTTAAAATTCATCTGAGGCAAATGACAAAGTTTTGTCACCTGAAACTATGCTGTGATATTTAGATTTCATGTTATCAACTAAATTAACACTTTTTTTTTTCCATTTCCCAGGGTGTTGGCGTGCAGAACTGTATGCTGTGGTGTCAATGTAGGTTTCTAAGACAGTTGGCACTCTCCAACTCTATAATTCAGATGGATTCAATCCTGTTACATGGGTACAGTCTAAATCACTACTGCATTTGAGATCTATAACTTAATAAACACAAAAAAACATATCTTGTGCAGTTCTGCTAAGTTGGGAAATCCCTGAAATTTTGTATTGGGGAAAATACCCACCTCCAAATGATAACATTTCCCTTTACTTGTGACAGGTTTTGCAACCTGGAATGTTTTTGGTTTTTTTTTTTTTAAAATATAGGTATTGCCTTGTCCAGTGCAGAAGAACATCACTACGCAACAGTGGTTCTCTAAACCTTATTGCACCAAAACAATTGCATTTGTGGAAACTGAAGTGTGAAAAGCTCTTAGGAATGATAAGAAGGGAACTGAATATCAGTTCATGATTCTGCATAAAGCTAACTAAGTGGTGATCTTTGCAACAGAGTAAAAGCTTAATTTCAGGGATTCTTTGGGCTTTTAATTGTCTCTGTAAGATAAAGTAAATTTATGGCTAGATAAACGCAACATGCAAAACATTAAAGAAATGGGGGAATTAACTACTTAAAAGCTAAGTTTCTGCTGAAAATCATGAGGCTACATAGATATTAGAGAAGGCAGATACTGTTCCTAATCTACAGTAGCTGAAAGATGTTCTTAAAAAAAAAAAAATCCTCTTTTTTTGGGCCCCATTTTGTCTACTATCTATGTAAAGTCTACTATCATATCAAGCTTCCTGTTCAATTCCCAAGCTTCCAGAAGAGCAAACTACTTTAATTTTTATTAGACTACTCTGTACCACCACCCACTGAAAAATGACATGCTTATTAAAAACACTGTTCACCAGCATTGAAACACCCCTGAGCTTACTGACACACAAAATGGTTTGCAGTTATTTTAATCTCTGACACGACCAAACATCTTTTGACCACCATTACATCAAAAAAAAAAAAAAAAGGAATATAACTTTAACAAAGGGAGTAGGATGTTCTAACTAAAAAACTAAAGGGAAATTAAACAAGTGTTAAGTAAGATTTAAATAATTATTTCTATCAACAATACATGGGTCTGCCCAGCTATTAACATGTAAGTCAAATATGTATTCAAATCACACCTCTTGTGCTTCTCAAAAGTGCTATTTCAGCTAATTTAACCATTCATTCCTCTTAGGGACACATTTTGCTGGGAAATTTAAGCTACTTGGAATCAACCTGAGCAAATCATGCAGCTAACTGATTTCTGATAATAGAAAATTTTGGCTGACTGGGAAATGCTTAAGGGTTGTGGATGTACAGAATCCTGGTGGATGACTAGACAGTTGTGAATTCCAAGTGTCACACAGACAAGTCCCAACTAACAAACTCGTTATGATCTAACTACCGGCACTGGAACTGCAGCGCTAGAAAATCTGACAGATGAATCACTCATCTACACAGGTTATCATTTTCCATGAATGAATATAAACAGAATATATTGGAGGATTTTTCTCTCTCTCTTTAGCAGGAAGACAGGATGACCAAATAATAAAGCTGTAGAATTATGTTCTGCTCTTCATGTCTGCCACTTCAATTTTTTTGGTACAAATATGAAGTATACTGGCATACGCAATTATTTGAGCTGAAACAACCTCTTGTATATCTATGGAGGATTTTTGCATTGCAGGAATAAGTATAACCAAACTTTCTGTAACTTTATCAGGCAATCTCTCAAAAAGTGTGGTCCTAACACCTTATTCCTAGCTGCAACAATCAACACTTGCATCTCAGTTCACGTTCGAAATGGAGAGAACGAGCAGGAAATGGTTATAGTGCAATTCATCATAATATCTGCTCCTGTCACTGAGAAGAGGGAGATAATTGTGCTGCACTGGGCTAACACCTCAACTCCGAACACACAAAGACCTGTTGTCCATGTTATTCAGACACAGCACTCTTCTTGGAAGGCTACTAGGATCCTGTCTTGGAGTTAGAGTTAAGGACAGGTTCCAAATCAGCTTCTCTCTTGTCACGTAGGAACAGCAAAGTGGTGTGATGGGATCTTTAGTTGTATATTGAATTCACTGTTGTAAGAACTGTTTTTCTCCTCCAATCTATATGACAAAAGTCATCCCTTGTGACCTTAAGCATGCACTGACCACAAAACAACACTGTTGTTGCTTTGCTACAAATTTCCACTTCTAGAGTCAGTGCACCTTCTGAATGGCGACTTAATTAAGATTGTTTGCTCTTTTTTTTTTTTTTACACTTGCATTGATGAGTCTAACAAGAGCCAATACATTCTGAGTCTTGTAATACATAATAAATAAGCACATATCCATCCGAAATTCTTTATCAATACATCCTCATTTTTATCAAAGTTGTATTTCTTTAATATATATCTTAATTTTTAACCACACTTCTCTCTCTACTGATGCTTATATTCTTTATTAGCTTCTCTTTTGAGAGGGAATTCAATACAATTACTACAAAACTCCCTCCACCCCTAATTGATATTTAGTGTATGTGTTTTCACTATCACAAATCCCAGTATCACAGTTTTGGGGCTGTTTGTTGAATTGCTTACTGAGTTTGCCCTCAGGCAACTGTCTATACCACTCTATGATGTTGCAATCATCAAAAAGAGCTTCTATAAAAATCATTGTGGCCCCATTTTTGCAATCAATGCATTGCCAGTTGAGCAATTTTGACTTCAAATCCCTCATTTTCTAAAAAGATAGTTTAAAAGTATTGTAACTGAAATTGCTCTATCATATGATGAAGGTTCAGCTCTGAACCTTCTACTTTTCCTGATGGGTTTGTGAGTGACAGCATGTTAGAAGTATTCAAAAAAGACTGCTTTTGGCTGTAGTAAGTGAGCCACACCTATAAAACTGAGATTACCTTTGCATAGTTATCCTGCCTTTGAATAGGGGGTCAAAATATAAATCACATAGTAAAACACACTTTAGCAGTTTAAGTTATTCTTGCACTGTGCACAGCTTGCCAGATTTACAATGTTACATCCTGGAAACAACAGATCCCCTGCAAATTGCTTAAATAATCACTTAGACAAGATATTTAAAAGACAAAAGTCTAAGCCACTGCATGAAGCTCTAGATTTAAAAATTTTTAATGAATAGGTGTTTTCATATCTTTAAGGAATCCTACATCAGTTGGTAACAGACAAGAGGTTTTGCCTTTCTACTGAAGATTTCTTAGACAAGTGGCCCAATCATGTTCAATAAATCATTATTGAGTAACACAATTGCAACTGACAATTATCAGGCATCTTATGTTGAGAAAGGTAAGTAAAAAGAAGCTTTAGATCAAACTACTGACACCAACCTGTCTCCAGTTTTCCCAGATTCTTGCTAATCAAGATCATGGATTTAGTATTAAGATAGATGCTTTTACTGACAGGTAACCATCTTATGATCATAATGATAGTTCAATGGCGACTTTAACGTAGAAAGAGAGTGAATAATACTCCAAAAGAAGGTTGATTAAGTACCATTCATTTTTGGGATACAAAGTGAAGCTAATAAAATGAAATAAAGCAATAATTTAAGTTGGTGAGGTCTTTGCAAGATATTGCACTTCCTTACTGCTGTGCAGGCACTACATAATTCATATGGCCATGGGCAAATTAATTACAAATGTGGGTAAAAAAAAATAAATTCTGTTCATACTGAGACAACTGCAAAAGCTGTAGCCTCATGTGATNCACTTTATTACTAAGAACACCTGGTTCTTGCTACAAAGGTGGCATGCAGTTTTGAAGTTCAGCTGGAAATACACACATGTTTTAGACTACTCTGGTGAAGCCCCTGTGATCAAAGTCCTAGTGACTGAACTGATCCAATGATTCAGGCTTACATCTATGGACTGTTACAGATTTCAATTCCAGAGCCAAAAGGACATTTCAGATGTATATTTCTGCTTCCTTGGATCCCTAGTTGAATCTAAAACATTTGTGGGGAGAACATGAATTCAGATGCCATAGATGCATGCTCTGCACAGTCATGAAACTGCATAGAGTTGAATTGATCACATTATATATTTAAGGCTAACTGCTTCAGGCTGCTAGAAGTCTGAAAACTGGTAACATAAACTGAGATCAAATCTCACCTACTTCCTTTTGTGTTCCAGCCAACTCCTTGCAAAGGGAAGTTAGTAGTAACATAGTAGTTGTGATTTAGCTATGCAACCCAAGGACTCCCTACTGCAAGATACCTTCACAAAGGCTGATTCCAAAACAGATTTGCTTTGCCAGAGAATTGGCCTAGATTAGAAGCAAGCAGTCTCAGCTATGCACAAAGTGACATGAACTTCACACAGGGTAGATCAATGAGAACATATCACACAAGCACTTCATGTATATTAACTGACCTTTTAATACATTGCAGATCAGGTTTCTTATTTTTACAGTCCCAGCTGGGCTAAGTCTCATTTATCTGAGAAACTGCCTCCTTCTACAGTTCATTACAACTAAGACAGTTATATTTGCTTCACATCACAGGACGAAGTTTGGAAAAGGAGTTCTTTCATCTGAGGGCTTAACTATGGATTTAGTTTCAGCTATACAAGACACTAGATATCCTCATGCCTTGCCTAAAGCTAACTGCATCTTTTTATATGTAGAAGTAGCACTTCTGCAATGACACCACACAGAACAGCAGCCTTTTTGAGCAGAAAGATTAAAAAAAAGCGAGTAAGACCTCGCTCCCTAATAACAACTTGACACACTCAAGTTACATAAATAAGTGCAGAAGAACTGCAGTAAAAGCAGTAAATTGCATTTAGTAAAACAATATCCACAAAATATGTCAATGATTATCTGCCTTTAAATAAAGAAGCCTATGAGAACTAAAATATTGATCAGGTTGACTGCTATGGAAGTAAGATCATTTTTTTCTGTCATTGTCTGACATCACTTGCCTATGACAACAGCTATCTGTGAAACTAAAGACCCTTATTCGGGAGGTTAATGCGAGGTAGGAACTCCATTCAGTGTTATTTTGGCTTAAGGGCATAATGTCACAATTTGGTGCATCCTCTAATGACTTTTTCCTTCCCACCCTCCCCCCACTCTCTAAATGCAGCTTACAGCTTAGACCTAGTTCAGCGAATTTCCTTGCAAGGTCCTAGGAAAATGGGGGTGGGTGGGGAGTACAACTGACTGTGTGGCCAAATTTTTTTGTTCATGCCTGCTTACTGACTTTTGTTCATTTCACAAATAAACAAGGCATGAATACATCAACCCACAAACCATAAACAATAAAGAACTTCATCCTGTAAGTTTGCTACGGCCAGCAGTTTGTGGCTGAATCTGCTATTTGTCATAAGATAAATGATAAAGTGATTGCCATTTGTCACTGAATACACAAGAGAAGTGTTCAGCTGTGAATCACACAAATGCAGACAACAGTAAGCACGACCATTCTTATTAGTAACTTCCTCTATAAGGATCTGCTAACTAGGAAAAAACTATTTTCTTACCTCCATGTATCAATTTAATGTTACCTACTCTATGAGAATGCACACAACCACTCCCATAAACCACGAGTATTTACAGAATAAAACCCCAAAGTTTACTACAACTCATAGTGCATAGCAGGCAAAGATACTCACACATAGGAAAGCATTTTACAAAGTTGGGTGTAGAATTTAATTTATATGTATTGTTCCCATTTTTGTACTGCTCAGTGATTTTTAATACAAACTTTTTTATGTTTCTGAGAGTCACTGGTGCTTGACGGCTTTCAGCTGTATTAATAGAGTTTATAGCAGTGCCCATACATTAATACAGTCTATGTTTTAGCTAAACTCTGATTGGATTTAAGAAGTGCCTAAATTTTCCCTTGCTATCTTTTCTGTCAGCTCTAGGTTTATTAATTTAAGGTTACCCACCAACAAAGCATTACTTAAAATGCAAATTAATTCCAGGGTGTGAGAAATCACTCCCAACACACCACATCTGCATATGTTTTAGAGGTCAAGTGATCATAGAATCAATTATCAATTAGCACTTGACAAAACTAAATAATCGAATTAAAAACATAACATAAGATTTTTTTTTTCTTTGAAAAGAACTTTTCACAAGAAAATTTAGGCTAAAACCACAGCGACCAGAGAGGTGTACAACATAGTTACTGCAGATCTCTCATAGAATTATAGAATGGTAAGGTTGGAAGGAGACCTCAAGGATCATCCAGTTCCAACCCCCTGCCATAGGCAGGGACACCTCCCACTAGAACAGGTCACTCAAGGCCTCGTCCAACCTGGCCTTGAACACCTCCAGGGAGGGAGCAGCCACAACCTCCCTGGGCAACCCTGTGCCAGTGTCTCACCACCCTCACTGCAAACAACTTC
>WBNM01003360.1:30000-71005 GCA_013399055.1 Ramphastos sulfuratus
AATGTAACTCTTGTGTTTACATGGATATGCTCCAACAAAGCTCTTCAGTAACATTAATATTGATTAACAGTATTTTTTGAAAGGATGAGATGGAAACAGCTCTGAAGGTATCAGTGCAGCAAGACTGAAAAGAATGACTAGAGATAACAAATAGATGAATAGTAAATGATAAAAGACACCCAGTGGATTTCACCCAGTACCACAATGATAAACAACCTCCTGGATCTAACTTGGGTTTTCCCTGTATCTTAAATTCAGCTTTCAGCAATATCTTATCACATTTCTATAACTATTCCTTTTACAATATGCCATTTTGTAGATTATTTCATTAGTAGTACTTTGAACATCTGATGAAATAACATGTCAGAAATAGCTGTTGGAACTGGACATGGATTTTCTGACACATCATAGAGAAGTATTGTCCATCTGGCAAATAAGAATTAAAAAAAGAGAAAGAAAGAGCAAGCTTATAGAAACATGTTGATTTGTTTTAAAATTAAAAGCATTCAATTTATGCAAAAAAAAACCTGATCAAATATTTGCAGCCAAAACATTTTCTGTTAATAATTGAATAAAAATGTATTTTACTATCCCTGAAAGTTCAAGTAATGGAATGGATTTTGTTTGGGGTTTTGTTGTTGGGGTTTTTTTTTTTTTTTGTTTTTTTTTTTTTTTTTTTGTCCTGCTTTGGTGGTTCTTTTTTAGGGGAGAGGGGGTTCAGGAAGGGGTGTTTTGGTTTGGTTTTGGGTTTTTGTTTTGTTTTGGTTTTTGGGGTTTTTTTTTTAGTATATTACCCCTCTTAAATTTTCTGTGTCATGATAAGGAGATCATTTGTCACTCCATCAAAGGAATTCCTAAATACCCTTTTATGCATCTGAGAAATTCTCATTTAGTTTTAGCTGAATCATTGCTAGACTTGGTGCAATGGTAATAAACTAGTTCTTTCTTTTTCATTGTATCTTAACATATTCTTAAGCAAAATCATGCAGCAGTCAAGTTCATAGAAGGTATAGAAACATTATTAGGAAGTAAGGATTTTGTAGGAGAATAATAATTTAGTTAGTAGAACTAGCAAATTATAATATTCCTACTCTTTTAATGAGAAAAAGAAAGTCAGAAAATCAGTCTGTCACAGCTTTGAGTAACTACATCATCATCTAGAAAAGTTGAACCAGACGATCCCTGGGGCCCCTTCCAACCTGGCATTCTATAAATGTGTTCATCACAAGTACAAGCCTATATAGACAGATGTCTGAATTTAAAGCTGTACATCTACACTTCAGCAATACATTATCACATGGCCTACAGCAAATACTGATCAGGACAAACTTCCACATTTCTCAAGAGCTTTGGTCACTCAAAATGTCTTGTTCAGTCTTCAAAACTCACAGTAATTGTTTTTACAGTTACTTTAATTGGAACTACAATAATCACATTAGCAGCAGAAAATAAGAGCAAGCAGGCTTGTTTTGAGGTTAAGAAAACAAGGCACAACATAATCATTCTGAACGTGATCCAGCACTCATTACGAATTGTTGTGTCAAAGAACTCTTATCTGTGTGCTTAATACAGCAGATATCAGCACTGAACCAAGCGCCAGTACGGGAGTTTGGGGACTCTGCTGTCTCGGTAGAACAGAACATAAGGTAATGAAATGCTATGAGAGTAGTTACAAGTAGCAGAGATAAAAATATGCCTACGAGGTATAACTTCATTACACAGGTAAATTTCACCACAGATGATAGTATGCAAGTTAGCAAACAAGAGACACACCTTGCATTTAGCTGCGACATTTGATCTTCCTATTGTGTGTTTTATACTTCTACTTCAGCTAGCTCTGATTCCTAAGTTACATCTACAGCATCCAGGAAACAGATCAAGATCTTGATAAGGAGAAGCTCCTAACAGCTTAGAAATAACTTGATCTGCCTTTATTACACTCATGTGTCATAGTCTATCGTTGCCCAGGGAGGTTGTGGATCCTCCCTCCCTGGAAGTGTTCAAGACCAGGTTGGACGAGGCCTTGAGTAACCTGTACTAGTGGGAGGTGTCCCTGCCTATGGCAGGGGGTTGGAACTAGATGATCCTTGAGGTCCCTTCCAACCTTACCATTCTATGATTCTATCACTTGGCACTCCTTTCTCTAGTGAGAAGGCAGAATCTAGAAGGCCTGCATATCACTAACCTGATCTTGAGCCAAACCAGTTTTACGATTTTATTACACTTCAGTTCTGTGAGTAGTTTTACTACAGAAAAACAGCAATTTTATTGGAAGCACTTGCATATGGACAAGAAGATCCTGCTTATCTCAGACTTTTGATAAAACTGATATCCTTGTCAGGCCCAAAAACTGTCATAATTAACCAAATAATTGTTTAATTTCTCATATATAGAAATCCAGCTCTGCTAATGCTCACTTGATTCTTTCAGCTTTTTCCTTCTAATCTGTAGTAATTCTTCATATGTTCTTTCTTCCTCCTTGAACCTTTTGTCATATTCTGTCAGTATCATCTTGAAGGTGATTAAATATCAGCTGAATATTTTGCTGCTTAAACATTACACCACTGAGATTTTTCCTTAAAAAAAAAAAAAAAAAAAGAAACAAGCAAGCAAAGTAATCAACATCTTCTGCTGTACTGTTTGTTAGTCTTTGCTTGCAGGTTTAATGTTTAACTTTATAACAGATATTGTTTCCTTTCAGATGACAATAGCCTTTTAAAAAGCAAAGTGCTCTATGATGGAGCTTATAAAAAGTGTCTAGACCTCTTAAAGACACTGTACCTATCAATCTGCATCCAATGAGTCTATGGAGATACATAATTCAATTTACAACCAAAACCAAGCAAACAGCTTCCATTTTAAAACCAACTTTCTGGAGAACAGACTGGTTCACTTCCACATGCAAACTATCTGCTTGAAAAATTATATTCAGAGACAATAAATGAGTCCACAACGGCTGCCATATTGAGGAAATGCTATTTCATTATTTTGGGGGACTGGAAATGGGAGCATCATGCCATTTGTTTAGTACTTTGTTTCTGACTGTCCATATTTAGCATGGTTTCTCTCTGTCCATACTTAGCATTGTTCCTCTCACCTGCACCTCAGAAATAAAGTAAAGCAATTTTCAGAGGTTTTCACTTTGCACTAACATTCTGTTCTCTTAGGCTCTGCCTTTCTACCACTTTTAGACAAAAGCATATTAAAGAGAAAAAGTATTTCAAGCTGATTTTCTGCAAGATAGCCTAAACTAGAGCCTTGTAGGTACTGTAACAGTTGGCTGCGTAATAAAGACTGGATCACAGCGTGCACACAAAAAAGGAAACTCAAGAGACAAGTTTAAGCCTACTTTTCTAATTTTAAGGATTTGCTGTGTAAACTCCATGTAATTCTACTACTAAAAGAATTTTAAGCAAATCAAACAGTCTGACAAAAGAAAAATGTCATGCAAAGCTTATGCTGACCACTCAGGAGCCATTTACACTGTGAAGTTAGGAACAGCTGGGACCCATTCCTAATAAGAACCTGTTATCCTTATTGATTAGCTGATACTTGGCAGAAGAGAGGTATTTGAGGGGTTTGGAATTTAGTTCTAAATTCTGCAGGTCACAAGATCCTCCTCACAGTCTCTGCTGAAAAACTCTGCAGAGTAACAATTCCCTTTCGGAAAATTAAAACCACCTCTGAAACAGTGTTTACACTGGCTAAAGAGGGGCCAAGAGATCCATCAGAAATTACCTAGCTCCATTTCACTGAAACAGTCTCACAGCCTTTGTAACCCTCTGTACAACCCCTTGACTTGCTTCCTGCCCTTGTTTCCTTCTCAGTAAAGGAACTGATGGATATAGCAAGTGAGGGATCCAATACAAGCAAGGATACTCCTCACACAAACCAAGTTCACAACATTTGCTTATCACCCCTCTGATTTAATTAGCAGCAAATTCCTCTGAGATGAAAATAAAACCAAACCACAAGAAACATCCCTCATGTTCCTTCTCCAGATACATCTTCCAAGAGGAGAAAACCCATTTTTGTTCACAAGCCCTTGGCATTCCAGTTTCTAGATGGGATACTTGTGGCATTTCATTTTCCCTTGGTTAGGAGGCTAAATGCTGCAATCAACCTTCAGGTTCTGTGGTTAATTTTACTGTGGAAAAATTATTCATTTCCCGTTACTATTACTTTGGTAACACTGTGTCAATGTTTCTATTTCACTCTATTAGACAGGCTTTTTATTGTAGGTCAAGGAGGTATTATTCAAAGAAAGACACTAGGAGTACTTAAAGGACAACAACAAAGACTGAAAGCATAGGTAGGGACTCTGACCTCAATTTCCTCCCCCAGATCAGGCTAGAATTAGCCTGATGACATATCTCAAAAACTGGAAATCATAGCCAAGAGTAAAAATCAATTGATGTTTTATTCCTAGTTTTTCTTAGCAAGTCAGGCAAGTATCAGCACTCTTAAGAAAAGAAGAAAAATCAGTCCAAACAGAGAAGTCCATTTAATATTGAACTATATGCATAACAATAACAGGAAATGGCTAGAGCAGTCTTTAAGATAGATTGATGAAATGCCATGGGATATGTCACATTATTGGAAACATTAATAGAAGGTAAATTAGCCTGCTTTTTTTTTTTTCCTGAATACTGTTACCATTAATCCTCACTAATGAGAAGCAGTAAGTAATGAAAACACACCCACCACCCCAAACTTCTCCTCTGCCCCTCAAGCACAGAGAGGCTTAATGCTCTGACAATCAGAAGGCAGGAGCATGCTGCTGGTTTTCAGCAAGGCACACAATGCAGTAATTTTTGTGTATTGTACACTCTGTGTTCAGAGAATCCAAAAAAGAAATACTGACCTTTGGGATGCATAATATGGAGGAAAGGGTGTGGGGGGGTTCAGACCTTTTTTTTTTTTTTTTTTAACTTTACACATGTATTAGATGGGATCTCTAAAAGTAGGTTCTCAGTTTAAATGTGAAGTTCTCATTACTATTTTAGGTCTAAAAATTGGAGAATTTGCAAGAAAAATCCTCTTTGAAAGAGAGATGAACCTCAGGGTTGTATGAAAACACTGAATTCCTGGAGTGACCTTGGTACTCCTTTGTGTTGATATTATTCCTTTCTTCTCGGAGGTTGAACATCACAAACCACCGAGATAAAACTACTGGCTGAAGAACTATGGGAAACAAGAAGGGATTTTTCAGTCATGGAAAGATGTCTTCTATTATTGAAGTCTGGCAAGTTCCACTGCACATTGCACCATTCTGTTTACATCAAGAGTTGGGATAAAATCCCTATCTAGTTCTACATAATCTGCTAAAACTTAAATAGTAAAATACTTCCTCCCCCCTCTGCCCAGTCAAGATTTTTGTGGAATAATCACTCAAGGCTCTTTCAACGGCAGCAGGACACAAGTGAACAAGATCACAGAGAGGAAGCTGTATGATGCAAGGATCACTTTTTCACTATTCAGTTATCCTGGGGAATTCAACAAGCCAAGCTGCATTCTCTTTGACATTGCACAGCAGGTTCACCTTTATCCTTCAAGAGCAAGCCTGCTGTGCAATCAGCATATACAGCCCTCCAAGGCTTGTGTGGCCTAGAAGGCAGCCTGCATTATCAGCCAGACAGAGCCCCTTGAGACTATTTTCAGGACTCATCAGTCACAGTAAGTGTAGGTCCACAATTCTTAAACCAGAGGAAAAACACAGAGTGCGTGGAATCCTCCATTAATTAAGGATGCAACTGACCATGAATATGATCAGATTTCTGAAAGTAATTCTGATACCCAAAATTCAATTTGTAGGCAATTTATCATGAATAACTTCTACAGATGCATTTAAAACTACAAGTAGCAATCAGACAAAGAAAAGTGCCTTATATTTCCTAGAAATAATACTGTAAAATAATGAAACTATCTTTAGTAATAGTAATAAAGTCAGAGCACTAAATAACTTCAGTAAAAGTAATTAACTACTCTTTAAAATTCAGATAATAGGAAGGGTTTACCACAGATCAGCTAAAGATTTTTCTGTATTTTCCATCTGTATTTGCTTCCTGTTCCATAAATCATTTAATTCTTTAAGTTCTTTTTTTAAATTTTCCATAGTGTGAGAGTTTTTAGCAATTTGACTGGCAACAAATGAATTTTCTTCCTGGGATTTAAAAAAAAAAAAACCAAAAACATAGCATGTAAAGTAGGTAAGGTTGGATTTCCAAATGCTGTATTTTCAACACATAATTATGGGTAGCAATTCATGAAGTTGAATGCAAAGAAATAGAAATTGACTTTATGGAAAAATTAGTATATTTGGTTGCCATTCTGCAGAGAGAATGTGGCTTACTCATCTCTGAAAATTGGCATTTTTCATTTAGCTGCCTAAAGAAAGAGTTGTTCTCTTTTAGGTGTCATAACATAGCTGTCCTGTACTCCAGACAGTGAAGGATTAAAGCAAAGAGAATGACTCCTGAACTCCTGCCTGCTTTCCTCATCTACAAGTACATGACTCAAAGAGATGCTGACAGTAAGCTGGTGAAATCCTTTACATTTAAAAATGTTTTCATTCAACTCCCTATTCTATAGAAAAGGAACTAAATTGCAGTGTCTTCTTCATATCCCAAGTGACTGACAATCACAGGACTCAAAGCATTTAAAGATTTATGACACAAGCAAAACTCTACTTTCAAGAACAACAGGGCCTGCTGAACAAAGCTGCAGCTTCCCCACAAGGAACAAGGTAAACAAAGCACTGCAGCAGCTCAATAAACAGGTGGGAGTTTTCTATTTAAGTGATACTTTTAAAGTGGTCTTGCTGCATTAGAGTTTGTAACCCATACTAATGGGCTCTAAGCAGCTATGCAAATGGGTTGAATTGAGGGGGAGGAAAACATCTTTTGATTATCCTTATATATACACATATAATTTAAGTGCACACTTAGAAATACCAGATTTCCAGACCTCACAATTGGGTAGGCAAACAACTCATCACAATACTTAAAGAGCAGTATTTTTAAAATGTCTTTGGTTACTGCCCCATTTTTCAGAAGCAGTAGCCTGATGCACAGTCTAATGATCCTTTTTCTTATGAAACAAATACTTCTTAGAGGTAAACTTAAAAGGCAGTTGTGAAAATAGGAGAGGAATCAAAACTTTTGTAACAGATGTTACCACAGATACAAAGGTGTCATAAGAACAAGAATTTTTTAAGGTCTCTGACCTTTCCAATAGTGTCATATGGATCTGTACAGGATTAGATGGAAATTTCAGGTGTCTTGCAGGAACACAGAATCATTAGAATGAGAATGAAGATATGGTAATCAATGCAAATCCCTACGCAATTCAACTGCCCATAGAGACTTTCAAACCTCTGAGGAAAAATCAAATTAGTTTTAGACTCAGTACCAGAAGAATTTGAGGAAATGGGATAGCCTGTGATATACAGGATGTTAGCATGATTTGTCCTGGCCCTAAACTTTTAAAAGGATGACATCTGAGATGATTAAGATATCAGGATCAGATACAACCTATGACATATTTCTTTGCTGAAGAATCGAGTTCATGAACAAGCTGTGTTAGAACAAAACTGCCAGTGAAAAAGAATTTTGTCTCTTGGACTTCCTGCCCTTTTTTCCCAGGACTTTTTAAATAATTGAGATAAAACCTGAAAGCTTCCAATCATTTGGAACACTAGCCATTCAGTCAATGCAATCTGGTACCTACTATGGAAAGCAGGGAATTTTCAATCATGTTTTAGAACAAAAAATGGTGAGATATTTAGATCACAGAATGTAGAGTAGTAACAGACTGAGTATCTGCTCCTTATGGCTTGCTGCAGTGGGTAACAGTTCAGTATCTGCCTAAGCTGAAAGAGTCCCTTGGCACTTGGTCATTCAGCTGTTCAACACATAAATAACATTCTTCTTTCTTAGCTGCTGAACCAGACTAATGGTGCATTATGGGGTAGAATTCGTAAGTCTTATTAGACATTTAAATGTTTAATTGACAACCAAACTAAGTCAGGTTCAATGGTGAGATGCAGAAACATCTAAGGTGTGATTCATCCTGTCCTAAAAACAGGTAAACTATGAAGGATTGAGTGAACTGCTTCATCAGTTGAAGGTGGACATTCTACATTAGTCCTGTACTAAGATTACTATGGAACCGTAGTCACTTCTTCCATTTTATTACTTAAAGCTAGATAATGGACAAGCTTTAAACAAATCAATGTCTTAGTCATGAGGGAGCACTAAAATCTCTGACTAGAACTTCAAATAACTTTTCCTTGCAAACAGTAACATGATTAGCAGAATCCTATGGTGTGACCCTGCACAGCTAAAAATGAGGTGTTAAAAGTAAGACTTCCCTCATTCTGCAAAACTTCTATTGCTATCATCAAGGGGCTATATCAGGCTCCAAGAACACAACATTTAAGGTGCCCAAGTACTATTAGCACTTCAAAGTTGTACAGATCTCATAGAATAGGCTTTATATCTTGATTTTTATTCCACTTATCCAGTACTCTTCTCTAATACTCCTCCAGAACATCAACTCAGACATTGCTCAGGTAATTAACATATGCAATTATTTACAGTTACTAGGAAAGGCAGCACTAAATACTATAATAATGAAGTAAAGAAATAAATGCACTGAAGAATATTGTACAATTACTGCTTATCTGTATGCTGTCTCATCAGTCATTTCTACATGTTGTAAGATCTATTGATAGATCTGCACTTTGATAGAGCACAATCTTCCACAGAAAGGGATGTATCAGCTCCATCTTCCCTGCCAAATTTAGAAACCTGTGTGAATCGATGTATTTTCCAATGCTTAATTTAAGATCCTGTCACAGATAGGAGGTCTCAGGCTTTTTCAATACAAATGACTCAAAAGCTAGTCTGAACATGAAAGCTATGTTGTCTGGGGTTTTTCTTTCCATCTCTGTGATTCAATTTACATGCTGTAAAACCTAACTTTAGTTTATACAATATGCAAGTGAAAGCACAATAAAAACAAACAGAACCTTAGAAAGAAAAACCTCACTTTTTGTAATGCTTATAAGCATGTTTATATAAAGCACAGTGTCAGTGATGAAATTCAATAATTCCTCTTTGTGGATCACACAGTTTAGTAACTGATACAGCAGATATAAGCCATCATTTACAAAAAGATGCCATCTGCTGAGCAAACATGCAATCAGCAGGCACTTCCTATTATACTAGAATCTTTTTTGTCCTTTATTGATTTTCTCCATTGCATTTCTAAAGCCCCTCAAGCCATATGAGCCAGTGTAGCAAATGAAGAAAGCAAAGGACTTCTCAATGACCCCAATATCAATTCTGCTTTCTGCTTCACACTGTCTCGAGGCTATGAGCCTCGTAGGTTAGTTCAAGTAAGACACAGAAAATAGTGCCTACTCTGTATGCATGTATAGAGTTCTAAGGTAACTATGTACAAACTACAGCCCAACCTTTGAGGTTACACATCCTTCCAGACGGCCATAAAGCCATGAAATTATTCACCTGTATATCACGTAACTGCTGCTGCATAGTACTTCTTTTGGGTTCCAGTTCTTCTTCAGTTTGCTCCTGCTGCTTGTTGAGCTCTTGCACTCTCTGATCAAAACAGGAGAGCTTCTGGAAAGTTTATTCATAAACAGATGTGTTAGTATTCAAACATTACTGTCCTATATTCTATAGAAATCAGAAACTATATTAGTCATTAAATATGCTAACAGTTCCTTATTTTTGTTTTCCCTTCTACACCCATTTTTGCACCACAGAGGTTTAAATACTCTGCGCTTGGAGTGAATAAACATACATTCAAAATATCTCTGCTCCTCTATAGAGCATTTACCATCATACAGATCATTGCCTACCCTGCTCCTCATGCCTCTCTACTTTTTCTGCCAAAGAAGATACCAATAAAGATTTGAAATAAAAATATGTATTTGGAACAGCTTCCATGGAATTTGTATAAAGCAGAAAATAAACACTGATTATCACTAGCTCAATGCTAACAGTTCACAAGAGGAAGAAGCAAAAAAATAAATTGGGATATCTCATTTAAAAAACTTTTTATTAATCCACCAATACCCAAAGAAAAACAGAACTTCTTGTTTATTGCATTAATTTCATTTTCATCATCAGTGTGAGCACTAAATATCAAATCATAGCAATTAATAATATAAGTAATAAGCCTTTTTTTTTAAATCACTGAAAATGCTTATGTAAACAGCATGAGCTAGCATTTAAAGTTTTATATTCCATTTAGGCAATATAACAAATAATATTAAAATAGATATGCCAACTCTGAAACAAGAACTTCAGCCTTTAATTAATAAGAAAGTTCTTCCTTGAAATTCTTTTGCATAGCATCCACATGCAAAAGGGCTTAGGCAAACTCTGTTTCCAAGTTTTAAAAGCAGAAGCAAACACACAGTTATAGACCATGATGTATAACTTGCACCACACCTCTCTAGGTTTTCAGGAAACTAATGATGTGATCTTTGTCACATTGTTTCTACTTAGTTTTAGTTGGGGAAGGGCTAGCAACATTAGTCACTGCCATTAATGTGTTGTTTTGAAAATACTATTATCTATTAGAGGAACTTTTTTTTTTCCCCCAGTTTATTTTTGATGCAGGCTTAATAAGTCAAATTGAAAAATTATCACATAATCCATTATCTGAATGCAAACCACTCAACATCCTCCACTTCTCCTCCAAAAATGGTGAGGTATTGCTACATGCAGGCTATGTCAAGAATCCTCCAGGTAGAACTGTACTAAAAAACTAGAGAAGATAATTCTTCATGGCAAGATATTTAGTAATAGTTGGATAATGGAACTCTGAGCCTACAAGACTGATTCTGCAGCAAAAACCTGCTTCTCACTAAGGAAGTAACAGAGATTCTTGTATATTCACTCTGATTAAAAATAAACTCTCCCGTATCTGAACAGAAGAGGTTCAAAACATATTGACCCCACTTGATTGTATCTTACTCACCATACCAACTACATGGCTTATTGAAAACTCCTTGCCTGAATTCTGAAGGCAGAATCACAGAAGGGGTAGGGGGTTTGAAGGGACCTCTGGAGATCACAGAATGGTTTAGGATGGAAAGGACCTCCAAAGGCCATCTAATCCAAGCCCCCTGCAGTAAGCAGGGACATCCTCCACTAGATCAGGTCACCCAGAGCCATGTTGAGTCTCACCTTGAATATCTCCAAGGATTGGGCCTCAACTACCTCCCCCTAGGCAACCTCTTCCCATGTTCCACCACTATCATGGTAAAGAGCTTCCTCTTAAGATCAAAATTAAATCTCCTCTTCTCCAACTCCATTGCCATTCATCTTTATCACTTTCCCAACAGTCCCTCTGCAGCCTTCTTAGAGGCCCCCTTCAGGTACCAGAAGCCCACCATTAGCTCCTTCTGGAGCCTTCTCTTCTCCAGGCTGAACAACCCCAGCTGCCTCAGCCTGTTCTCATAGCAGAGGTGCTCCACCCCCCTGATCATTTTTGTGACCCTCCGTAGGACCTTCTCTACCAGGTAAATGTCCTTCCTGTGCCAAGGGCACCAGAGCTGAACCCAGTACTCCAGATGAGGTCCTACCAGAGCAATGCAGCAGAATCCCTCCTTCATCTGTTGGTCACACTTCTTTGAATGCAGCCCAAGACACCATTTGCCTTCTGAGCTGCAAGCACAGGCTGCCAACTCACCACCACAATGCCTAAATCCTTTTGGACAGACCTGCCTTTTATCACCTCTCCCCCCCCACCCAAGGCTATATTGATAATGAGGATTGTTCCAGCCCAGGTGCCTGATGAGGTTCACCTGGGTCCACCTCTAACAAACCACCAACAGCTGGGTTTGTTTTCTATTGATTTGGAAAGAAAAATGAAGGCATTTTGCTGTTTCTTTTTTTAGCAGTAAGGCCTAGTGAAAATGTCCTCCTCTTTCAGGCACTTAAGAAATAATTACTTCTTTCACCTTGTTTACTGTATATTCAATCCTGCTCCCTAAGACACTTACTTCCTTTGCTGAGAAAAGAAAAGAAAGAAAAATTAAAGGAAAAAAAGGAGGGGGGAGGGGGGGGAAGGGAAAAAAAAAAGAAAAAATAAAATAAAACCAACCTACAAACAAAACAAAAAACCCAACCCCACACCAAAACACAAGAAAAGAAAGCAGTCATCAAATACCTTTCCTAGATTGTAATACTGCTTCTAGAAGTGAACCATGCACTCCCACCTACTCAGACAGCATGGGGCAGCTTGCATTTGGAAGGATTTCTTTGCAAGGATTTGCTCAAATTTTGTGATTGAATACAGCACAAAACATGTAATTCTAGGAGCACAGCCCCTAGCTTGACCACTGCTGATTTGTACAATTACCAGCGTGAAAGACAATCCCCGTTTCACTCATGACAGAGGACTGGAAATTAGAAATCTTTCCCATGTTTGCAGTAATTTTTCAGAGCATTTTCCCAAAAGAAAAGAAAAAAAAGCCACTGCTGAAGACATACAAAAAATACTAAGTACAGAAATACAATTTTTTTTGGCTTACTGCAAAAAAATCATAAAAATGAATCTGCAAATAAATTACATTCCAAAGAGTTCCACAGAAGAAATACTGAATGGGTTTGTTTGAGAGTTTTTCTGCAATAATACACAGACATAACCTCTTGCACTAAACTACTGGTCAGAGGTTGACTATTTCTACATTTTAGAACAAGAAGGATGGTTTCTACAGAAGTTGGTTGAGGTAGGAGTGGAACACAAAATTATCACCATCACTTAAGGAAATTATCCTTAATCTAGCTGAGGTCTCAGGCTTGTAGGACTGCTGGGCAACTGATCCACACACTCTCAGGTATTTTTCAAAAGCATAGAATTATAGAATGGTAAGATTGGAAGGAGACCTCAAGGATCATCCAGTTCCAACCCCCTGCCATAGGCAGGGACACCTCCCACTAGTACAGGTCACTCAAGGCCTTGTCCAACCTGGCCTTGAACACCTCCAGGGAGGGAGCAGCCATAACCTCCCTGGGCAACCTGTGCCAGTGTCTCACCACCCTACGAAAGCATTGATCATTGCTTTCAATTTTCCTGTCCACTTTGCTCTCTATTGCCGTTGCTGCAGCATTCCACATAAGAAAGGTCAGACTTGATGACCTTAGAGGTCATTCCCAACCTTAATGATTCTATAAGAAAAGCTTTCAAAGCTTCTTCAGATCTAAAAGGGGAAAGTACAGTAATGAAAGAGATGTTCCTCAGTCATATAAATTTAGTCAGTATTCCTGTTTCTCTTTTGAGTAGGTCTGGGCAAATTTCTCTGGAAATTTTCCCATGGTTTTAACCTCAGGGAAGATTAATACTACCAATATGCCCTGCAAATATGGGGAATAGGCTTCTAGGTCATCCCTGGACAACTAGAGGAAGATATCTTTCTGGGCATATTTCCAGGATAAATGAGGAACCAACCAAATCATGTCATACTATAACAGCAGGAATTATCCCCTAGAAGCAAAATGAATACTTGGAAGAGTGTACCTAATTAAGTCAGTTCAAGTAGGATGAGGAATAGTTTTCTATAGAAAATACTTCTGATTCTTTTTCTTCTTATATAAAACCAGACCTTTCTTGAATGAAAGGAATAAGATTTTTGTCTATATCATCCATAACACAAAGAAGGTTCTCAGCATGTCATGGCTGGGGGCTTATACGCTTGTTGCTCTCCTCGGTTTATAAGGAAGTAAAGAAACACAAAGCAAATGAGCACATGTTAAAAAGTGTTCCCTTTTATGTGACAAAATACCACAGAAATGAAGAGACACAATTTTCTACTACAGAAAGCAAGAAATATGTTAGTGAGTAGATCGGAACCTGCTATCTTTACCTCACAGCTGTCTTTAAATTTATCTTTTTTTCTTTTACACATAGTTTCTACATCAGCTACTTGTTTCTCCATCTCTTCTATCCTCTTCATATCTTCCTTTCTTTTCTTGAGTTTCTCTTTTTGCTTTTCCTCTAGCTCATCATGTATTGCTTTAATCCTGGCCTGTGTATTAAAATATATACAGAAATGAGTTTCACCATTTTGAAAGCAGTAGAAGAACAAGAAAAATCCAAATCTGAAAGAACATTTACACTCTTGAGTAAACACCATGAATAGACCAGAAGTTAATAAACACATCATAATGTGACTAAAAATGAAGGAAAAGTTGCTATTATGTCAAAAGCCCTTGAACAGGAAAAGCTGAATAGCCAGCAGAACTGACAAACACAAATACAGCAGAGGAATCAGCAAAAAATGAGTATATGCAAATGGTTTTGTAAAGTGTTTTGGGTTTTCATGGCCAGGTTTTGGTTACAGGAAGGTGACAAGGGTGGCTTCTGTGAGAAGCTGCTAGAAGCTTCCCCTATGTGCCACAAAGCCAACATCAGATCCAAGATTGCCATGGAAGTGAAACTGGATGTGGGAGAAAGGGAGGGGTAGGGGGCAGGTGTTTTAAGATTTAGTTTTTATTTCTCATTATCCTACTCTGATTTTATTGCTAATAAATTAAAAAGTAATTTCCCCAAGTCAAGTGTCTTTTACCCATGATGATAATTAAGGAATAATCTCTCCCTTGTCCTTATCTCAACCCATGAAGAGCTTTTTGTTAGATTTTTTTCTCTCCCTGACCAGCTGGCTTTCAGCCAGAGTCAACATACCATACCAGGTCTTCTGTATCATAAAGGCCTCTATGTTACTGGATTGAAATTTTGAAGGAAATGTTGATTTTATGGCATCATAGAGAATGGAGAAGTGATTTCTGGAAATTGGCTGCTCCAAGAGAAGCCAGAGTTAGATTCTTACAACTCTGGACATCAAGGTCACTTTTTGATGACACAGAATGCAGAGATTAAGGACTTCTAGTGACAGGACAAGAGAGCATGGTCTGAAGCTGTGTCAGGGGAGGTTTAGTTTGGATATTAGGAAGCACTTCCTCATGGAAACAGTGATTAGGCCCCAGAATGGACTGCCCAGGGAGCTGGTGGAGTCATCATCCCTGAAGGTCTTTAAGAAAAGATTGCATGTGGCACTTGGTGGCATGGATTAGGTGATGTTGGGGTGTTAGGTTATAGGCTGGATTTGATGCTCTCAGAGGTCTTTTCCAGTCTCAATGATTCTGTGATTCTTCAGAAAATAGTTCTGGAGCTTGCACTCAAGACTTGCCTGAGACTTTAAGACTTGGTAGTTATTACAGCAGTTTCCATGGTCTTGCAGAAGACAGATGAAGGAATCCATCTGGATAAGAATGGATGTAGATGGAACATCCCTTTCAGTGATGTCAAGTTGGGGTTTTCCATGGCAGAAGCTAGAGAATCATAGAATCATAGNATCAACATTTTCCTGAGGATAGTTGAAAAGCACCAGTGAAGTCCAGAAGAGCTACATTTGACAGTCAAAATAAGGGACAAAGTGGTGGTGTGAATTCAGTAGTTCACATCAGGTGGAAATAAATGTTGTTAGATCCACCCTGTTTTTTATTTGCTTGTGTCAACGTGAGGTAAGGTAAGGATCTGGGTAAGAAACTGAAGAAAAATGTACAAATTCAAGTGATAAAGAAACTGCATAGGTGGATTATTACCAATAGGGATTTTATCTTCTTAAGTAAACCAGAAATTATTGTGAATAACTGGGATACAAATAAAGTGTTTCATGTTTTTGTAACTATTTAAATTTCCCTAGTTGTTAAACAGCAGGCAGCATTAATTAGCAAAACCCATTAGCCTTCTATGTGAGTTGGTCACAAAGTGTTCAAAGTTAAGTCATGGTAGGAATTAAAAACAAGGTAGTAAAGGAATTTTAGGTTGCATAAGTAAAATAGTTACTGTCATGCTTACTAGAGTTATTTTGGTAGCTTAAAATAATTTCTAATAAAAATGTGAGCATTTCACTTTGAAGTCAGCAGCTATTTAGCACATGATTATAGCTTGCAGCTTGAAAACCTCTAATTTAATGTATGTCAGGTTAGAAGGCCATCATAACTATACTTCATTACAGACTAAGTCAGACTAATTACAGCTTTGCTTGCTTTTTAAAGTGAATTTTTAAGGAGTGGAAATCTGATTATTTAAGCCAAACTAGGTACAACATGGCCAATAGTAAAGTGCACTCTATCAATTCTATTATTGATAATTAATATTCAAGATGTTTTATTCACATCCACACCTGCATTTCAGAAGTGTATGTGTGTGACAGGTACAATCACCCACCCCCCACAAGTGCAGAGCCCTGAGCAGGGGACTGAGGCTTGCTAGAAGTTGATAAAGACCAGCAAAATGCCCCCAGATATTAGCTGGGCCTCCAAGCTCAGAAGTCCTCTTGTTGCTTGGAGAACTTGGCCCTTCAACTAACACACACAATCAGACTCACAAAGATATAAAGAGTTCTACTAGGGAGAGAGTAGAGAGCTTTCTCCACACAGAAGCAGCCTGCCAGTCAGATTTTCTCCCCTTAGAACTGGATTTCCTCACATCCTCGTTCTGAGTGTATCTGGGTACCCACGGAGAGATTTTCCTGATCTAAGTGAGTGTGTCCACATCTTGGTTCACCTCTCCAAACAGTTTAATTAGCTGTGCAGCAATATTTTCTCAACTGACACCTGAATCTGCAATTTTACTGCATTGGAAGGTGAGCAGATGAATTGCAATAAATTCACAGTTCTCAGGTGGCTGTGGCTGTCTGTGTTGTGGGTGTCTCCACAACAATATGCCATCAGCACTTGGAGAGGGAGATTCCTGCATAAGGACAACAAGAATCTCCTACATGGCACATAAGAAAATACACAAACAGGTGCCAAGCATCACTGTATATTCTTAAATCACAAATTCCTAAGAACTTGACAGTGATCGGTGTCCACATGGAAAACAAATCCTGTAATCCATGAGTAAAACCCTTTCTTTTTCCTCCAAATGCAAGTTTATATATTTGCTCCAAGGCTAATCTCAAGCAACAACTCACACCTGTGGTGCAGCTCTGCCCTCCCCCTCACACCACGTTGCCCACATATGCATATAGATTATCTGAATCCAAATCCTGAGTCTATCAGACCAACTGTGGCATCTGGACTACTCTCCAAAATGCAACAACATTTTGGATGACTAATGACAGCACTCGGTGATTGCATGAATATATTTTCACTCTATTCAGTAGCCCAAGGACACAGTTTAACTGGTGCTTACAGACAGACAAGTTTTTCAGAGACAGCAGGGGGTAATTGCTCTCAGAATATCAGCAGAGACCAGGCAGTCAACTATAAATTGCATCTTCTCTCACACAATCTTATGCAAAGTTCACCACTACTCAACTGTTACTTAAGTAGAGAAGTATCCTAGATTCTCTGCACTCCATTCACACTTTTACCTTGCAAATAGCCTCCCTCTGTGTCTGTCTTGGTGAGCACATGTAAGCTTTGAATTATTAAAACACAATGCTTTTGCTAATTATCATTGCTGCATTTAGTCCTAGCATAAAAGCTGTTGATAAAATAGTCATTATCAGGTGGCAGGAATGAAGATGCTAAATCAACAAGACCACCAAGGTAACTCGAGTGGTGCATGTGTTTACTTTTTAGCCTGCCATTACCTGTGACCATTTAGCAATCAATCTATTTTCTCTTCCAAGGGCTGTTTTTTTGCTATTTTTCAAGTGTTAAAATAACAACTTCATTTTTTTTTTTATTATTAAGTTGCTTGTGTGGTAATTGTCTGCTACAAAGATCATTATTTTCAATTCTTCCACTCTAATGGGTGCAATTAAAAATTATACCTCGTAAGAGATTTCTTCTGTAGTTTTGCTTTTATTCAAGCCTTCATGCTTCCTTTTTGTTTTGCTGTAGGACAACTCAGCATTACAGAGATCTTCCTTTGCTCTTGCTATTTTCTGTTCAATCTCAGACATGCTTTTGCAAATAGTTTCTACTTCTGATTGATACACCTTCTTTTTTTCTTGAACTGTTGAAATGAAGCAGCTGATGCAGGTTTGGGAGTTACCCACCCCTCACACTTTGTAAAATGACCCAGACTAGAACTCAGTCGGCTGGAAGTTAAGAGATGAAGCTATATTTACAGCTCAGCACAATATAGAAGCAGATATATACACTATATACAGGAATATTTACAATAATACACAAGGTAAAGGTAATACAGAAACACAACACCCCTCCCAGAAATCAGATACCCCAGGAGGGGCTCCCAACTACCCTTCCACCTTCTCCCCACCCCTACACCTTACCCCAAGGTTTGCCTTACGCATAAGGAGAATTTTGAGGATCAGCTGGAGGGGATTAGAAGGAAAGTGGTTAATGAAATTAATCAACAGAGAGGAGAAGTTCAGAAGCTGCTAGACAGCCCCAGACGCTGTGCCCGACCAAGACCGACTGTCTTATCTAATGTTTATGTTCTTAGTTTTATCCATGTCAGCAAGCCTATGAGTGAAGTAGACATCACCATTGTTTCCTTTTCACAGCCTATAATATAATTTTCTCTATTAAAATATTCCAATTAGCCTTAAACCAGCACAGCAGCCAACCTTACATTTTGCTTTATAAGGTATATTAATTAAAAGTAAAACCCATCATTGAGCTAAAACATTTCCAAATCAAAAGCATTTTATCATCCTGCCATTTGATGCTGAATACACTCAAGTCTTCCCCAAAATTGTGAAGTCTTTATTCATGAGTATAAGCCCTGATAATTCATTGATATAAAAACAACTGTATTTTTTTTTTTCCCTTTATATATCTGTACTGGAAACCTGTGTCATAGAATCACAGAATGGCTGAGGTTGGAAAGAACTTCTAGAGATCATCTGGTCCAACCTGTCCACTCAAACAAGGCCACCTAGGACCATATCCAGATGGCTTTTGAGTATCTCCAACTGGCTTACTGTGATTCCCAAGCAGTTGGCCAGTCTGATGGAGATAGGAACTCAGTTCCAAAAGAGCTGAAACTCCAGTGTGACCTTTCCAAAATGTGAAACATGACCTAGAGACCTCAGCAAAATCACACACCTGTAAGCCTCATGGATGTAAATCCATGGCATGGATGTAAATCCATGACATGGATTTTCATAAATTCACATATGAGTGTTTTCCGAAGATAGGCAGCAGGTGTAACAGTCCTACCAAAACTCTGAGTTCTACATAAAAATAAGGGTAACTACCCTCAACCATATGACACTTGGTAGTGTAACCAACATATGGTTGCAGGTTGGAGCAGCTCAGGGAGATCTGAGTGCTGCGCAGGTAAGGGAGGATGAGCAACACACTCCCTGCACCAGCCGGGAATCGAACCCGGGTCGCAAGAATGGGAATCTTGCATGATACCACTACACCACTGGTGCCTCTGGCAGCCTTGGCAAAGCCAGATCAGCATGGACTGGCCCAGGGTGCAAAGTGCTTAATATACAAAGTCCTTAAATACAAAGGATACCTTGCCCTTTTCTCCGCTGATGAGACAAAAATAGTTTTGCTTGGATCTAAAAGACTAAGGCTCCATCACAAGATACCTGGAGATAAGTCTTGGAATACTCTAGGTGAAAAAAGTAATGCTTGCTTTCCCCCCACACCCTTTTTCTTTTTTTTTTGAAGGAATTACCTCTTTCTGAATTTTTGCAAAAACTCTTCATTTTCTCCCTCAAGTTCTCCATTTTTGCACTTCAAATTGTCTAATGCTTCACTCATACTGAGAAGCTTTTGCCTTGTATTCTGTAGGTCACTTTCTCTAGTGAATTTCTAATGATCACTAAAACATAAAGACGTCTGTAGCATAAACTGACACCACCTCAGGTCATCACTTATTTTTTCTGTATACAAGCATTTTTACTTCATTTCTATAAAAGCAATTAAAAAACAAACAACATCAAAAAAACCCCCAACTTACTAATTCTTCCAGAGTTTTAAAGACTTCAGAAGAAGCATCTGATATTTTCATGCTTTCATCAACTTGGGCAGGTAGTTTGTTATTCAAGACTTATACCTAGAAAACATTTTGAAAGTTAAGCAATGCAAATATCTCTTATATTTGTTTGCCATCATTAAACAGTAATTCAAAAAGGAAGGATATTAAATAATAAGTAGAGCTAGTTCATGTTATATTGGTCAACTGCACATTGCCATCATGATGCAACCTAGCAGAATCTCTAACCTTCACAGGATCAGTAAGCACAGATTCACATCCTGCTGATTCATACACAATGCCACACCTTAAGTTCCTCTCAGCCACAGGATTTTCCTTAGTATCTCAGTGTAGCTATTGATTTAATACAGATCCACACAGAGATTCAACGATGGATTATTCTCTGGAGCTTAAGGATAGATGAGAATGTTAAGGAAGCAAGCATCTACAGGATAAGGGAAACACCTACAGTGGCTTAGATTAAGGCATGCTTATTCACAATGAGTCTAATGAACTTTGTTTTCAACACTTCTGCAGAAGCTGAAACAATACAGCTACCCTGACAGGTCTTACCTGTACAATCTCCACAGAGACATAAATCTAACTCAAATATGACTAGGCAAGTGTCACCGAGCAGATCAGGGCTGATAAGGATGCTAGCAAAAGGGCAGAGAATAGATGTGGGAAGATCAGGACAGATCTAGATTCTGGATTTATTGGATCCTTAGCAGGAGCAAGCTATCTGGATGCACAAACCACAAAAGTAACAGGCATGTACAAGAGAATTAATTTCCTACTTTATTTACACATATAAAAAAAAACCCAACCAAAAATTCCAAAAAAACCAAAACCACCAACAAAAAAAAAAAAAACCAAACCACCAAAAAAAAAAAAAAAAAACCCAACCAAAAATTCCAAAAAAACCAAAACCACCAACAAAAAAAAAAAAAACCAAACCACCAAAAAAAAAAAAAAAAAACCCAACAAAAAAAAAAAAAACCAAACAAACCCCAAAACAAAAACCACCACACCCAGGATTTTTTGTAAGCTCCAAAATCCTGTTTTAGGCATTTCCTACTGGTTCCATATATGGAGCTGTCAGTCAATGGAAAGCTCCTAGTTCAGATTTTAAACTGCCAAATACAACAGGATTTCACAAGGAATGCTAGACAAGTACAGCACTTGTTTGAAAAGAGGGGAATTTTAAGCAAAACAAAATATCACTCTGTATGCTGTAAGAGTGCATCATGTGCCACCTCAAGTCAGGAAATAAGTTAATTTAAAGGGACATTTGTGCTGTTCCACTAAATGCATAATTCCACAGAATCATTTCCGCTGGAAAAGACCTCTAAGGCCGAGTCCAACTGTTACCTAACTCTGCTAAGTCTGGTACTAACCCATGTCCCTCAGCATCATATCTTTGTGTCTTTTAAAATCATCTGAAGAGATGCTTAAAAGAGTAAACAGATTATGCACCTAACAACTAAAAATTACACTTAAAGGAAGGTAAGATAAACAATATTTTTAAATAAGATAGCTGAAAAATACAGCAGAAGAAAGACCATAAAGAGTTCTACAGAACCTACTACTTTTTATTTTTAAATCAGTACTTGTAGTTTTACAGAGGGCTTTAACTCTTAAAGCCACAAAACATTCAGGCATTCATGCACTTTTCAATAAAACATACTCATTTACTTGCTTGTTTATAAATATTCAAGACTCACTTTGCTGTTCCAACATTTTGCATCTTCCTGGATTTCTGCTTTTTGCTTCACTAACTCCTCAAGGTGTTTTTCATCCTTTATAATCTTCTCCTCTGTTTCTTTTAACTTCATACAGTATTCAGTCCAAATAAATTCAGAACGCTTTAACTCATTCCTAATAGAAATACACAGAAAGTGAATCCATCTATTTGGAAATACTCCAAGGTAGTCCCTTCTCCATAAAGGAAAATGTAAAGCAGATCTGAATTAGTAAAGATTTATTTTGATTCTCTACTACATTTCTTGAACAGGTATGCACGAGAGGATTTCAAAATACCTACCCTAGCAGCTTCATGCCAGACATCAAAACTGGTCATGGTGCCAGGTCACCTGTGCTTAACCAACCTGCCAGTGTTACTAACTGGACCTCTGAACAGGCATTGTCGTGGCTAAGCACAAGACTTTGTTTCATACCTCACACAAAACAAAATTGGAGTCAATTTCTTTCTCTGCTAGTGGCTGAATCTAATTCAGAGCCACTTTTCACTTAACCCACTGCAGTGCCATCAAGTCATGGAATTGAGTTGAAAAAGATCTCTAAGATTAGCAGGTCCAACCATCTCGTGGTCAAACACCACTTGTAAAGAAAATGTTTTACAGCCACAATTTCTTGTGTAAAAGGGAATTTGCAGACAGTAGGCATGCTCAGAGGAGGGGATAAGGACCTGACTTTCACTATGAATAGCAGAAAACTGGCCACAATTACAGAAAGAGCTAATAACAACTACAATGATGGTCAGGGAAACACTTCCACAACACACTTTTAGGCCTCATTATAGGCTTTGCACAGCTCTGTTATTGCAGCAGTGTGTGAGAATGGATTTGGTGAAAGGCAGAAGAAATAGAGGTGAATAAGGTTAAAATTACTGCTTCAGGAGCCAGAATAGAGGAGCTTCCTCCATGCTCCCCAAAGAACTACCTTGGTCAATAACTGTCTCAGTCTGGGGCCATGAGCCTGCCAGAGATTGGAGGACAGAAAGGACTCCTACCCCTTTCCACAGTAAGAATGAGGACACTGGACACTGATTAAAGTTTAAAGAGAAATTACATTCACAAGAGCATATCTATATCTATCTATCTATCTATCTATCTATCTATCTATCTATCTATATATATATATAAAGAAATCAGGTAGAATGAGTACAAAAACCTATTAAGCCCAAACTGGTCCCCTAGAATCCTCCACCCCTTCCATCCTTAGTCAGCCTGAGGGTAGGCTGAAACTGCCCTCCCCAGCTGGGACCTACAAGGCCTTAGTGGTCAGTTCCCTGCCAGCCATCTACCCCATGAACCATGAGACTGGAGTGTGTGCTGTTGTGAGAGAGAAGAGAAGGGAAGAAGTCAGGGAAGAGAAGGGGGAGAGATCAAGTCTTAAGCTGTGCTACCAGAACATGAGCTTGCAGTGTGAGTGNAATAGAACAACAAAATTACAGTATCCTGAGACAAGCAGATCCACCCCCCTGGGATGGGGCTCTGTCCTTATGGTTTTGTTAAGAGGGACCCAGGATCCCTCCACCTACCACAATAACATATCCTGAACAGCAAAATAAATCCACCACAGCAGAACCAAGACCACCAGTAGTCGAATTTTAGACACATCTACTGCAATACAACCCAAATAAAACCTAAACAAGTTTTGCATACTTAAACATTGTCAACCAACAGAAAAGAAACAATTATGAGACTTCATCACTAATTCAACAGCCTTTCCTACAACAGTATTTGACAATCTTTATTTGCTTTCAAGATTTCCATCTATTGACAGAGAAAGACTTGTTTGAAAAGCCACATTCCAAGTGTCACAGAACACATGTAACACAAGCCTGAAACCTCTTCAAACACCTCTGCTTTCTTAGATCCCATCATCCATAAAAAATAAATGATATGTGGAATTATTCTAATGGCATACACTTAACAGCCATAGGCTGTCATTTCCTTCTCATTTTACTCATCAGCTACAGCTTTGTGTATAAGCTCATGGAAAAACACAGTACTACCAGCCACAGCAAGTGTGTAAAAACAGCAGACTGTGCTGTGTGATGTGCCCCAGCCTCAGTATTTTGAGTTTCATGCAATGTTCATGTTCTCACTGATGGCACTGAACATAAAGAACAGAGTATCAACTGCAGAACAGTCTTTCGAGCCTGTCCCATCACAGATCTGTCTCACACCTATCAATACCACATTATCCTAATCCTCCTCAGATGGCAGCTGAAGGCTTGACTTCCTCTATAACACAAATATGACTTTAATTACAAGGCCAGCAATTGGCAGGGAAAACAAAGGTTAAAAAAAACAAAAAAAAAAAAATACAGTAGGGTGAAAACCCCCAAACCTAGAGTATTTCTTCACTGAGGGGTAGAAAGAAGTCTTCTACTCATTTTTTTCCTCAGAAATGTTGGTATTTCTGCATTATTAGTACTTTTAATTTACTCAAACAAAACAGGTTGGAAGTTCAAGAAGGACAGGGAATTGCTTGGAAGAGTCCAGCACAGAGCCACAAAGATGCTGGACTGGAAACTCTTGCTGAAGGAGCTGGGTCTCTAGCTTGGAGGAGACTGATGGGTGCCCTCATTCATGTTTATAAAGATATGAAGGGTGAGTGTCAGGAGGATGGAGGAAGTCTCTGCTCAGTGATGTCAAGTGATAGGACAGGGGGCAACAGATGCAACTGAAGCATAGGAGGTTTCACATGAACATAAGAAAAAGGATTTTCACCATGAGGGTGACAGAGCCCTGGAGCAGGCTGCCCAGAGAGGTTGTGAAGCTTCCTCCTCTGAAGACATTCAAAGCCTGCCTGGATTCGTTCTTGTGTGACCTACCCTAAGTGATCCTGCTCTGGCAGCAGGGTTGAACTCAATGATCATTTGAGGTCACTTCCAGTTCCTAATACTCTGTGATTCTGTGTTTCTGTGTTGCAAGATGAACAACGGTCTACATCACTGTCATAAGGCATGAATAGCAGATCACTTCAACAGGTGGAACAGAAACCACACCTGATATATTTCTATCAGTATAGATACTGAACTTCTGGTATTGGTTACCTGTTGCTATTATCATTTTACTCATTATTGTTTGTTTCAAAGAGTAAAGAGCTTCTGTAAAGCAGTTTTAATGCACCTCAGAACATTGGCTTGTAGCAGGAAGCCACCAGACATTCATGCACATGAAACAATCTCAGGAGTCCTGATTTCCAACAGGACTACCAAAACAAAACAGGAAAACTGCCTAAGCTGCCCTACGACCCCTAAGCAAGCTGACAGCTGTAACACAGTGACAGAATTCTAAAGGGAATTGAACAAAATCCTGCGTAAAAGAGTATTAAAAAGTGAAGTAGTCAGAAAGCAAGATGAAAATTTCTAATGTTAATGAAAAAATGCAGAAGTGTAATTAAACAATTACTTTTCATTGAAAGAATAGGTCAACAGAATGGTGTCTCAAGTCCCCTTTCTGTTGCTTTGATATATTTACAAATGACCTGAAAGGGCAAGCAAGGAGTAGTGAAAAGTCTGCATGGGCAGAGGTCAATGGGATGGCGTTCAACAAATCCAAGTGCTGGGGGCTGCACTTTGGCCACAACAACCCCATGCAGAGCTACAGGCTGGGCTCGGAGTGGCTGGAGAGCAGCCAAACAGAAAGGGATCTGGGGGTGCTGATTGACACCCGCCTAAACATNGATTAGAATAGCCAAAGTCAATAAGAACTAAGAAACTTCAAAAATATTTCAAAAGCGTGTAACTGAGGAACAAAACAGCACATACCAGTTAATGTCTGAATTTAAATAAAAATATTAATTTAAGTACACCTTGACCATAATAAATCCAGAAGGATTGTTTATGGATGTCCACAAACTCTACTCAACATTTAGCACAGTTAAATAAGCTAAGAAGTTGTTAGTGTAAGTAAGAAAGGGAACATTCCATTTGGGTGTACTTCTGGACATCATCTCTTCTTTATTCTGCTAATGCAAACTAAGACAAACATGACAAACATTTCTTTTATGTATAATTCTAGTAATTTTAATTAAAAAACAAAACACAACAACCACAAAACCCTCCAAAAACCCAAAAAATCCCGAACAGCCCCAAGGAAAAAAACAACCAAACTAAACCACACACACACAAAACCCCACAGAAAACCCATAAAACAGTAACAAAAAAACCCACCAAATAAACAAAAAGAAAAAAATCGAAACATCACCTCCCTCAAAATAAAAAAATTTTTAAAAAATCACCAGAATTTGAAATTATGTCTAAAAGCAAATTTTCTTCACTTTGATTGTCACTATTAAAACTAACAGGACATCATAGTACTACATGAATCTCTTACTTGTGTTCACTCAGCTGCATCTCAGCATCTTTGATTTCCTCACACATAGATTTTATCTTCCCTTCAGAGTCTTCATCAATTCTTTTCATTGCCCCTTGGATTTCCATGAGTTCACAACAGACATCACTATGTATTTTTGATGCCTAAGAAAATAAAACAAGCTTTCTGAAAGATGTTATAAAAAAACCAAACAAACAAAAAACATGCATAATGTTTAAAATAAAAACAAATTTTGAGACTTGTCTGATTTTTTGCAGTTTAAAAATCAAAACGTAAAGCTGAAGTTGTACTTTGTGATGCCTTACAATAAATTCTGCGTGGTCTGCAGTTTATACAATCCTAGCAAAAGACAACAGAAGGCACTGTAAAACTGCACAACATAAAGAAATGTTAGACAGAGAGCTTTCATTCTGTTAGAGAACTTGGAAGTTGCTGTGAAAAGGTGGCTACTTCCATGGGAAGATAGTGACCTCTGGAGCAGAAAGAAAGAAATAAAGCTGAAAGAAGCAACTGAGATCTCAGTTAGCAATCTGACAAAATCATTACTTAAACTTCTCCTAGAGGATGTGCAAGCCCAGCAGTCACTGTGGCCCTCAGACAAGGAACATAGTGGCATAAATAGTATTGAGACACTCAGCTCTTACCAGCTCTCAACCAGAGATATTCCTGTCTATTGTCTCTGCTTTAAAAAATACTACAAATATAAGACAATAGCATGAGGTAAAATCTTTATTAGAATCTAGCATTTGTCTGCTCAAACTAGTTCCCTGGCTGTTCAAAGCTAGAAATTAAAAATTAGTTTTAATTGCAAAGACTATCAAGTATCAGCTGCTTTTCTAAGGCCATGGGGGAGAGAAAAAAAAAAATCAAACCAAAANCATTCTGAAAGTATTTAAAATACACTTTAGGAAAAAAATATTTCAAGGTTACTCTCTGAGTTGTATTTTAGTACTGCCTGCGGTATATTTTAAGACATTAACAAGAAAAAAAGCACTAAAATAAAAACCAAAATAACCAATTTGATTTTTTGATTAGCCAATATTTTGAACATCTCATAACACTGAACTCAGAGGACTGGGAGGTATTCAACAGGTCAGAAGTAATTCATGATCATTGTCAGATCCTTTATGTAATAGGCACTTAACTTGTTAACTTTAGAAGTATTTTGATTTGGTCCCCAAAAGATGGTAAGTTCAAAGTACAACAAATTAAAAGAAATTTTTATTAAGAATCAGAAAGAAAAGATCACTTTTAGACTGTCAGTATTTTTAAGAGGGTAATCTGTAGATTAATGTTTTAAAGTTACTATAAGAAATATATTGAAAACATAGTAATTAGTATTAAAATCTGTATCTCTCTCTTTCCAGACATCAATTTTAAGCTACCTCCAACTTTGCTACACTTCAATTGTTCAGCCTGACATTACCCACATGAGGCATTTTTATTAACAAATATAACATTATAAATATTATAAATATAAGCAGCAAATATTAGGGAAAATGCACATCAGTTTTTAAAAATAATTATATCTTACAAACATTTTTTGGACAGCTTCTAACACCTCCACATGCTGGAACAAATGCTGATGCCTGTCAGAAATCTGTGAAGAATCTATGCAAATATCAGGTATGTGCTGTCTACCTTTCCTAGGAACAATCCCACATGAAATCAACCTGCAAAGTTAGAATTGCATTCCATTTACATTTAAGAGACCCTTATTAAAGGCCAACACCATTATCCTCCCTGGATTCTGCAGTGCTGTGGGCACACAGTTCCCAGACTTTGTGCATACACTGGAGGCAGACTTCGGTACTTTTAAAAGGCTGCTGTCCTCTGAAAGGGTGTGCGGGGGGACAGTTGTAAAGGACACCTTTGTGCTGCTTGTTGTCAACTGAGCGCTCATATGCCAGTAACATTCACAGCCTCACCCTCCAGCTTCAGCTTTTCTTCCAGCAGAGGGCTGTGTTTCTTCACGAAGTCTATATGCTCCTGAATCTCTCTGTTGGCTCTGTCTGTCTGAAGGATTTGGGTTTGTATCTGTCTCATCTGACAGCTTTTGCAATCAAAATGCCATCGTAGCTCCGAGATGTCTTGAGCATACATTTCACATTCCGTTAAAAAAAAAAAAGTTAACATAACAAAATGTGAGCATCTGAGTGACATCATGAACACTTAGATTAGGATATATGTTGTCATAATAGTAAGTGTAAAACTTGTGAAAGTCTTGCTGTAAACTACTCTGAAGGGCCAAAGAGGAGATGCTACAAGACATCACCACATATAGCATTAGCAGTGGAACTGTTTTTAAACTCATACTTAATAACCCTAGTATGTACTTCAAGCAAATCTTCAAACTGTGGGTTTGAGTTTATGAAGGAAATGAAAACATCTAGCCTGAAGGCATATGTAGAGGAGGTTATTTTAACACAAAAAACCAGCTCTACTGAGCTTCCTAGTCTCCAGCAACAGAAACGTGTAGATGCAGAGGAAGAACAGGGCAAGTACAAACCACACATCTTACTATGTCAACTATTTTTAGTTGAGGGACATTTGCTGAACTAAAGCAGCTCCCATAAAGCTAAACTACAAATATAAACTCAAAGCCAATTAACAAACTATATTCATGTCACCACATAAGAGTATTGTCAGTCTGAATTGAGTTTGCTCCATTTAGTTTTCTGGCTTTGTCATACATTTCCTTTGGGTCCTCACAAGAAAATCTGTGCCCAGACAGCTAATTGCTGAATCACAGAATCGAAGAATCACAGAATCTCAGTGCTTGGAAGGAACCTCAAAAAATCATCCAGTCCAACCTCTGTGCCAGAGCAGAATCACTTTAGGGTAGGTCACATAGGAAAGCATCTAGGCAGGTTTTGAATGTCTCCAGAGAAGAAGACTCCACAACCTCTCTGGGCAGCCTGTTCCAGGGCTCTGTCACCCTCACACCAAAGTTTGATGTGCAACCTCCTGAGCTCCAGCTTGCACCCAGTATCCTTTGTCCTATCACTGGACATCACATTTTATTTTACTTAGGGAAAAAAATGTCTATTAGAAATTATGTCCTGCAGCTGCTGATGTTCTGAATTGAAAAATCACTGATATGAAACTAGGGAAAGTAAAGTAGGATTATCAGATAAGGAAAAAAAAAAACAAACAATGGCTCAAGAGCAATAAACTTTGCCATAAATTTGAGAGATAGGAGCACATTTTATGGAAAAAAAAAAAAAAAGCTCTCTAGCTCTAAGAAGCAGCTATGGAATACCCAATAGGGATTTTGCTGGGTTAACAAGACATAAATGACAAATTTATCAAATTATTATTTCATTGCTACTGAAAGTTGAAAAGACATCATATGAATAAGGGACTTTTCTATATCATACAAAATAATGCCTAATGTTAAGATTAATAAAATGTGTTTTACATTGGATTTTTCTTCTATTTCAGAGAAAGTAAGTTCTGAAGATAGGTCCTGTCACTACCATCAGCTCATTGTGGTCCATGACACAGATGCAGCAGGAGCTAGCAATAATGGGAACCAAGGGAAGTCTGAAAAAATCACAGCATTTGATGTCTACTCTGAATGGGTCATGCAGACTTTTAATTAAGAATCTCCTGGGTTTGTAATACTTAGATTAGGGATAATTATAACATCCCTGAGAGGCTTTTTCCTTTATCTTTAATTCCATTTTAGCATAATTTTTGTCTTACCAATAATACTATGAAAAGTTATAATCCTGAAAATTGCAAATTCACTCCCAGGACGCAACACCATACTGACATAGCCCACTGACAAATCAAGGCAGAAGAGTTGGTTAATTTTCACAGCCAAACTTCATGCTGGTTTATTTTGCCTTCTTGTTGTGGGTTTTTTTTACCATACTGTATCATTGCATATATTAACAAAACTGAAAATGTGTTAATTATATTCCACTATTCCAAACTTCTGATATTTATAGAGAATGCTAAACAGCCAAGCAAAAGCAACAGGAATGTACAGCAACATGCAGAAATCATTGACAGCTGAATCATTACAGGTAGGGACATCAAAAAGTAGAAAGCTCACATCCTGAAGTCCTCTGTTGACTAATGAAGATTCTATTATCAATCTCCTCTTGTAGTTCATTCCTTCTGTAAAAGTGACCTTTCAGTTGCCACCGGATCTTCTCCTGAAAGCAGTTTCTAACCCATCAATGAATTTTAATTCTGATTCTTTATTCAATTTCCTGCTCTGTTTTCAGGGCATCATAAATTGTCTCTTGGAAGCAACTGCTTTTAAGGAAAGCAATCTCTGCAAACTGCCTATGTCTGAACACTGATTTCTAGTTTCCAAGTGAAGAGCTAATCATTGGCTATAATAAACAAGCACACACACGTTTTTCTGATACACTGTTAGGAGTGTGCACTATTTGACATTTTGTCTTCCTGGAGGAGGAAGTGAGAGAAAGAAAAAAACCTCAGCATTTGGAACTAAACAACTCCTGGTTTGCCTCCATTATCCATTCAGTGTTTACCCATCAGTAAACACAGCCATGGAAGACTCTTGCACTGTTGTTTGTTGAAGATCTCAGGATGATGTGCACCAGAATATGCACTAGAGTACCAACTACAACTTCACAGCCAGGACCTAACTGCTCTGATAGTACCTGCTTCAGACCATGTAATTTCTGTTTTAGTCTATGGTTTAACTCAGAAACCTTATAATTTTGTTTCAGCTTCTCATTCCTTGTTCAAAAGTGAACACTTATCAGCATTTTAATAGTGTCATTCCTTCTCTTATGCTGTTTCTCAAACAATGTTGAACATTCCACAGTACTTCCCTTTTATTTTTCCAAGCACATATTCAAGCATACCAAATTGAGAAGAGTAAACATTGTCCCCTACTACAGTAAAAACAACTATGATCATACCATAATTCTTAGTAAGGAGCTGAATGAAAAATAACAAAAAGTCTTAGTTTCAATACCACTACCTTTTTGCACAGCTGCAGGGAGCTGCTGAAGCCTCCAAAGTGACATACTATGAATTTTTATGCCAAGCTTTTTGCTTCGCTGTTTCTCCAACTCCAAAGCTTTTTCTGCCTCCTCACAATCGGCCTCCAAACATTTAATTAGCTCAGTAACTTCCAACAGCAAAGCTTCTGTTTCCTGCTTCAAGGTTAATGTCTTGGTGTCTTTAAAAATACATTAGAAAATATTTTTTTTATGAAAACTTAATCATATGCTCTTTATTCAAGCTTCATTCTCAACACAGTTGGCCTGTTCACATGTATCACAGCAAGCACCATTGGTTACTCTTCTGCCTTTAAAAAATACATCATAACTACTTCTAAGCAAACCTTAAACACAGACTGTTTATTGCAGCTTCTTTCTCAATATAAAGCTGTCTCTTCACATCTACCAAGGCAAGCACAACTGGTTACAAATAGAATTTTCACATTCAATAGCATTTTTCTCCAGCAGAGGAAATTCAATCTCCAATGATGAGGCAACAAAAACCCATTCAATATAGATGGTAGAAAATTTTTGTCTTTGTCTTTTTCATTGGGTAAGTAGTTATCCAAATAACAGTACAAGTTCCTAATTATGTCAGTTTTTAAAAGAGTATTTATTTCTTTTTATTCTCCTAAGTTTCAATTACTTCATTAAAATCTTTGGAGTTCTAAGAACTGTTTTACCCACGATACACAGAAGTTGTCATTTCATTCTGTGAAATTTAGCTATCAAAAAGGCCTCAGTTATTTGTTTTCATAAAATATTCTTTGAGGTCATCATCCATCACCCTGATATATTAAAAAAAATGAGAATTATATAAGCTACAGAGTCCAAAACATTTCCATTTTGATTCCACAGTCAATAATTCCCCAGATTATTTTGATTAAAAAATGCAAGCATTGAAAAGCAGGATAACTGCTTAAAATCTGGAGTGAAATTTTGGCTTCACCGCCATCAACAGAAATATTATCACACAATTTATTGAAGACAGGATTGCCTCAGGCTAGTAGTACTTAAAAGGTTGCACATTGGCTTAGAGAAAAAAAAAATGCACACAATCTCTTTAATATTTAAAACTTAATTCAAAAACATATAATCTGAGTAAGGACACAGACTGTCAAAGCCAGAAGTCTGTGCTGGGAATATGCTATGAATACCCTGGATCAGCAATGCAATTCTTTGTTTTACAGAAACTAAATGAAACCAAAAAATCCAGAATTTGAACCAATGAACATAACTAGTTTAGCTAGTTCAGATCCTGGATGGGTTAACATACAGTATGAATCTAAATGCAGAAATGTAAATTTTCTCCTTGTATGTAGGATGATTTAATATCACTTAACATAGCATTTAAAATGAATGTCTTTCACCTTGGCAGATGACACACAGATTTCAAAGAATACTCACATCATTTACAGAACACAGAGCAGGCAATTATTATCACAAATGCAAAGCATATATTAAATGAGCACAAGTAACTTACACCACTGAGACTGAGTACTACAAACTCTGTTTTATCTTCACAAGATTCATCAGCTTCTTTAAAATCCATCTTGGTGGAGAATGATAACCAAATACCTTCAATAGATTCAGCACTGACATGTTTTGTTTGACTGTAGATAAAAGCCACTGTCACTAAAGAATTTTAGACTTCATTTAAATTAGCATTGTTAAGTAAATATTACTTTCACTAAATCAAAAATGTCTTTATTGAATCTTACACATTTAAAGGCTGGTTAATTAAATGGAATAACTGCAAGTTATACAGCAGAATTATTAATTGCACAGTTCCCAAATAAATACTTTTCCTAGATTTTTTTTTTTCCCAGAGATACAAGAAGCAGATTTCTTTACATCTTCTACTTACATATATCTTTATTTTTTGCCCTCATACTCAAGGATTTGCCAAAGAGAAACAGTTGTAGAAAAGCTGTTACTCTTTCCAAGTTCTGAACACACATTAGCAATGTAAGTTACACTTTCCAGACTCTTCTCAGCAGCAGAAGCATTGGCTGCTTTGTGCTGACACAGGCACATTGCCACTGCAGGTCAGGCGTAGTTTAAGTTTTATCAGTTTAAGGGAAGTCATCACTTGAAGGTTAACAATCAGGAATGTTTAGACACAATGTTTCAACCCAAAACTTCAAGTGATGAGTGCTTGAAATAAACACCCTTCGTCATATGGAGGTGCCTGAGGTAACTGGCAGAACTGGCCCAACTTCAGAGGTGTCAATAACTGAACTCTCACCAACAGAAACTCATCACTGAGGTGGGCCTGAGACCTGCAATCATCCTGAATCTTTGAAAATTAAACATGAGTAGGAAAGATAGAAGAATTTCTCCATAAACACCTTTGGTCTTCTGGAGCAACTAGATCCTGTAGACACTAAGAATGTTTCTCTTAGGTGCAGTCTGTGTTGCCAAAGACCTTGATAAACTCTACAGTTCACAGAACAGGCTACATAGCCAGACTCACATTTCATCAAATAATTACCAGACATTAAAATAATTACACCATTTTGTATGATTCTCTATATATGATTCTTACCATGGCATGTTCTCCTCCTTAAACACAATCATGCTGCAAAAGCAAAACATGAACTCAATTATACATCTCAGATCCTATGCACTTTTCAATATCCTAACAAAAAGCATAATAGAACATTGCATTTTGTATCATAAGAAGATCTAATTACATACAGATGAATGCTTTTTAACATTTTAAAATCATTCTAAAGTTTCTGAATTCTCAAAACCTATGCCTCTCCAAACACTGGTAATAAAGCCCAGACTTTGTATACACCTGTTACATATTACTGAATCTTTTTTTAATCCCTTAATGCTGTTGATTTCATTTTCACTCTCAGAACTGTAACAGTAGTTCTCCTTGAACTGCATATGATTTTCTTCTTCATCAGGCCTATGTCCACTACAGTAAATTAAACAGACAGGGAAGTGCTCTGGGCCCAGCAACTTGGCCACCTTTAACCATTAAACTGTTACTAAATCTTACTGATACAACTGGTAAGGGAAATGATCATATTCACAAACCATTTCCAAGCACCAACAGTATGCATAGTGTCTATCCTGGTTCAGAGGGTCAGACTTCAGCATTATGGGCATGAGGTTCTCCGTGTCAACTGGACACAGTACTGGCAATACTTAATCTACTAGCAGAGGTGTAAGCAATTTCATATGTCAACAGATAAAATCCAAGCTCCCTATCTCTGTGGTATTCTTAAGAGAATTAGTGATTGAATACTCATACTACAGCAACTCCAGCTTTTTTCCTCTTAACTTGTAGTTAAAATGTCACTAGCTAGAGGCCTCAGGTTATTTTGAATCTCTGTCTATTGAGTAACAAAAAATTAGATGTAGAAAATAGGCACAGGACTTATAGAAACAGTTTAAGCTAATATTAAAATGAATAACCATCTGGACATGGCAATACTCATCCATCTAATTCCTGTATATTGATGACAAAATGATATCATCAAAATAATGTCACTGTTCTCACATGTTAAATAAAGGTAATTGAGACAATACGAAATTTCCTATCAGAAGTTGAGGCATAGGAAGTTTCATGTAAACATAAGGAGGAATTTTTTCACTGAGGGTGACAGAACACTGGAACAGGCTGCCCAGGGGGATTGTGGAGTCTTCCCCTCTGCAAATATTCAAAACCTGTCTGGATGTGTTCCTGTGTGATCTGGTATAGGTGATCCTGCTCTGCAAGGGGGTTGGACTGGATGAGCTTTGGAGGTCCCTTCCAGTCCCTGACATTCTGTGAATCTGTGATTAACATCTATACTGTATCTCAAGATAAGTCTGGAGTCCACGCACCTCGAATTCTTCTACTGTCTGTGCTGCAGTTGCAGAAATCTCCCTGCAGAGTACTGAGCAGTGTTTGAGGAATACTAATCTAAGACAGTTTTCTTGATGTGCTGCAGTGATGACATTATCTCAGTATTGGAGATTAATTATTTAAATACAACTTGTCTGCGCAAGCAGCGATCAGATCTTCTTACCGCAGTGTAGACATATGCAAAATTTATTAACATATGGAAAAGTCTTCCCCAGTAAAAGTGAATTATTTAAATTCTACTAATCACATTCTCAAAGAAGTTGGTGGGAAGATTGTAGTATATTTTCAAAAGGTATATATTGCTTGCTTTCTTCATCAACCTACTCATTGTTTTAGCTCCCCTTTATTCTTGTTTCTATTCCTACAAAATCTGTATAGGCTAAGAAATAATCATGTACTGCTAGGGAAAGTGTCATAGCATTCTCAAATTCAAGTCTCTCAATGTAAGTGTAAAGAAACTTTTCAATCAATGAATTGTTAAGTACTGCTTACTATAAATGACAGAAAATGGCACACAGCTCAGTTTCCCTATCTACTCAAGATGAGGATAAAAGTGACTTTGCAGATAGCTGAAGCACTTTAACTCTGTGTGCATCTGAACATATATGAATTTACTAATCTTTATGATAACACTGATATTACATTATGGTATTGTGGTATAGACATTTGTCATAAGATTGACTGATTTGTCAGACCTGTTGAGTAGATGAAAAGCAGATCATGACTAGGAGATGAACCTCCTGGGCATTGTTTTGGAGGGTATACACTATATGAAGTTAAATTTCTATAGTAGTCCTATACAGTAAATTTCTATTGCAGTCTCATACAGTAATCCTATTTTAAAATATCCTTGTTCCTATAAAGATAGGCCTCATGTGGCCATTTCCAAACACAAATGTACCTGTTGAAGGCATTTCTCCACCTTCAGTTGTTACTCTTGAATGTGATGAATGGTTTTGTTGATACAAGGTAATGGTGTATTTACAGAAGCACAAGGTAATGGTGTATTACAGAAGCTTTGTGCCCTATCTATCTCTCTTGTCTGGAGAAAGAAAGAGAATACAGAAGGCTGCTCAGCTTCATGTGTGGGCTGAAACCAGATTTTCTTGTACCTGATTTTACTCCTTTAATGTGAAACTTGTAAAGCTTCTGTCTTGAAACTGACCAAGAATACTGAACAGCTACATCTATTCTTACCATGCAGACTTTTTACACAAAATGTTATTCCTTTAAGAATACAATCTCAGATACAAGGAGAGAGACTCAAAAATACTTAAAGAACAAGAAGGAATAGTTTTAAAGAGATGAGACACAATAAAGAGGGCTAAGGTCAAAATAGAATTTACTATAATTTTACATAATTAATCCCAAATTAATTGAGTTTGATGATTTTAAACTAGTCCTCAGCAAGAATTTTCTCCAAACAGAAAAAATAATATCAGAACCCAAAAAGGCAAAGGATGGCAGCTACTATAGAAATACCTAGAGGGAAACAGAATAGGTCACAGGGCCTTAGAGACAACCTTAGCCTTATGTACACCATACTTAGTTCTAGCAAATGTTTGTTTCAGCCTTACAAAGGGATGAAGTTCCAGAACAGTAGTTTCCATGTTAAGAATTTAAATCTACATGACATATATGAACTGTTTCACAAGAACATGTGGATTTCCAAATCACATTTTCTTTAAACTCTGTTAGCCTTAAAACCACATAAATAAATGATACTGCAGCACATTACCGAATGTTAACTATTTAATTAATACACTGAATGGGACTCTGACTGCAGAGGTCACTAATGAAAAGTGTCAGAAACCAGAACAAGACACTGAAACCTAGCAGCAGAGCTATTAAAAAGTCTAAGAAGCTGTCCTACAAACATGAAACATTAACCTAATTATATTCAGGGGGATACAATGCTTTAATGTGCCTTGGAGACGAACCAAAAATAACAATAACAGTAATAGGGATTAAGCTGTAAAACAGAACCAGACAACCTTCATACACAGCCCGTGGATTTGTAGTGAGGGATTTTAAGAAAGAATAATCTCAGTGCCTTAATGAAAGTGTCAGCCTAAAACATTGTAAGTCCATATGTTACACAAGGCTCTTTTAACTTGATCGTAAACAGCCTTACTGGAATGGAAAAGTGTTTACAAGATTTTCTTTGAAAAGACAGCCCACTAAAATTGGTATCAAAACCTGTTCCTAGAGCCAGAAACCTTCACAGGATGCCTACACAGCACAGTCCTAACAAAACACTCCACAGGCTTTGTATCTTTCTTGTTCTCTGAAACACAACACATATTGAGGGATTCATATTTTTGTAAGGGGTGAGTGCCAGAAGGCTGGAGCCAGCCTCTTCTTGGTGATGCCCAGTGACAGAACAAGGGGCAATGGGTGGAAGCTGAGGCATAGGAGGTTCCATGTGAACCTGAGGAAGAATTTTTTCCCTGTGAGGGCAACAAAGCACTGGAACAGGCTGCCCAGGGAGGTTGTGGAGTCTCTCTCTGGAGATATTCAAGAACCATCTGGATGCGTTCCAGTGTGATCTGCTCTGGGAGATCCTGCTATGGCAGATCCTGCTCTGGCAGGGGGGCTGGACCAGATGATCTTTTGAGGTCCCTTCCACCCCCTTGACATTCTATGATTCTATGAGGCCAACATTACTTTCATTTCACTATTTTGCTGCTGTTATAATTCTTACCTTTTACTTGATTAACATCAGTGTTGTAAAAAATTGTTTATTTTCTTTCCATCACTGATACAGCTAACAACACAGCTATTGTTTTTTAGCAAACTGACATTTTTGAACAGCTTCAGTAAAAAAAGATGACTCTATTACTGCTTTAGCCTACCTCAGTAAATGCAAATGCTATTACATACAAAGTTAACCCATTTGTAAAAGCAAGCTAGGAATAGAACTGAGTGAAAAAATGGATTTACCATTTTTTAAAAATCTAAAAAATACATTTAAATGAGAAGTTAAATACAGCCAGTATTGTTTTCAGAGAGCAAACTGAACTGTCTTTGGAGGATGGAGTGATACCAGTAGCTCAGTGACTTACAAAGTCCACAAATGCATCCTTTGTAGGAAGGTTTTTCAAGCAGTGTGACAGGTAAGAACCAAGAAAAAACACCAGTTTTATATAATATTACAACCATAAAATATTGAATATATTCTTATGTCTTAAAGACCTTCATTAAACTATTTGAAAACTAACAAAAGACAAACCTGACATACCCTGGGATGGTTCATCACTGTCCTTAGAAGAACAGGAAAAGGACTCTGCTTCAAACATCATTGCTGGCAGCATTTTTCAGCCTAATGGTTAGAAAAATAACAACACATGCATATTTATGTACACATACACACCTTTTAAAACCTTGTATTTTCATCAGCAAAGCAATCTGTTCCATCAGTGATATACCTACAGTATTTTTAAGAGTTAGCAAAACCATGTTCACTTTTCCTACTAAGGGAAAAGCAGCAACTAAACAGCTGGGGTCATTACAAATCAGACAGTGGATACTCCTTAAGTAATGGAATTATAATTTAAAAACAAGCAAAACCCAAACCAACCAAATTTCTGCCTATGTGCCCTGGCTTTTTAAATGATATATATTCTTTTGCATCCTGTCATCACAGTGGTAATCAACACTAACTAGAAAACTGTGAAAAACCAAATGGATAACCTAGGAGATGAATTTTCATTAACAAACTGTAAAACTGTGAAAATCAAAATAGATAACCTCTGAGATGAATTTTCATTAAGAAATTGTCACTGGAAGGGAGGTCCATAAAAATGTAGTCTGAAACATTGTCATCTCAGTGGACAAAAGACATGTAAGAAAGGAACACAATCAGCTTATCTGCATATAAACTTATAACTCAGATTTACTATAGTAAACAAAACCAACATTATTTATTTATAAGTTAAATAATTCAGAGAAACAACACTGGCTGAAAATAGGTAGTTAAGCCTCAGCACATCAAGCTGTGGTAATTTACCAAAATATTTCATCACCCTTACAATTCATAACTCTGACAAGTAGCCCTGTTGGCATACAGAGACACAGGTAGTAGATACCTCCTGGGCTGTGTGATTGGGATATTAAAAGTCCACAGCAAGTTGTGGTTTCTAACTACTGTCAACCCACACAACTGATTATTAAAAGGGAAAAAAAAAATTTAAAAACCCCAATACCTATATTATATAATCATCAATATAAAATACTGGAAACAAATATCATATAGATTACAAGAATTTAGCATTCCTATTAAGTAGTATTATTTAAAAAAAAAAAAGAATAGAGATCTATTTATTCCAGACTCTCTGAAATGGACAATACTTGCCTAAGTGTCCAGCTGGATGAATGGTCAGAGAAAACAAAGAGCAAAACCTGCTCTTCACACTCTCCACACCTCCTTTTATTGATCACCAAACTCAAACTGGGGTTTGTTCCAAAGAAGCACTGGAAGAATGTTGTGTGCCAAGCCTGCCAAAAAGCCATGCTGAACCCAAGGCTGAGCTACATGAACTTCCACGCACTGCAATGCAGACGGCATTAGTGTTCTGTTACAGTAACAAACTAATTGGCTTGGAAGCTCTGAACAATACTAACAAAACCTTTCAAGCTATGGATTTTTTTTTAAGCTCGGAATGCATATAACAGCTTTTCAAGTCGCCACATTTTCAACTACGCAGCTCTCCTCAGGAAATAGATGGGAAATGTATGATATGAAACATTCTTGCATGTCATTTGCACATTAATACTTATATTTTCTCAAGTCTGGTGGCTTTTGCAATTTTATCAAACAGTTATTTTCAATGGTGGGATTCAGTGTTGTTGAAAGAAATATGCCCATTTGGCAAGCAGAAATTTGTAACTGTATCTGTGACAGGATGTCAGCTTCTTGGACTCTGCAAAGAGAAATTCTACTCTCTGAACAGGCTCATCCTGACAGTCAGACCAGATGGACCATATTAGCTCCAACAAGGAGTACAAAAGTATCTGAAATGCTTAGTAAGTCAAAGAAAATAAGTCCTGACAGAGAAAATAGCTCTAAGAAAGATGAGAAAAATACTGCAGAGGAAGGGACGAAATCCAGCAGAAAGCTTAAGAATCAGTTTCAATTTGTTGTTGCTTATATAACCAGCAATATATCTGCAATAGACAATTATCTGATATGCCAGCACGTGTCAGGAAAAAGGTGAGAACATTGTTTGCCTGATAAGGAATCATATACACAACACAATTCCACTGTATCTAACAACACACTGGATAAAAATATATTGGATAAATTCACAATGACTGCCAAAAGTATCATTTCAGTCTGAGCCTTGGAAAAATAAATTAGTCAACATTTAGTTCATTTAGTATCTGTTGAAAATCTTAGCCTTGAGATCTCTCTCTCTATCTCTCTCTGTATCTATCTCTCCTCTCTCTCTCTCTCTCTCTACATATATATCTATTTCTCTCTCTCTTATCTCTCTATATATCTACTTCTCTGTCTCATCTCTCTCTATCTCACTCTCTCTCTATCTCTCTCTCTCTTTTTATCTCTCTCTATACCTATGCCTAAACCTATACCTATGCCTAAACCTATACCTTAAACTATACCTATACCTTAAACTATACCTTAACCTATACCTTAACTTATACCTATACCTAAACCTATACCTATACCTTAACCTATACCTTAACCTATATATAAGGTTAATATTGGACTATTGATGTCCACAGCTGTAGCTATCAAAATACAAATTAAAAAAAAAAAAAATCTTTTCCTGTGCAGAAGAAATAAACAAATCCAGGCATTTAGCACTCACAAGTCTGTAATTCACACTCTGATCTTCAGGAAGTGTTATTCTGCACAAACTGTTTTACAGAACTCAAACTAACTTTCTCATTCTGACAAAGCTAAACACTACTTAGAATCATAGAATCAACCAGGTTGAAAGAGACCTCCAAGAACATCCAGTCCAACCTTCAGTCATGTTACTACATTATAGCTTGTAAAAGTCATTGCATGCTACTCCATAAAGAGGGAGAAAAAGAAAGCATTTTAAGTCTTTCATTAAGTACATGAGTGTATATATATA
>WBNM01003360.1:71010-123589 GCA_013399055.1 Ramphastos sulfuratus
ATATATATATATATATATATATATATATATATGTACAGTGCACTGAATATTAAATATTACTAAAGCTAATGTAAGCACACACCACATTTTAATTACTTTCTTGGTACTTTACTACAATACAAATAAACTTCTAATGCCAGCTTCTCAAATAGACGTATGAGGACCTAACAAAATTTCTGTTAAAAGCAAAATCCTCAACACATTCATTTAATGGAAGAGATCAGAATCCAGATGTTAGAATTTCTGCCCAGCTAGCATGAGCTAGTATTACTGTTCCTCATCATAAATGCCATCCCTAAGGCAGACTCTCAGGATATTCATAAATATGCTTCACTGAAAGCTTATTCTACAAGAGCCTTTTCCTCCTCAACTCCCATACCTGCCACTTCACCAAAAAATCTAATTCACTATTAATGAACTAAATGCAAACTGGGATTATCTGTCTCATAAGCACAGCAGATAGGGCCAAATCACAGAATGATTTTGCTTAAAAGATCTAATTTATTCCTGCTTCCCTGTGACTGTTGGATTTTTTCCTTCTCCTCCAAAATTCAGTCAGCATAATTAAAAATTATCAAGTAATTTATATTTAAAAGGAGCTAACAGTCTTTGACCAATATTCATTGGATCTTATCATTTCCTCACCTCCACATACTAACTTTCTGCAAATGCAGCATTTTGCCATTTGGTTTTAGGGTCCTAGGTGCATAATTTTCGCCTGTCCTCAAGTGATGCAGTGAATCCTTTTCACCACTAAATGCAGCCCAGGCTTACTTCAGAACAGGCAGAAAGGGTTTAACATCCTTGAAATTATTCCCTCAAACTACAATTAGTGCAGATGGTTCACAACAGTACACAGTGTTGTTTAAATAGCAGCTTGCAGCATTAAAATCTGTTATAGTGATAGGTCTTACACTTGAAAATAAGGTTTCATGTAGAATTTTACAGGCTGTATAACATAAATCTCCAACTCTCATAAACATATTAGACTTATTATTAAAAATAACAAAAAGAAGACAAAAAAAATGGGGTTCTTTGTGGTATTTTACTCCTTTCACATGAACAAGATCCCAAGAATTAAGCTGTTATATCAGCCACATTAATTTTTAAAAAGAAAATTAAAATCAAGTAATGTACTCTCACAAACTTCTAATGGTATCCAAATCTGAAAATACTATAGCTGAGATCTTACTACTATCATGTAAATGCCTGAAATAGTTCTGTATCACAATCAATTTGATTTGTTTCCAGTATTCCTATGGTTCATTCCAGCTGGATAGTCTGCAACTCAGATAAGCTTAATGTCTATTCTTTATACACAGATCTTAGTGCAAATATAAACTCTAAATGGGCAAAACAACAACAAAAAAACCAAACAAAAAACCCACACAAACAAAAAAAACCCTAATCAAACAAACACAAAAAACCCAAACCCACACACACACAAACAAAACCCAACCAACCAACCAAAAAAATCTATAGACAATTAAATAGGATGAAAACCAAAGACATTAAGACCTGAAATAGGTCAGGGAACTAAATCCAGGTATTCTGTGCAATAGTCATGAATGACACACTTTGTCTTCCCATATCTACTCTTAAGTTGTAAAAGTAAAGTTAAGTACCTTTCTGACATGAATCAGAAGGGAAAAAATATGTTTCTAGCAATTATCACAGTATCACAGTATCAGCAAGGTTAGAAGAGACCTCAAAGATCATCAAGTCCAACCCATTACCACAGACCTCAAGACCAGACCATGGCACCAAGTGCCACGTCCAAGAGCACCTTGAACACCTCCAGGGACGGTGACTCCACCACCTCCCTGGGCAGCCCATTCCAGTGGGGAATGACTCTCTCAGTGAAGAACTTTCTCCTCACCTCGAGCCTAAACTTGCCCTGGCACAGCTTGAGACTGTGACCTCTTGTTCTGGTGCTGGTTGCCTGAGAGAAGAAAGCAACCTCCTCCTGGCCACAACCACCCTTCAGGTAGTTGTAGACAGCAATAAGGTCTCCCCTGAGCCTCCTCTTCACCAGGCTAAACAATCCCAGCTCCTTCAGCCTCTCCTCATAGGGCTTGTGCTGGAGGCCTCTCACCAGCCTCGTTGCCCTTCTCTGGACACATTCAAGTAGTAGTAGTAAATACCTAAATATTAAGAACTTCTTACATTCTGCATCACAGATTCACACAAAACTACTTCTGATTACAGGTGCTACCTAATCTGCTCCTTCAGTGTCATTGTTCACATATTTCAAGGCCAGGAACAAAACAACAGGAGAATTACTATTCTCTTCCTTATTCCTGGGAGGTCAAAGAGACCTGACAGTGGTAGGAACAATCTCCCTGCTCAAGCAAAAAACTCATTCAGTTCAGTTGTCAGAAATGAATATCTGAAATTCTATTACCAGAAGAATCATCCAAATATGTTTCAAAGATTATTACTACCAATGTCCATGCTACTAAGCATGTTAGTTATTTGATGTGTCCCCTTACACATAATGAAAATCTCATGTACTATAGCTCAATATTTTTGCAAAGATTATTAAATCTTTACCCTACCATCTTCCATTCTGTTGTATATGTCTAAATGAAATACAGTGAATATTGGTTACCATAGTAACCACCGAACTGAAGAAATTTAGTTTTGGCATAATTGCTGCATATGTTCATACAAATCACTTCTCTTATTCTGAGAGTTAGAAATAAAGACACTTTTCAACTCCATCTCTTAAAAATAGAGTAATGAAGAAACAAAAAAAAAACCCAGATCAAGTATTTATAGACATCACACAACATGTTCTTGTTTAATCCACTCATTCACTTCTCTTTTATAATTAGAGTATATTTTCTTGGATTCTATCAAACCATTTAGTTAAGAACTGTTTATCTTTTTACTTACTGAGAATTAAGCCAGTTCTGTTGTTGTCATTAAACTAAAAAAACCTATTTTATAATAATGCATAACTAACCAAACATCATGAGACAGCTAAAGAAACTTCATCAGAAATAAACACCCCAACAGTCTGTGACAAACTTATTTTGTGGGTGTTTGGGCTTTTTTCACTTTCAATGAGGCTCAGATTGAATAAGGATAAATTTATTTGTTTCTTTAGCTTCAAGAAATAGTGGGAAAGAGAAAAGTCCTCTAGGCACGCTAACACTCAGTCTTACAACAGCACAATTTTCTCAGCAGCATTAAAAAACACACATTCAGCAGGAACAAATTAACTCGATTCAACCAGCTCATGAATTAGCTACAAACTCCTCTCCACTTCCTTATCAGCTCCCAGAATGAATATTAAAATGTCTCCAAAAATCCCAACTCCAAAATGAAGCCCACAACACCGCAGGTCAAACCTATAATGGGATTTCTGTGCTTTACTTCAACACTGGAAGTGTTCAACTCTTCTCTAGCTCAACAATTTAGTTCTGATCTCATTGTTTCAGAGCTACCTTATACCTGTTAAGTTCATTACTATCAGTACCTTACATTTTAACATTCAGGTATATAAACATATAAATATAAACATATAAATACATATAAACAGAATTTCAGGAGTTTCATAATGCAGAATCAACAGACAAATAAATCATAGGCAAAACCATGCAAAGAAAAGCTTTGGAAACTTGAAAGTCTTTTCTTACACTGCCACACGCATTGCACAAAAATCTGCAATCAGACAACTCACTGCAAGAAAGGAATGCAAAGAAAAAGTCCAAGAAATTGATTAGCACACAGCATCTTGCTTCGAGCTTGAAGGACAAACAATATCATTTCTGGTTTACCTTATCTCCTCAGACCTTCCTGACAAAAATGGTTCATGGTCTTAATGAACTTATGGAACTGATCCACCTACATTAAAAAAAAAAGACAAAAATCTCCAAGAAAAAATGAAGATATAACAGGAATAAAGGATGAATGAAAGGCCATATTATTATTGAAATAATGGCTATTTATTAAGTGGTGGTCTCACTGGCGCTACAAAGAGCAGAGAAGAAACACTAAAAACATTTTATACCATTGCCATGAGTGCTGAAATCAGTAAAATCTGGTTTCTGTGGATTTTTTGTGCATTCCTTCACAGAATCTCAGCTCTCTTCAGTGTCACTGAGCCTGAGCAACCCAGCTTCCTTTGGTATTCCCTTCTGGGCGTGTGCATAGGACTGGTTTGGAGCAGACTGGCTAATTGAGATACAAATGGGGTAATCAGCTAACTGCCACCCTCCAGTCTATGGAAAGAGCTCCTTTCTTTCAGAATAGGGATTTTTCATTTTTTAATTACTTTTTCTTCCTGTTCCCTAGCTGATAGTTTTTATGAAACTTGGGAAAACTTCACATGTTTGAGACACCTACCTAGAGGGTAGACCAGATGATCTTTGGAAGCCTCTTCTAACCTGGGCTGTTCTGTGATTCTCTGATTCTACCCACCTGTCAAATCTGGCTGGAAAGCTACTGGAGGACAGGCACTGGCAGACCACAGAGAGCGACAGAGTACACTTTCTTTACTGAGATATACTCAAAGCCTCCTCTTTAAATGGAGACTACCTAGAGTGACTGCTTCCATTTATTTCATTATCTTTCCATCAAACTGTATTTTGTGGGCATCTTGAATTTCATTATTAGCACAGATATAGGAGAAAAAGAGGACATCTTGTATATGTTAAAAAATAAAGAACAACGTAGGGAAAAAAAAAAGACAAAAATAAGTGAAAGAATGAAGCCTGAGGGTGCTGACAATGGTCAAGAAAATCTGGTGGGATAGGGTTTACAAGGATTGAGAGGTGCTTACAAGGCAAAGCTAGAAAACATATATTATGCAGTAAGGTAAGGGAGTCAGTAAAAAGGTAAAAAAAGATGGCAAAGTAAACGAGAGCTAAAGAGGCAAATTAAAAAAGAGACTAACAAAGCCTAGCTTTCAAAACTGGAATGAGAGAATACAAGAGAAAATGAGAGATTCCAAGAAATTAAAAGAAAAGAAAAAAAGAAAGAAATAATTTGATTATTTATTAAACACTTAGAAAGTTTTATGACAGAGCAGAACATCTCCAACTGGGCAGAAACTTTATCTTCTTGTTCGCAATGACAGAAGTGTAGTAGGATGTGAAAACAGATTCCATGTGCAAAATAATGCCTCCATGCATTGAAAGATCCAAGGCAGTTTTAACTAAATCTAAACCCATTTCTGGAAGACAGTTGTCAAATCTTTTAGTGACAGCTTCTAACAGACATCTAGGCAAACTTAAAACAAAACATAACCATCCCTGCCATTTGTTAGCCATCCTAATGTACAACATAATCTGCTTGTCGTGTTTGTACGGACACAGAAAATAATAGATAGTCTTCATCTTGTAAACAACTTCTTCAGCATTTGAGAACTGCTATCTCTTGTCTTCTCTACACTAAACAGACCAAATTCTTCCAATTTTTCACACACCCAGCCCTGCCCCATAGATTATATTTTGCAACTGTTTTTCCACTCTCTTCTTTCAAGTACTTCCCAGTTGATCCAGGTCTTTCCAGACACAAATCCTGAAGAGGCTACCACCCTCCAGCTGATGCCTCACCACTACTGAGAACAGAAGTATTACGCAATCTTTCGTTTCACATCCTGATACAGCCCTTGATTCTATCACAACAGCATGATACTGGTTTTCACGTTTAGCAAATCCACCTACAGGTCTTTTGCTACCTTACATTTTCTCCTCTTGTACACATTATTTCTGCACATCACTCTTCATACTTGTTTTTGCTTTACATCCCACTCTCTGATTTCTCAAGAGCATTCCAAATTCCATGTGGCCCTGTCCTTTAGAGTGCTTGCAGCTCCCCTCAGCAAAACTTTGTGTCCAAGCTGAGAAAGAATCCCACAGTAAGCCCTTGCTGTCAGTATTATTCACAGGGTACCTCTGTTGTCCTTCAGTGTCATGCATAAGACCACGTGGCTTGTGCCTAACATGCCAATGCTATGCTCTTTCAAGGGAAGAAAAAAAAAAAAAAGGGAAAAATAAACGTTTTAACATGCTGTTCTATCTCCATTTGACTTCCCATTTTAAGCTGTATCTGTTTCATTACTTTATGCTTCAGAGGGACTTGAAGTTAAATAGTAATTTTAGCCATTATGTATATTACATAAATAGTTGAGCTGCAAAGATTAAAGAAACAAAATGAGTTGAAAATTTGGCAGGATCTACAATCTATTTAAACTAAGAAAAGGGAACACAACACGCTACTAAATAACATGAAATTGCATCTGTGTGTTTTCTAGTTTGAAGAGATGATCTTGCCAAATTCCAAATCGAGTGCTGAGTAACTATAAACATATCCTCGTACAGTTGGACTAAGATTTATTTTGTGACACTGCTCAGATCTTAGCAGCTAATTAGTTCTTGATGCTATATAAAATCTGGTTTAAAAAGAAAATTAATAGAAAAATATTTTTAAATTACAGTCTCGGACTGTTTTTTCATAAGGATTCAACACGAAAGGCAAGGCTAACTTAGGCAAGTCAACAGAACTCCACTGAATGAACATTCTTGTACCTGTCCTGCAATATATCCATAGAAGATGATAGCTCTGAGACAAAGCCCTGCATTACAGGAAAAGAATCAAGTAAGCAAGCAAACAAACAAAAGACTAAAGAGTTAATGACAATTAAAAATCAGCAAAATCACCAAGCTGACTGGGGCTACTGCTCACTCCAGATAATTCTTTCTCATCATTGATCTTCCTAATCATTAAACTTTTCATCTAGGAAATATGACCATTGCTTTTACTCAGTGTTTGTGCTCCATGATCCAATAATTCAACTTAAGTTGTCAAACAAAGCTAAAAACACATTGTAAAATGAATAAATATTTTTAAATGAGATTTTTAAAACAAGATTTTTACTACATGAGATTTTTATTATGTTTGAGCAAAATGAATTCAAGAAAGGGTTGGGTTGAGTTTTTCCCCAGATTTATTGTGCATCTAATTTTCTCATTCTTCATCACAGAATTGTTCTCAAATACATGATAGTTCACACCATGTACAGAGTTCAAAGATCATATAAACACCCATTTTTTGCTAAAGGGTTTTAATTTCTTACCCATATGTACAGACTGGCACAACCATTTGTGTCATTACTCTCCTTAATGGAAGTGATCCACTACACCAGCACAAAGCCCTTTCAGATGCATGTAGTTACTTTGGTATTAGAATTGCTGTAATGCATCCCCAACCTCATCACAGCTCACAGCACAGTTTTGCTCTGGACCTTTGAAGTTAACTAGGAAGAGCTGAAGCGGCCCAGATTTCCTCAGTATTTTCTGCTCTTCCTTGGTTACACTCTGAAGTGCACTGATTGAGAAATTAACTAACGTCCAACTAAGAGACACAGAATTTAAAAAATCACTTAAAGTCACTTTGCTCACTACCTAAACTAAATGATTTCATGCTGTGTAACAAAGATGGTAATGTGTTGTACACCAAACCAGCAAGCCCATAGCAAGTTGGAATAGATATGGAGACTCCTCCATATTAAGACATTTTATCACTTCACAAATAATGAACAATTTTAACCATTTGAGTTCTTGTCTTGCTCCAAACTCTCTTTTTTTCAGCAAGTGTAATGCTCCAGCAGGCATCTTCTAAGTATCAAGGAAAATAATTTTACTGTCATTTAGGTTGATTTCTCTTGGACTTCTATGGGATCTTAAAATATGATAGAAAATAATTTGGGCCACTATCACTGTAATTACTTCTTATGTTACTGTGCATAACAATCTTTCAAATGACCATTTCATCCAAAACTGCATCAAGTACCAAAAAATGGATGTGAAAATTCTCTCTCATTCCAAATTGAAGAGAAGTTCTAACATCACCTTTAACTGGGGACACTTTCCCTCATTCCATCTTCATATCAACAGTGTCAGACCTACTTGTCCTCTCATGGAAGATATGAAACCTGCTGCCATGTCCTCTTCTTATTTAACTGTATCTGAAGCTCTTTACAAAAAGGCTTAGTAAAATCTTACAAAAGGCTTACCTACAGTGTATACCATCACATCTATATCCTAGTGCCAGTTCTTGCAGTCACATAAATGCTAATCATACACCGGCTGGATGCTCTGAAATGATGACAGCACTTAGAAAAAATCAGAACTGCTCAGTAGAGAAGCAAGTTTAAGAGGCACATGCATCAATTTTGTAGATACCAGTGGCACTGTCGCACTAGAGTGTGCAGCTCTACCTTAAAAACCTGCAGATCAAACACCCCTAAAACCTACACAAATATCTGCATCTCCAAAAGCGTACTCAAAACAGATCTCATTGTGTCAGCAGACACATTCTGTTTTCCAGTCTGGGCAACCTTAAAGAACACGACCAGTTCCAAATGACCAAGGCCTCGACTTCCAATATACACCTCAATATCATCAGTACAGAAAAAGAAGCAGGGATTGCTGCTTGGGGTATGTTCTGCTGAAGCACAATAGCCAGGCCTACAGTGCTTTATGGCTTTACATTCACGTCGGTTCCTGTGGCCAGAGTGTGACTTTACAACCCTGCGCGTACTTACAACCTTTTCTGTCATGAATTTCCTCATAGGAAATAACAACACAGGAATAACAAGACAAAAATAAGTGGTCAGTTGTCATCACTGTAGTGATAGCTATCATTTCTTTCCATAAGGTCTTCAAAATACCTTCTTCAAAGTCTGCTTTGCCATGGTGTTATTATGGAGTTAAACTAAATAATAATAACAATTATAATAATAATGATGATAATAATGCCATTATTACATAGTAATTTTATTAAATAAATTTGTTACCGTTATTATTGTTATTTAAAAAATAATAACCAGGGAAAACAAACCAAGCCCCCAAATAAACAAAAACCCAAACAAAATGAGATGCTTTGGAAGGAAACAAGATTCTGGAGTAACTCTCACATCAAGTCCTTCCACATTGTATAGTCTTGTGTATTTTGGTTTTTAAAGAGGGGAAAACCTAAGAGACAGAATAATGAAAACATCTTCTGAAGGGTTAACATCTAATTCTTAATCAGTTTCCTCTTCAGCAACGACTCATCACATTCCTGAGCTTGTGCAAAATGTTTGTTATCTATCTGGGACTTGGAAAGGAAGACTGAAAACACTTTTTAGTTATATATCAGAAAGCGCGTTCTTTGAATCCGTTAAGAATTTACTAAGCTAAACAACCCAGCAGTAAGAGGGCAGAGCCTATTAAGTCCTACTAAGCTTTAAAATCGTATCTCCTCAAGCACTGCAAGGAGCACAGGGGACTGCTCTGGAAGCCCCAGCACGCCATTTGGCTGAACCTCTTCCCAGCGCAGAGATGCCTTAATGTTTCGGCAGCTGGGGACATACTCTCAGGCACTTTCCCAGCCTTCAGCCGGACGCCTCGGCAAGCGCAGCCTGCCGCGGACGCCGACAGTGACTTGAGATTACCCTGCCCCGGCATCGCAGCGCAGCAGGCGGCGCAGGACGTGCCCAACGCCGCCCCGTGCACGTTAACGAACCAGACACCGGCTGGGGCAAACTCGGACACCGGCTGGGGCAAACTCGGCCGCGGCGATGCGCCACAGCCCGCTTATCCTCCCTCCCCCGCTGGGGTCCCTCCCGCAGGCACGGGCAGCGCAGCTTCCGCTCCCCCCCGTCCCGCAGCACCTCAGGCTGCCGGCCCCGCCTCCAGCTACTCACGGCTCCGGCTGGGCCCGCCGTGGGGCGGGAGGAGGGGGCAGGCTGCCAGCCGCCGCAGCCGCCGTGTCGTGCCCGGCGGCCTCTAGCCCGTCTCCCTGGCAACGACGGCAAGGCTGAGCACATGGTCGCGACGGGCGGCGGCGGGACCCGGGGCACGGGGCCCGAGCTTCGGCGTGGGGCGGCAGGCGCGGACCCTCGGCCCGCTGCCCGAGGCGCTGTGGGAGGCGCGGGCGGCAGCCGCCGCCTGAGGCAGTCGCGGGGGCGAGGGGTCCCTCAGCCCGGGGTCGCACCGCTCCGGAACGAGAATTCGGAGAAACTGGCCGCGCACGGCTGGGCGGGTGGGCGCGGGGTTAAAAGCTGACTGGCCAGGCTCAAACACTGCGCCTGAACGGAGCTCCACCAGGTCCGTGGCTGCGCACAAGTGCTGTCCCCAGGGCTCAGTACTGGGGCCGGTCTCGTTTAGAATCTCTACTAACCATCAGGACGAGGGAATTGAGGCACCCTCAGCAGGCTGCAGATGACAGTAAATTAGGCAGGAGTGCTGATCTGCTCGAGGGTAGGAAGGCTCTGCAGAGGGACCTGGATAGGCTGGATTGGTGGGCCAGGTCAGTCCTATGATGTTTAACAAAGCCCAGATGCTGGGTCCTGCACTTGGGTCACAACAACTTCATGAGACTCTCCAGGCTTGGGGCAGAGTGGCTGTAAATTAAGCAGTGGAGATAGAGCTGGGGGTGCTGGTCGATTGCCATCTGTATGTGAGCCAGCAGTGTGCCAAGGTGGCCTTCATCAGCCAACAGTATGGCCAGCAGCAGTAGGGAAGCAGTCCTGCCCTTGAACTGGGAATGATGAGGTCACACAGTGACTGCTGTGTCCAGTTTTGCATCCTTCTCCACATGAAAGACATTGAGATGCTGGCGTGGGTCCAGAGGAGGGCAAGCAAGCTGGTGAAGGGTCTGGAGAACAGGTTTTGCGAGGACTACCTGAGGGAACTGGGATTGTTGAAAGGATCAGGGGAGAGTTTCTCGCTCTCTCAATTACCTGAAAGGAAGTGGGAACCAGTCTCTCCTCTCAAGAAACAAATGATAGGATAAGAGGGAAGAGCCTCAAGTTGCACCAGTGGAAGTTTAGATTTGATATTCGGACAAATTTCTTGCCCCAAAGGGGTCATCAAGCCCCAGAACAGGCTGCCCAAATACGAATAGATGTGATGCTTAGGTGTCTGATCTGTGCCCCACATCTGCCAGATCAATATTTTCCAACTTGAAGTGCTCGCACAGCCAATCCTGTGAATTCATCTCACTTTAATGTGTTTCCAGTTAAAACTTGCAGCTGAAGTTTATGCATTGAGGGGAATTAATAACATAGCCACTCTGTTGAATTCAGAACTACCCTTATCTCCCTAATGATGCTGCATCTAAATATGTATCTCAAAAGTTTACTCTTTTTTTCCTATGGAACAGAAAAAATACTCTTTGGTACTTAAGAAAGCTGTGAGACAGCAGTTATCAGGAGAAGAAATACCATGTTCCTAGACATTTTATAGGCTTTTAAATCACAATTTTATCATTGACACAATTATCTTTACCAAGACTGAAGAAAAGAGATAAGAAACAGTGATATACTGCTGGTTTACTTTTTTTCAGGATAAATCCAAGGCTTCATATCCCCAAGCTGTTGCACATACTTCTCATATTTTGATTTATCAAGATTTATCTGGCAATATACAGTTTTTGCCTTCTTCTAGGCTTTCCCAAGGAAAAAGGAAATCATTCTTGAAGCAAAACAAGTGAGCTCTTTTGGGTCACAAATGTATAACAGGTTTCACCATTACTGTGTCTGATCTTGTGGAGTGTTGACCTTGGTAACTATTGCGAAACGAAGATGTCTAATCTTTTGATTGCTGCCATTAATGTACTGTGGTCACACTTAGTTGTAGATTTGTTAAATTAAGAAAACACCACAGACAGCTTCCAGCTATCTGCTATTTGATGAACTTAGATGATACTAGTAAAAACTAAATTTACCCACAAGTTGAGTGTCTTTGTACTTAGCTCTATAATTTATTCATAAATGGGAATAAAGCTTCCAGAGTATTAATATATTCATTAATCTCACAGAAACCATTGCCTGTTGCCCTTTTTTTCTTAGAATAGCATGAAAATTATAGTTAAATCACTTTAAAAGTTAGGATTTAAGAGTTGCTCAAAAGAAACGGGATTAAGTACCTAATGTTTTACTCATGTAAAGGTGTATTAAGAAACATTTATAAGTTTTACAGTTATGGAGTTACAGGCAGATATCAGATGGGCAAAACACCACAGAGGTCATCAACTGCTAGTTAGTGTGATACCAACTAAGCATTTCTAGTGAATATCTCTTTACAGCTTTCTTATAACCTTTCACCCTCATTAAAGACTAATTAGGTCCTTAACCAGAAGAATCCTGAAAATGTACTACGTGTCACTGCTTTGTGACTTTTTCACAAATTTATTTTATAATACAGAGAATGTAAAATGACACATTAGAGACTATTGCAAAAAAAGACACCATACTCTGAAATACGAATTACTTTTCTGTAGGCTTCTTTTACAGTTTAAAACTGCTAGTTATTTTTGTTATCAGTAAAACACAGATCAACCCATAAAGGAGTAGCAGATGATCTTCATGGTGTGTTGCAGAAGAGGAAGATGTGAAGGTGTGGGACCAGTTGTGCCATTTCTTCCAGCCTGCATACACTGCACCAGGGTGTAGAGAAGCTGTAAAAAGCCAAGCTCTTAGAGCTGAATGCTGAACTGCAATACTGAAAATTTGGGTCCAGCCTCAAACATCTCATGTGCTGAAATGCAAGTTCTGTGACCAAAAGAAACTTGTCTAGAGGTTTAGCTTGTCCATCTAAGTGCCTTTTCCATTGCATTCTCTAGCTGTAACAGGAACACTGCATGATACTCATGTACTTCTTTCTACCTAACCAATTTCTGTTGATTTCTGTATGTCTAAAGGAATAGAGTCACTCAAGGAACAGAATTTTTCACTTGAGTCAAGATAGTTTGCATTAACCAAGAAGGATTGTATCAGGTATCAGAACACATGGTAGAGGGAGACAGACATTGTCTTCTGACCATTATGAAGTGGGAGATGCAAATTCTTGTGACAGAGTTGTTAACAACTTCGAACCTGCTGTCTTGAATTTAAATAGAAAGGTTCCCCACTCAGATCAGAGAAGGAAAACAAGATAAGGCATGTGAAGATAATGCACACAAACACATGCTACAGGCATAACACACACAAAGTGATTTGAAATAGACAGTAGCAACCAGGGCAGTAATAATAGAGATGGAAATGCATCACTGAGTGGAGGGACATAACACTGTTTGTAAAACTATGCTTGGCTTTATATCCATTTAAAGGTAGGTTATGGTTTGGAAAATTCTGAATGCATGACTTAAGAATGATATAAAAATCAATTTTAGGAAGACAAGCAAAACCAAAGAATTGATTTAAACCAGCTGAGAACTTGGGCCTTTGTTTCTTCCCAAGAAATTCATCTATGTATAAGAAATATGAAAATATGGATCTGTGTTTCTACATAATCCAGAGATATGTGCATTATTGTGTGCCTGTCAGCACTCCTAACTAGAAATTACTTATTAGCAAAACCACTGCCAGTTGCTATCCTATTCATTCAGTCTCATTACTTCCCCTTTTAAAATCCTTATTTTCCAACAATGTAGTACCATGAACCATTATCTAGAAAGACATACAAAGCCCACCAAGAACAAACCCAAACCTTCTAAGGCTTTAGTTGAGACTAGTGTGCAAAATAATATATGCGCATCTCCACACATAAAAAGAATAGAGAGCCTTTAAACAATTCTGTAACCTAGAAGAGTTCATTACAATTAATGCAAAAAACATGTATTCTTTGCAGGTTTTTTTCCCCTAAGATCCCTTCCTTACCTAAGCACTCATATGAGATGATACTGAACTCCTGTATATGTGTGTGTGTGTGTGTGTATATATAGATATATTTCTTAGATTATCACTATATCTATACTCCGTATAGGCATAACAGCAGCAGAAGGCAGTGGTGTGGACTCGAGATGCTTTTTGTTTTTTTTAATAGAATTTACAGAATTTAATAGAACTTAACAATGAGGAAAACAGCCACTGTAAATACCTTCCAAAGTGTATTCCTGGCAACAAGAGGTGGTTAGTAACTTGGAAGCTGTCTAAAAGCTGAAGTCTTGCCAATAATTTTATCTTATCGCTCACATACAGCGAGTGATAAAATTTTAAATTATTTATTGTATAGCTTAAAGGAAACCTCAGGAATACAGTTAAAGATAGAAGAAAAGAATAATTGTTCTAATAGCATTCTCTTCTTTTTTTTTTTTTTTTTAAGACTGCAAGAGATATACTCAAATCCTCTCTCTCTGAACTGTCATTCAAAACTTGTGTCACAGAAGGGCTAAGGTCTTAAAATTGCATAGTTTGGATTGGCTCTTAGGAAGAAAACAGATGAAAAGTCTTGCACTTCAGTGACTCATGAGAAAGCAATTGTGTTTTCTAACCGTCAGTATGCTTCCTAGATAATGCAAAGTCTTAAATCCTGTGTACTGACAACAGCCCAGGTACTCGCAGCAGTGATGCTCTTATGCCCTTAATTATACTTCATAGTTTGAACTCTTACTAAAACAACCCTCACAGGAAAAGTTTGACAGAATCCAATAATGAAGAAGATTTCTTTTTTCCCCCTGAATTTCAGAAATCTTTACAACCAATGTAATGAATTTTTAATCTAGTGAACATTTCCCGTAAGTCTAAAATGCATGTCATCTGATAACGGTTGCTTTAGGTGGAGAAAGTGGCATTCTTATTTCACATCATTATTGCCGTGGATATTACTGAACAATAAAATGACATTTTTCTATTTGCAGTATATTTTCATGGTACAGCATCTCCTGAGAGCGCAAACCGAAATAATATCTATGTAACAGGCTGTGAGAAAGCATTCTAAAGGCTTTTGTTACATTGTGGAGAAATGGTGGCAGAATTTTCTTTGATTTATTTTGACTGCTATGCTCATGAATGTTCACTATCTAAATTGCCTAGAAGTATAGGATATAAAAGCCAGAAAGAGAAAGGGGGGAAATGGATTCCTTATTCATACTGGTCTGTGCAAGCCTACACACCGTTACCTTTCTCTCTTACTTGCAATACTTGCTAAACTTCTTAAATGCATTCAGAAATAAGAACAGATGTTTAATTGTAAAGGTGAAAATAAAGCCGTGTGAACTTGTAAAGAAAGACCTTATGAACCTCTAAAGAAATGTTTCATTTATTTACAGTAATTAAAAATGTTCTTAGCTTGCACTTAGCAATTTGGATAAACCACTGCTATAGCTTTTAGTATCCCCATATTTCAAACAGATTTGGTTTTTTCTGCAAGATCCTGCTAGGACCTTTCCTTTAAAATACAGATTAAATAAAAGCTGTAATAGGTTGAATAAAATAGGACTGATACAATATTATGAACTTTCAGAAGTTACATGGACCCTGACTGTGCAAATATTTTTCCAGAAGCTCTGTTGTGGTTTAGATAGAGTATTAATTCTGTTAAGATTCGTTGTTTTATCGTCTGGATTTTTTCTCTACTTTGTTGGAGCACACAAGTGAGTTCTCTGAAACAAAATGTGAAAGCAGATGCAGCTGGAATCTGAAATTTTTATTTCAAATAAAATATAAATTAGAGGGAGGGAAATATTCTAAATAAGAATCCACAACTGCAGCATTCATATTTCCAGCATTGTGGTATCTAATAACAAATATCAAACTGAAACCTTTTCCTTTAATAAAGTCAGTTATTATTTCCTGTTGATGGTGTAGACCTCTTTTACTCTGACATCAAAATGACATTTTCAACCCCCCAAAATATTCCATTTTCCAAGTTTGTCTTTTCATTTCTCTGAATAGCTCTTGTGTAATGACTTCGCCAAAACAAAATCTACATCAAGTAACGCTCTGTTGGTTATGTGAACATTCAGGAAGAAATACATTACGCATCGCATCTTCATCTGTGGGTCTCACAATTTATTAGTAATATTTGTTCTGCAGTTTATTTCTAAAAAAGGGCAATGTTCCCATAAAAACACTGTCCCTGGAAATGTTTAGAGCTGCTATATATGTGGAAATAATCTAAAATATTCACTGGTACAGGAAGTTTATACATGAGATGCATGGAGCACAGATATACTTCTGTACTGTCTCTATCTGTTACATTTAAATAATGAACAACTTCCCAAAACAGAGACATTCTATTGTGGATTTCTGCAAGAAAATGTAACCAGAGAGAAAAAGAAATATAAACAATTCATACAGAAAAATATTATTAAATAATTAACTATAAAATTAGTTAAAATTCCATATCCTGCTTTCCAAATTGTGTGCAATTGTGACAGCAATTTAGCTCAGATTCTTCCATGTATGTTTTCTCTGAGCTGAGCTCTCAGGCAACATTCAGAGTCTGAATATTCTCTCAATCCTGTGAGTATCCAAGGCACTGTGACAAGATGTATTTTAGCAATAGTCGAGGTTTTAAAATGTTCTCATGTTCTTGTTAATCACTGAAAGCAATCCAGTGTTCATTTACGATGAAATAAAATGAATAGCACACAACAACAATTAAAAATGCCAATCTTGATCTACATCTGATCTGCATTTTTAATAGTATCATTATGAAATAATAATGTCATCATTAATGCTTACTTTTTATAAGTTATTAGTTTAAATAAATTATCAACGGTCCCCCAAAGAAAAGTGTCAGTTTAAACAAAAAGGACTTCGTTAATTAAGTTTATTACTCTGCACAAACCCAATAGTGATATTTTAATTACATTTTCAGTTACTCGGTTCAGAGAACATGACAAATCTGTTACTTTCTAATGAAATTTTTAAAAGGAGTTGTTTTCACAGAGTGAATAGCTGTGTCACTTCTGATGGAGCTCTGCTTTTAGATGATAATGAATCACAACATGCATGTAGGTTTATAAAATGTTACACGTGTTGACAAGCATTCGTTGTGCTTTTCACTTGTTAGTATTGCTGCCCTTGCAAATTCCAAAGCTCATGGGTTGATAGCCATGAACAGAAGCATGAATTTCAACAAGATGTGTAAAATCAACATTCCCAGATTATATAGTGGGGGCTGGAAAAAAACCCTGACCTCGTGAAGTCAGTGGCAAAATTCCCACCAGTTTCCTTCCCTTGAGCCTGATTTCCCATTTTCACATTTGCATTAACGTCACTTGAAAGTTCTCTTTGTTGTGCTTGGAAATATTTTCTCTTTTTCACTATGAGTGACACATTATTAAGGCTTAAAGGCTTGTAAAGTACAGTCAAAAGAGGAATTATTAAAAACACTAAAGAGGAAATAAGTTTTGTGTGGTTCTTTCGCAAAGAAAATGAAAATCTGAGAAGATCATGCAAAGTAAGGCTAGATGTCTGTGTGAAGTTTGGCTAAGCTGCCAGAGAATTATTTCTATGTGTGTACAGAGCTGCCTACCACCCTCTTCCTGATGAAACAAAGCAATTCATACGTGCATCGTCTGGATTCTTTAGAGGCTTTAACAGATTTAGATAATGATTCAGTACAAATTATCATCTGTGGACTCACGGACTGAGAGTAAAGAGTAGAAGTGCAGAATTCCTTCATTACTAACCAAATGTCTACTGCAAAGGTTGCATGGTGGAAGTGAGCTCCAAACAGCTGTGTTTTATTTTTAATGCATTTGTCTGGAACGAATTGTCTGTCTTGAAATATATTCAGTCTGTACAATCTACATGAATTACAACAACATTGTCAAGATGTATTGGAGGAGGACAAATCAGAAGTGTAGGGAATAGACATAGCCCAAATATGGTCATAATTATTCCATAAATTACTAGAAGGCATGTCAACAGCACTATGAATAGTATTGACTTTCATTCCTGAGTTACAAAAATGTAATGCATTATCTGAATTATTTATCTGGAAGAAGAACGTATCACTTTCCAAATAAAATGTCAGGGAAGTATTTGAAGTACAAATATCACAGGTGCATAAATGCAAACTCTTCTGCATCTCAACCTTTTTGCATTTTTAATCAAGCAGTTATGGAACACACCGAGACTGTTGAAATATGGAAGAAATACACCACGTGGGTTCTTGAACTCTGGGAAGCTATTGAAATCTGGCCCTCAGGAAAAAAAAAAAAAAGGTCAAAACCTCTAAGGTGCAGATGGAATAAGACTCTGAAAGCTGGAATCTCCAACTCTAGAAGACAGAACTTTACTGCCAGTGTTCAAAGCATATTGAGAATTTGAATTTTAAAATAAGATCTGAAAAAAATAGAGAGAGCAGCAGCACCTAAGAGAATCGATAGATCATATTTTACCTGCAGTTGGGTTTTAGCCAGTAAAGAGTAACTTAGTGAAGAGAAATTTTCTTCCCATTAAGCTTGACCAAATTCATCTGGAGTCAAACCTTTTTTTGGCTACATTTAACAATGTTTGGTTAAGTGGTTTTCAGTCAGAAAATTGTGATTGCTGAGGAGAACTGAGTTTAAGGGGCCCTTTGACACTGAACACAGGAATGACAATTTACCACATCGTTCTCAGAGTCTTGAACAGCCCCAGAAGATGGAATTATTAAAAAATAAAAAATCCAGCCATACAATTACTAGTTAAAAATAAAGGGAAGGCAACAATTCTCCTTAGAAAGGATATACAGCCACCAGTGAAATAATTCATTCTAATGTTTGCATCCGTTCTGAAAACGCCTTTGAACTGAATTGCCAAATTCAGTCTGATAAAATTATTGCTGGTTCATATCTTTGTGGTGTCCCAATTGTGCAAAATAACAAGAAAAAAATTGTCACTGGCCAGCTGACAATTTTCTCCCACTCAGTCTGACTATTCACATGCCACATTTCCACACTGGGCTTTCCCTAGGTACCTATATGGCTAAAAAGGTGTGGTAATCATTTTACACTGGGAAAATCGCATTTTTCAAGTATCATACAACTGCCACTTACCTTAATATATAGAGAAATACATTTAAATTCTCTCATATCATAGCCTGAAAGCCCGAACTAACATCAGGTTTCTACTTCATTTCATGATGTATACATACCAAGAGATTTCCAGTCCCTGTTCTGACAAGCTTTCAATTTGAATAAGCAAGGAAGACAAATGGAGGAAGAAATGAAATATTAATATCTCTAGTTAGAGATGGAGAACTGCGCTGGAGAAGAAACACTGACTTCCAGGGATTCAAAGAGGGAGTGGAGCCAGGATCTGAGTGTACAGTTTCTGTGAGAGTGCAACATCTCGACTTGAACGTTATCATTCTTCTGTGCCCTGGGGGATTTCACATGATTTAAAAAAAAACAAAAAACAACAACAACAACAACAACAACAACAACAACAAAACCAACCAAAAAAAACCAACAAAAAACAAAACCCAACCAACCAACCAACCAAAAAACCCCAAAAACCCAACAAAACAAAAAAACCTACCCCGTTTGGCAATCCTGACTACACTGACCACAGTTTTTCTTGTTCAGACCAGAATAACCATCCTCCATTTATTCTGGAACTTGAAACTCTTGTTCCAGTCTCTTCTCCGCAGAGGAAATGCCAAAAGAAAAGAATGCTTTAATAATGTATGGGTAACCACAAGAGGAAAGCTACAGCAATTTTAAGTGAAACTTGACCTTATGAAAGAAAATCCATACATTCTAGCTAGCTTATTCACTCCTTGTAAAAATATAACTACAACATTAAAGTAACTAAATAAGACAATAGCTTCCTAATTTTTTTTCATTAGCAGAGATGGATTATTAGGCACCTTGCTTAATTCTTTGATTACAAGTAGACTGTTTTCTTTCAGTACCTCACTAGTGTAACCAGGAGCTCTATCATACTCTGCTTATTATGTTTAAGGCAGAATTTTAGGTGCTTTGCCTGGCTGCTCACAGAAGGTGTGCACTGAAGTAGTGTGGTAGCAGGAGCATGTGGAGAAGGCAGCACCCAGGCTCCACAGGACTTTAAACACTTCCAGGCAAGGGAGATCTTGGGGAACAGCTTGGGGGATTGTGACTTTGGATTAAGGCATTTGTGCCCGATCGTGCGTCAGACATCTTAGCCCTTTTTGGTCTGTAAGCAGGAGAAATAGTACTGAGGTGGCAGTCAGCCTTTTCTCCTTAGTATCAGGTGACAGAACAAGAGGAAATGTCCTAAAACTGTGCCAGAGGAGGTTTAGGTTGGACATTAGGAAGACATTTTTCACAGAAAGAGTGGTCAAAGACTGGAACAGGCTGCCCAGGGAGGTAGTGGAGTCACTATCCCTGGAGGCGCTCAAGCAACATGTGGACGTGGCACTTTGGGACATGGCTTAATGGCCATGGTGGTGTTAGGTCAACAGCTGGACTCAATGATCTTAGAGGTCTTTTCCCAAACACATCTATGAGTCTATGAAATGTTTCTTACCATCACCTCATGGATGCATGAGCTTAATCCTACATGTAAATGTGTACACAGCTGGTCTTCAAAAGAGTTAATTAGGGGAACAGTGTTGTACTCTTGTTAGTAACCTTAGACCACTCCTGATTTAGAAAACTGAAAATGAACAATTTCCCTTTGAAATTGCAGGGACACATGCAATGATGGCCTGAATGGACCTGGGACTGGATACAGCTGCAGTATATGTGGTTAGGCTGTTTAGTGAGGACCTATCAGCTGAAAAAATATCAGTGATCTCTGTCAGGTGGTAGATTAAAACCCCATCTTTGCATTTTTGCTGTAGGATTCCATTGCACAACAGCTAATGTATATTGCTTTGCAGCACACCATGTAAATGATGTGGAGGTTGTGGGCTGGCCTCTTGCTCAATGGCAAATTTCCATCCAAGAATTTAGCCAGCATAGGCAGTGTTTTGTTTAAGGAAGTTTTACAGTGTGCCTTTTGCTGCTGAGCTGTAACACTCCAATTTATCTGCCTGAAATATCATTATATCTGAATTATAGCTGAATTGGTATAAGTGATGTTTTCATTCCCACAATGCTTATTAATATAGAACATTGTTGTATGCTCTGAAAAACTGCTTGTAATGCACTGCTTCTACCAGTGACCTTGTTTTATATAAATAACCAATTTAGATCTTTTGTATCAAATAAAGTCTGGCAATTTCTACTTTTTGTATAATAAGCCTTATTTTTGGTTACTTCTCCCATGTCTATGTAAATAGCTAGCCCTCATAAAGGCAGGGTAGATGCTGTGCATGCAGCATATTATTATTTTGCAATCATTTTCAGTGATTATGCATAACTATTTTCTTTTTCATAAATTCTAGCAGGATGAATGCAGAAGATGATAAGATTAGTTTAATTGTCTCTTAAATGCAAATTGAGCTCTACTCAACCTAGTCAGCTACAAAAGCAGTTGATCAGAAGCGATATTCTCCTGTTAATAACATGTGTTGGATTCTCGAATTTCTTTCATTTCCTAAAATAACTGCCTTACAGGTTTTCCCTTTATCATTGTCGAGTATAACCTAAAAGGCAGCTATCTGAAGTGATTGATCTAAAAAGCTCACAGTCCACAAACTGTTATTATGAATTGCAGACTTACTTATAATTCGCTTTGTAACCTTTACTTCCTGTCCCTGCCTCAATCTCAGAGTCCCAAAAAGAAGAGTCATCTGCTATGCAAATCCATTTTCCAGACTAGTTTTCCAGTCATCTGTCATCATTTGGTGAAAGTGTTTCCAATCCATAAACTTTACAACGGCCATATAAACCCCGGCATAGTTATGGAGGTTACTCGCAGTCCTGACAGTGAACATCCGTAGGTGCTAATTCTACTAAAAGAACAAAATCACCTGAGTGTGTGTTTAATTAATTTTAAAATGGTTATTTCAAATTAGCTTTCTTAAGACAAGATTAGCTTCACAAACTCACATTTTTAAAAGGATGCTTTTGTAAATATCACACTGCCAAGGACCACTCCCAGCCCCAGATTACAACATTCATTTTTACTAAGAAAATACACTCATCTTAATAACTATGTATTTGGTCTATAGTTGTTGGCATTTATATTTTTTAGATTTAAATATCTAATGTAAGTCTTCATGTAAAATGGCACTGATTCTGGAAGTATTGGTGTGAACGAGGTCTCTGGCAGAGCTGGGGATGTAATCAGCAGAGCTGGACCAAGCTCATACAAATTCCTCTGCTATCTCCAGGAGAGATGGTTGTTGTACTGTAGAGTCAGCGCAGCTCAACTACAGAAATGCAATCTAATACACCCAAACCACAGCTGTTTATTGACCTGTGCTGCAGCATCATATGTTATGTGGTATAACTGATGGTTGTTTCCATAGCCATAAAGGAGCAGCAAAGGAAAAAACCTACCACCATGTCTGCAAGAGTCTGGACACAAAGAGGTTTCCTCAGACTGAATCTGCATTTTTTTTTTCTTTCCATCAGGGCCTCTGAAAAATGCCCTCTGCTGTTTATCACCAACACTGAGTCAACTGTATTCTTTTAAAGAAGTCTGTGATGCTAATAAACTTCACTTTTTATCTCCATGCTGTTTTATTATCTAAAAGTTTCCGATGCATGCAGTTATCTGCAGCTAGCAGAAGGCTGACCAGACTGTCTTGTTCATTTGTCTTGTACTGCAGAGAAGGTAAGAGAAAGCAATCTTTTATGTCAAACAATTAAAATATTTCTAAGTTGCCCTTGGCAAGCAGGTGCAAGCAGGTGTGTACGTATCCCAGCGACAGATTATATGTATGTTGTCCTTTGCCCCAAGGGGCCTGACAGACAACATAAACTCCAACTCCTCTTGTCAGAGGATTCTAGGGGGTTGTACTTACAAAGCCAAAATTGAATTGCAGATCCCTAATACGAGAATGATTTTTATTACTTTTCATGATGTTGGACTGGTTTGTATCCGATTGTGCTACCACAGCATGTTTGGAGATACTCAGCCTAGCAACATTTAACTCAGGGTGTGTAGCTCTCCAGGCATTAGTTTAGGAAAATGATTTATGTGATTACATAGTATGTTACTCCTTAAATGTGTAATTAGTCCATTGAGAAGATGTTCCAAGCTTTTTTGTTAGGCTAGCTGTGAAGTTCGTCTAACATTCTCCTTCTCATGAGCTTTAAGGTAACTTGATGATGATCTTTTATTCCCAGAAAAGAAAACACATTGTTAAGAAGTTAAATGGTACTAATTCTTACAGCTTTCATTCTTGGCTGACGACAGACGAGAAAGTGATTATAGCAGCAGATGTCACACAATATAAATGTTCTGCTTGGTCATTTTATGATGGTGTCTATCACAGGGAGACAGTTAGATAGTCTGAGTAACTGCCCAAAGGGACTGAGATGTCAGTCATTCAGAGGTAGGCTGTAATAGTACTGCATGAGTGACTCATCTTAATTTTTCTAAGTGATCTTACTACTATGCTACAGACCTTTATATTAAGTTCTGTCTGCCAGTACTTGTCCTGTAATTGTTGGTTTGTTTTGACAACCTGGGGTTTACCATGAGCATGATGCATAGATTTTGCTTGTAATTCCTCTGGGAAGCCTTTACAATTCCTTAAAATTCCACATTAACTTGAGCTGACATTGCATTACATACCTATCTTGTGGGTGAAGTTTATTCTGTAGGCTGAAATATAGAATTAGAACAGCATTCATGCGTTTGGAATTCCTCATCACCTTCTAGTCAGGAAGAGATGTAATTTCTGTTAAATCAGACACTACAAGCAAATAGCTTTAAAATCTTTTCCTGTAATTGCAGCAAACATATTTATAATCCATGCAGCAACTTCCATATAATCAGCTAGATAGACATCTAAAAAAGAGCAGATGAGATAAACTATCAGCTGCTGTAGTTTTGATTTGCCTAAACTGTGTCATATAAAAATGAAAGTAATCTTGCTAGCCATCTGCAGACAGTTCCTGCTCCTCTGAGCCTTTCTGTTGTTAACAGAACTGCCAGAACGTGTGTGATCTGTATGCAATTGGAGTGCAATGCCTCAGAGGCAAGTTCCCTACTCTTTTGTACTATATGCACAAAGAAATGTTTTCTTTCCAGCACTTTTATGGTGTCTTGTAAACTGTTCATGGTTCAAACATAATGATTTTCTCTTAGAAACTGTTCCCAAGGATTTGGGGAAAAGTGGCTCCATATTAGTAGCATGAAAAAGTGATGGCCAGCATGGCTGAGGGAACTGCTGCCTGGAGGTAGTCTGACTGGCAGGTGACTGCATGGTGCCACTGGGGTACCACTGCTCATCTGTTGGGATAGTAAAGTGGACCTCAGAGTAGCTGCAATGAAGTTTATTGGATCAGCTGCAGTGCCATAAAAAAAGACTTGAGTGTTTATCTGCCTGCTGGAGGGCTAGGAGAGAGTAAAGGAAATAGCCCTGCATTTACAGGGTTTGGCCATTCCTGCTCTGAGACAAAAGTAATGAACGTTGTGGTGAACACTGAAGCCAGCAGTATAACCCCTGGCTGTTCACAGTCAAAGCCATCATTTGAAAATTTGCTATGGTGAGATATTCGCCAGTGAAATTTAGATTTTACAATGTACTCTTCTTAATAGCTCTGCAAGCATTGCACAGTTAGGAATGAGAAATGTACACCTTGATTTGAGACCTAAAAAAAATATGGTTGTATTTCTTCTTCTTTTTTTTTTTTTTCTGGGAAGGATGAGCTATTCTGCACACTCTACGACCTTTTCCAATCCCAATGCAGAGATGATGTGCTCAAGAAAAGACTACTCTGTATATCTGATTTAGCATTTAGCAAAATTCGGCTTCAGCCCTCTTGTCTTGACATGCTGAAATACAGCCTGCAGGGTTTTTTTTTTTTTTTTGGTCAGCTTCACGAGTCTTTCCAGATACAGTAACATCATCCAGATAAGACTAGATCCCAAGGTTGTTATTAAGAATTATAAACATATTTGAAAAGCTCTGGATGTTGATTCAGGTCCATATGGCGTATGATTAAAAGAGAAAAGTTCCATTAAGTCTAATAAATGCTGTGAAACTCAAGCTGTCTGGATACTTGGCAGTATGGATTCTTTAAACCAAGGGTAGAAAGCATACTGTGCAGCTATGACGTCAGTATCTGTAAATGGTTGTCAATCACTATGGCTTTGTCCAGCTTTCCTAAGTCCACACAAATGCAAGTATTCAGCTTTGCTTTTTGTTACCACTGTGCTGAAACTAATTCAGAAAATGCAGTGTCTCCATTAGGATCATTCTGGGCTATTTTAGAAATGATCTTGTAACTCAGCATCTCACATCCAACTGCAGAGAATATGATTTCCATTGTAGAAATGGCACAGTAGATTGAATTGTCGTGCTGTGAATACATCCTTCTGCACACACATGGCATTTCTCTGGAATAGCTGATACTATTTTGTAAGAGATGAAGCTGGAGTTTGTACTGGAGCAGTGTCTTGTTGTATCGAAGCAATGCATATATATATGTATATATACACGCACACACAAATATACTCTTGAATATGTAGTGCAGTTCACAGATTTCTGCTTAACAGGACTATTACTGTACACAATAAAAAAATCACCAATGTATATCAAAAGTCATTTCCCTATGCAGGAAACAAGGACAATGTTTTTCAGGTAGCTCACTAGATAGTGTCAAGTGCCAAACTTCTACAGTATCGCAGGTAAATGCATTATACAAAGTGCAGAACTGCATTGTTCTGAATACTGCAGCTCGGAAACCAGTGTCTAGTGTCATTTTAGTAACATATGACTGATCTCCTGATGCAAGAAAAATTGGACATAAATGCATCCATAATAGATGCTTCCAGACATGGTCAAAACAGTAACATCTGGCACTGTAATGTCATATAAATATTGCTTAGGTAGAAATTAATTATGTATTTAAGTAGAACATCTTTCTGCAGTACTTGCAAGTTACCCAATCTGGTTTACAATGTGTCACAAAGACAGCAGCATTATATTTACACACACAAATGTTCATACTAGCTTTTAGCCATAGCTCCAGCGGCTGCTGTTTGAATGCAGTGCATCACTTCTCAATTTTCATAGAACCACAGAATTGTTTTGGTTGGAAATAACCTTTAAGATGGAGTGCAACTATTATCTAACTCTAACACCTGGTGCTAAACCACATCTCTGTGACTCTTAAACATCTCCAGGCATACAGATTCAACCACCTCCCTGGGAAGCCTGTTTAAGAACCCTTTCAGTGAAGAAGTTTCTTCTAATATCCAACCTAAACAGCCCCTGCTGCAACTTGAGACCATTTCCTCTCATCCTGTTGCATGTTACGGAGAAGAGACCAACACCCACCTTGCTCCAACACTACAGCTCTCTTTGTTGTAGAGAGTGAGGTCTCCCCTGAGCCCATTTTCCCCAGATTAAACAAACCCAGTTCCCTCAGCCTCCCCTCCTAAGACCTGTTCTCCAGATCCTGACTTGTTGGCAATTCAGTTAGAGATGCAACGGTTATGATCTCTTGCAGTGCTGGGTCCAATGCATGCAGCAAATGCTATCTATAATCAATAGGAAACGCTTTCTTCCAGAAGCTGAACTTGACCTTTTTCAGCTGTGCTTCTAGACTCAAGATGTTAACTCCTTTAAAGCAGCAGTGCACTGCTCTGTTAAGTCACTTGGTTTCTGTGTGTGCTGGCAATCTTTATTGAATACAGCTACATTTATTGCAGACAAGAAAAAAAATCATGTCAGGAGAACAGATTTATTTTTTTTTTTAATAATGCAAACACAGAGAATGCACAGCAGGTCTCTGCTCTGATCCAGCAACCAGAAGTTGTTTTGTCTCCAGCAAAGACAGTGCCATTGTGTGACCATATGACTTCCAACCCATTCCATGGCATGTGAACAACAGAAGGAACTTTGGAGCACCCAGACTTCGAATGAGTGATGCAAATTAATGGCAGTACAAATACTTGTCTCTTTTCTTCCCCAACTGAACAGAATGGGAGTGACACCAAAAGGATTATTACGCACCTCCATAGAAATAACAAATGAATGTCTGATCCCAACTGCAACAGGCAAAAGCAGAAATAACCCGAATCGTCCCAAAAAATCCACAAAATCAGATGAGTATTAGAGGCTCCCTTAGCTGCTTTTACCTGACAAATGTCCCCATCTATCCAAAACCAGCACTGCAACACCAGAGCTCTCCAGAGTAATGGAAGTTCAGTGAATGTTATGTGAAGCAAGTGGATCAACAACTGGACCCTCACCTGTCTATAAGCAGCTGTGGATCTAATGCAGAGCATTTCTTCCAGTCTTAAAACAGCCACCGATGATGGGAATGACTGATAAACCTGCCTGTACATTTTTGCTTCTCTCTAGCTTCAATACTGAAAACAATGAGGGTATTTCAAAGGCAGTTTAAATGAAGTATTTAATTACTACAGATTTCTTTTAGAATGGAGTATGAGATGTGAATGAAGCCTATATGGGATAGGGATGGAAAGCTGCCAAAGGCAAGAAAGTGGAAAAAAAAGGAAGTAGGACAGAGACATAAAAGGTAGAAAACAAAGTCAAAGACATGAAACAGACAAGGAAGTTATACTAATAGCAAACATTTCCATTCCAAAGTTCCTAAGGTGACAAAGAAGGTATTCAGTAAATAACACTGGAAAATGCAGCTGTTGCCACAATAGGATGGTTTCAAAATTTTGTACACAACCTAACTGCGTGGAACCTTGATTAGTTCAGCTGAAACAATGCTGCTTCTCAAGACCAGTTCAGAGCCATACTCAAATCCTCTCTCTGATCAGTACTGAAGTCTGGGATCAAAAGTCTGGGATCAGCAGCAGCTGTTTTATAATTTTGTTGATGGGTTTATATTCATTTAAGTGGGAATGAATAATGAAATCTGTAAAGGTGTCATGGTGAATGACTGTCTTCCCTCTACCATTTCTAACGAGAAGACAAAGATAAGGAGGAAGAGTGGGACATGCTTGCAGTAGGAACACTGTACACATGTTGAGCACTCTTTTCAAAGTGTTTCGAGAATGCTCTCAGGCCACCACCTCTGCTCCCTTCAGAACTGCTCCGGTCCTTTTCTCGGTAGAACAGCCTGAGCACTGTGGTAACTGGAAGTGATTGTTTCCCCAGTACGCTTGTGGGAAAACATGGTTTAATGTTCCCAAAGGCAGGGCGGCACAGAGGTGGTGCTGCTGGGAGAGGGATGAAGGAGGGAACGAGAACTGAACAGATGGATACACAAAAGCCTGAATAATTTCTAACTCGTTTCGGTCTGCGCAACAAATGCCAAACACATTGCAATAGTACTCCAAACATACTTTAATATTTGAGGAAAGGGAGGGAATGGGGGAGAAACCCTACGTGCCAATATCCTGCAGCTCAGGAAGGTGTGCGAAATCTTTCGCATTTCGTACGTATCTTAATCCTTGGTCACCCAATAGAAGAGAACATCCTTCAGCAGTTTTACGAGCCCAGCACATCAACTCCTTTGTTTACACTGGCACAAGATGTTCTTTCCTGTTCTGACACGAAAAGCAGTTGGAACGCTACCTCGGGATCCCTCCGAGCTGGCACCCGTCTAGCCGGCCCTCGCTTTGCCAGCTCTCCGCACGACGCGACGAGGGCAACGGCGGCAACGGCCGCGGCCACAGGCGCCACCGGCGGCACTGCCCGCACCGCCGCCCGCCGCAGCTAGCCCGGCCCGACCCCGCCGAGGGCTGCCCCAACCGTAAGTAGGCTCCAGCGAGAAGCTCTCACGCCGGGAAAGGGCCGGGCCCTAATTTCGTCTGGGTTTTACCGAACGCCAGGAGAAAGCAGTGGCCTGCGAGGGTAGAGACTGAAGGGGCCCCAACCACAAACCGCGGCGCCAACACTAGCGACCCGGCGACGCCGGCCCGCCGCCGCTTCACCCGCCCCGGCAGCGCCCGCCGCGCCGCATCCCTGGGGAGACGCCCCGCCCGCCGCGTCGCGCTGCACCACGGGAGGTGTAGTCCGGCCCCCATGGGAGCTGAGACCCGGCCGCGCCACGGCGTCTCCAGTCCCGCCGCACCAGGGGAGCTCTGGTCTGGCCGCGGCGGGACCCCGTGCTCCCTCCCCGGCTCGGGGGCAGAGCGGCGCTGCGACCGCTCTCGCGAGGCTTGGGGACGGGCGCGCTGCTCTCGGGCGGCCGCTTCGCCACGGGGATGTTTGGTGCGGGCGCCATTCCCCCGCGTGACGTCATAGTGCATTGTTGTGAGCGTAGCGGAGCATCCCTCAAGCTGTCAGCTGTGCCGCCGCCGCTGCTGCGGGGAGCTGAGCCGGCCCGGCCCCCTCTCCCCTCCTCCTTCCTCCCCCCTNCAAGAACCACCTCAATGAGATGCAAACATGAAAGACAAGAGGAAGAAGAAGGACCGCACCTGGGCCGAGGCTGCCCGCCTGGTAGGTGCCGCGGCAGCATTGTGTGTGTGAGTGCGCGCTGCGCGCGTCCCGCCGCCGCCAGCCCGGCGCGCTGCCCGCCGCTTTGTTACCGGCGGCTGGGGCCGCTGGGGCGAGCGTGCGTGTGAGTGAGTGAGTGAAGGAGGGGGAGAGGCAGAGGAGCGTGCGTGTGTGAGGGGGAGTGTGCGAGAAAGACTTCTGGCCAGAAGGAGAATGAGGGACAGGGAGTGTGAGTGAGGGACTCTGGGCCAGAAGGAGAATAGAGGGAGTGAGCGTAAAGGAGTGCCCGTGAGTGTGAGGGGTGCCCGTGCGGGAGTGCGCGTTGGTGAGCGGGAGGGTGCGAATGCCGTGTGCCAGGGTGTGTGCGAGGGAGCTCGTGCGAGTTACTGCGTGAAGGGAGAGGCAGGGGGTGCCCCGGCGCGAGGGAGCCGGGGCGTGCCCCCGTGTGCTGTGTGAAGCGGGGCTTAGGGGGCTTTGGTGAGGGGCTGCCTCCCCCCAGCCCTTACCGGGCAGCCCGCTCCGCTCCCAGTCCGGGGAGCCTGAGCTGGCGGCACGGGCAGCCCTCGGCTCTCCTCCGGTCCCCGCCTGGAGAGGAGAAATAGCTACAGCCCTTCCTCGATGTATGTGTGAGGAAATGCCGATTCTTTTCTTCTTTTGCATGTGCGTGTGTAAATACTCAGGAACTGTTTCTATCTCGGCAAGTTCGTGCATCAGACATCCGAAGAAAATCTCTCCTTTTAATTCTAGAGGAAAGTGAAATATCCGGGAATTGCCGTTTCGTTCCTTTAGCGCGGACAGGAGGACTGGGGTGAGGGGCGAGGACGTTAGAGAGAACTGTGTCCTGGGATTTTACTTCACCCTCTCTGCCTTCCCCATCGAGCAGAGAAATACCCAGGGAAATCAAACCCACTTCTGGAAAGGCGCTGTGGCTCCGGAGACCTAGTCCATCCCTGCTTCATTGAGAAACCGTCTCCCTTACCCTACTGTATCTGTTTTCATGATTCCGTATGATTGTCTGCTGAGTGTAATGGAGCACATTGTTTGTGTTGGTTTTCAGTTCTGGAGTCTGTCCGGGCGCTCTCTGTTCTAGGGATTTTACAACAAATAGTTGTGTGCAGTACAACATGTGTGGTTGTACGCGTTTTTAAGGGGCTCTATTGCAAAGTTGGGGCTGGTTCAGCTTTAGTTTGGTGCGTAGAAAGATTCCAAAGCTAGAAAGATAGACTGCTGGTTACATTGCTCTTTGACTGCTAGTTGTATTGCTTTTTGTATCTACACAAACTTTACCTTTTATCCATCTCTGATACAATCTTAAGTAATGTGCTTATGCTAAAGGTGCATCTGTTTTCAGCAGTGAGTATTGATGTCTAGCTACTGTTATTTGTTTAGTCGTTAAGCACCTTTCTTGTAGAAATGTTTTCACCTTGTTTTATCAATTCCTACATAGGGAGTTCAGCCTCTCTCACCTATGTAAGTAATGATAAAGTATTAGGCAGATACTACCTATAGATGTCTCTGTAAGCTGTACCGAGGTTGTTCTTGTGCACTTGGTCCGTGCTAAATTCTGATGTGGCTCCTTGCTCAACCTACCTTTTGTAATAAGCTTTAGTGAAAATGTTCTGATACAGCCTTGCTACTGCCCTCTTACTTCTCATGATTGTATCAAAAGTTTAATTGCAGCAAAACACTCACCTCTGGCAATTTTGGCAGTGGATATTACTGGAGTACTTGTTTCTCCATGCTTTAAGCTGGCAACATGTATTCAAAAGTCTGAAATACGTGAATGGCATTGTAAGTGCTCTCTGCACATGCTGCTGCAGTTGCCTGTATAAGCTGTATTTTGTTTTACTAATGTGCATAAAGGAATTACATTGTGTATAGAGTAAAATTGCTGTTCCCATGTGGTCTGATACATGCAAAAGTTTAAAGTCTCTGGAGAACAAAGACTGAGACAGTACTGAGGAGAAAGGCTAACACTCTCTAGCTTTAATGATGTCATATCACCTCGCACTCCTCCCAGAGGGGTCACGATTTGCTAAAAGCAAGTGAAAGAGATAGAATACTGTATATAAGTTGTGGAGAGATAGGAGGTTCACAGTGTGGTTTTGTCTGGCCTGGGGTGGCAAAGTTATGGAGCACTTGTCCTGAATTTATGTGAGTGATATGTCGTACTGCTCAAACTACAGCCCTACGCTGAGCTTTACTTGTACAGTAATGTGTGTTTGCAAATCACAATGAAAGACTGAAGCCAAAATTACCACTCCTTACAGTGTTTTACATTAGGACCCTGATGGTTCATTATGACTTGGTTTTCTCTGGATACATCAATAATGTATTACTGCAAGGTTTGATTAAATCAATTTCTTTCCAACGACAAGTAAACAATGAAGTGATTGATACCTACTCACAAAAAAAAGACTCATGAGTTACCTAAATCAATATGTTGCAAAATCGTGTGCTGCTGAATTATTTTTAGAAACAAGAGGTTGAATTAATACACACAGGAAATGTATGGCTATTTATTGTTAAATTTTTCCACAAAAGCCCTTACATTATAGCAGTACTGGGCTCTCAAAGTGAAGAGCTATAAAGTATGAAATGATACAGGTGACATTGCAGGCATTGCTTTTTCACTTTGTTGTGCACATCCAGATATTGCAATCTGGACTTCAAATTACATACTTGCCTGCTAGTTTAGTGTGTAAGCCCAAAGTACTTGACAGAGATGTCGATTTTTAATTTTACTTTGTTGCGTGTAAGGTGCCATACTTAATTTCTTATATACCTTTCAGAATCAGTGCTAAAATACATTTTTCTGTTATGTTTCAATAGTACATGCATAGCTATTATTAGTAACACTCAGTAGCTTCCTGAACACAAATGTTTCTATACTTAAAACATGCCTATGAAGTTAAGTATTTTGACCTCTGCTTTACCCATGCAGAGCTGAAGCATGGAATGATTAAGTACCTTACTCAAAGTTGTGCAGGAAATCTGTGGGAGAGGCAGTTATGGTACCAACAGCATCTCTGTAGTGGTTCTGTTTCATAGTCATAAAATCATCTTCCTTCTGTGGCTACACTTTAGCCTCATTTACTGTCTATTGCTGTGTCGCTTACAGTAATTATGAGAGAAATGGATACGGTCATGTCTCTATATGCAGTCTATATTGAAACTTGTAATGCACCATGTTATAGTTATGGATAAAAGGAGTACAAAAACTGGACTCGAGCCTGAAATCATTACACAGCTCTCCATTTCCCACATTGACAATGAAAGAAGCAGAAGCGCTTTAGAAAAGCGTATTACATGACAGTCTTAAAATACATTGTAATGTGTAAGTCTTCAGTGGTGAGGCTCCAAACTGTCAGTCAGTGTTGCTTTTGCTTTGGTATTTGGTTAAAAAGTATTTGAAAACTGAAGTTCCTGCAATGCAGTGTGGGTTGCTTTTTTTTTTTTTTTTTTCAGGCTGCTCCCTTAACTTTTAAAACATAAGCAGGAAAGGACTCCCATTATTTTCGCCTCCTGCTGTAAATACCATGTATGCAATACAGGCAGCAGAACAAGACGCACTGGCACGTCCTCCACTGGAACTTGCATTTTGTGGAAGAAGTCTCCTGCAGAGAGTTGAATCTTTCTGTCTGTGACACACTGTTTTTATTCTCATGCAAGTCTGCTTATCTTAGGACAAGGCATAGCCCAGCTTACAAGCATTCCTGAGAAATGAATGCATGTGCAGGATCAGTGGAATGGGGGCATACCACTCACAGTTCATGTTACAGAACCCATTTTGTAGAACATGCGTTTTTACAGACAAAATCGTAACCTGTCTTTACAACCTGCTAAAGGGCATATCTTTGATGTAGACCCAGTAAGTCAACTCACATTGTACTTTGCAGGAGACTGCAGTAATGCTTTGTATGACCTGGGCATTATCTCTGTACCATTTTTCTGCTTTTTGTGTCTTATAGACTAAGATAGAACACTTAGAAGAACAAAAGGAAATCTTTAGAGGAAGGAGAAGAAACATCCTGTCTTTCTTCTGTCACTTGGTTCTCGTTTGATGAAATTGTATTGCTGTTTTCTGGTCATACATGGAATTCATAAAAATGGAATAGGAAAATTAAAACATATGAGTAGTTTTAAGCAATTTGTAATGATTTCTTTCAGTTGAAGAAATTCACATCCATTAAGATTTCTCTGTTCTTAAACTCACAAGAACTTTCAAGCAGTTGCTGAAAATCCTAATGTAGTGAATTCGTCCTCTTAATAATTCTATGCTATAAGATACTGCATAAAAAATACTGGAAGGAAAAATACTGAGAACAAAATTTGTCCAAGGATACTTTGCTATATAGGAACTGATAACAGTTTTAAGTAGGTAGCAATGATCCAACTTCTATCATCTGACTGCCAAAAAAGATCTTTTCTTATTTGTGATTCAGAGACATGAAAGAAACCTGAGGAGAGTGAGTGGAGACTGCTTACTTTGGGAATGTAGAGCTCAGCCTATGTCTGATCGTAGAGCATCTGCCTGTGAAGGATTATAGTTTATGGTAACATTTTAAAAGGATTCTTTATGAATAGCTTGCCCCTTTTTATTGCCCTCTTCTCTTTCCTGTAAGTGGTGTTTTGAAACACAGTTAAAGTCACCACTAGCTGATAATAAAACAGAAGAAAATTCCAGTAAGGAGAACAGGAGTGCTTGTTGGGTTATTCATGTGTTGGATCTCCTTTCCAGCATTTTTGCTATTTCTTCTCTGTATTTTATTCTGGAAGAAAAGTTTTATTGTGTTGCTGACAACTGTGCGGTTTACAGTGCTGTGGAGAGTCTGCGTGGTTCAGGTGGCGTGTGCGTATTGGGTGCATAATATTCATGCCTGTATTTCTTGCACTAGTCTCCTGACAAGATTTAACTCTTAATGAAGTTATTCTCTTCTTCCTGTAAACTTCAAGGAAATGACACTGATTAATTAAGGAAACTGATGCTAAAAACCCCAAACACAAAAAGCAACAAAAGCTGGTTGGAACTGTTAGCTTTCACATGAATGTTTTATGTGGCTGGCTATCCACAAGCTGATAGCTGCTTCATCTGGTCTGCTAAGATAGTGTAGTTGAAACAGATTGTGTAACAGTATGGAAGTATTTTTGCATTGCCTCTTCATAGTTGAAGACCACGAATGAAACAAAAAAATTAGAAGAGTAACTTGTGTGTAGCTTAGACTGCTGATGATAATCCCTTTGACTTTTATCTTAAGTCTTTGCTTTGGTTACTATAAATAAAATTTTAAAGCATTGTGTGAAATGAGCTTCTTGTAGCTTTAAAAATAGGAGATTTGACATAACTTTGTTTTATGGTATTAAGGATTTCTTTGTTGTTGGCTTAACAGAGACCTCCTATTATTTCCATATTTGTTCTGAGTTAATTCTTTTTCAGACATGCAGAAACACTGGCTTGCAAAGTTTTGATGGCCTTTCCCTTTGATCCACAATCAATGCTGCTTTGAAGAGCTATATTTTATGTTGGTTTGCTCAAGGGTTTCCTCCAATGTCTTTTATTCAAAGTAATTTTTGCACTTGTTAGACAAGCTTGAACCTGCATATTCTGGTTTTTTTTTTTGTTTTTTTTTTTTTTACCTTCTGGGGTTGTGTTTTAAGTGTCAATATTTTATTTTGTTAGCATGAAATCATACAGAAATTGGTGTATTGTATTTTTTCAAAAAATGTTTTAAAAGGTGATTTACAGATAAGGTATAAATATGACCTGATAGAACTCACCTGTTGGATTCTTCTAGGGCAGATTGAGAGGAATGAGATTCTAACTCTTGAGAGTGCCCTCTAAGGCTTGATGTCACAAACCTTTAGAAAGGCAGGACATAAAGTCCGGGATGAGACTTGATTTCAGTAATGTCACATTACTTCTGTCAAAGCAGAGTAAATAGCTGAAAACCCTAACAGGATCCTGAAGATGAGCATTTTTCAACAATGTGAAGGCCTTCTCAGTGCCTTAAGGTATGACTTAATGCTGACTGTAACACCGAATGCTTCCACTGGCTTCTGGCTTACCTTTCTTTGTAGAAGAACCAATATTTTCCTGTCACACCACATGCTTCAATTGAAATAACTGATTTCTTTTTTTCCTCTTCCAACACTTTCTCACAAATGTGATTTGATCAGTTGTGTGTGGAACAGGTGGAATCACTTTGAAATCCATTCTGCTAACCACACCCAAGGTCCTACCCACCCTTGACTGCTAGGCTGCTTTTTATTTGCTAGCCAAATGCAGCAGTTCCCTGCATCAAACAGTGCCATTGTATCATCCTTGCCTGGACAAGGTCTTCATGGTGAAAAGCCAGACTCACTGTAATTCCTGTTGGAGCCTTTCTTTGTTCTTCATACTGTGACCAGCAGGTTACAGTCACTTGGAGAGTTGTAAGGTAAAACTGACCTCTTGGCTTTGGAGTAAAAGGAGTGTTTAAAATGTTGTAAGCCTCAAAATGTTTTCCTTTTTTCCGTGGTTTGTTGATCATAATATTGATATTCCCTGTAAATAGCAATAGCCTTCTTTTCTGCTATCAAGAGACAGGAGATGATGTGACTAGTGGAAAGTATTTCATTATGATTCCATTGGTTCCAGCTGAAACTGACCAAATCCTTGTTTTAGAAACTTACAGACTGAAGGAGTCAAGGATCATAGCCTTCACTCTGGAGCAGTCATCTTGCAAAGCAAAGGCAGAACAACAACTTGTAGTAGAGCTGTCTCTAAGCTGCACAGCCCGGTCAGCCCATTTGCTCATCCTGTTAGTTCAGGTAGCAAATTCTCATGCATCTCAAGGACAACAGATTGGCCATAGGTGGCCCACTTAACCTCTTACCAGCTTTGAGCAACGGTCATTCTCTCCATCAATGATTTGAGTTTCTCTGTATTTGCCCTCTGAGGCTGCTCCATCTTTGCAAAGTCCTGCTAGATAGCTGCCTATTGCCGAGTTACTTTCTTGAGAGGAGATGTTTTCATCCCTTGAATGTCAAGAATTCAGCTTTCTTTAATGGCTTGAGCTCAGCAGGATAAGGTCTGTAGACCCTGGTGTATAGCTTTCATCAATGCTGGAGGACCTTTTAGATGAGGCTTTTACCATATGGTGTCCAGCTGTTGCTTTGTAGGTTCCAAGACTGATGTGGCATTCTGTACCTCAGATGTCTGAGAAGATTTGTTTTGTGGTGCAGCATTTAGTGTCTGTCCAGCAGCATTTCCCACAGTTCAGTCTATTGCTCTGGAATTGTCAGGAACATTCACAGACTCATCAAGAGGACTGGGCTATAGTTCTCTGTAGAAGACATTCCGAATCATGTCCTAGATAATTACTTTAAAACTTGCCCTCCTATATACATAGGTTGGTCTGGGCATGCTTGTGATGTTGAGAATCACCTCACTGGTTGTAGAGGTTCAACTTTAGAGATCAGTATCTTGAATCCTGAACCAGTAGATACTTTGGGTTAGAGAAATTAATGTCAAAGCTGTTTTCTGTCTCCTCGTGATCTTAAGTGTAGACAGAATCAGGAATTTAGTTTGTGTTTTTATCCTGGTTAGTTTCCTGTATAACTTAATATTGAGAGACGTAAAAGAGCCTTAACCATCTGAAGGTCACTGTTTTACTCCAGCTGACATGGCAGCCTAGAGAATCTGCCTGTGTAGTGGGTGGTTCACTGCAGTTCGTGAGGTGCCTTGTGAAATATCTGCAGTCTAGTAACTCACAGTCAGTCTTCATGTCTCATATGATTTATTCTAACCTTTGCAACCTGAGCCATCTTTATATAGTAAGATGAGGTTCTACCACAGTCATTGTGTTACTAAAGTATTTAAATTGATCCTTCATTAAGTGACTATTTCCACTTTCCATTACTATTCTTTCAGTTCCATCAGTTTTGGGTGTTGGATCTGTTCAGCTAAATGTTTCAATACATCTATTGATGTCTATTTTTGGATAAATGAGAATTCTTTTTAAATTTCAAAATTCCAAGCTGTCCACTAGCTGCTGGGCTATGTATTGGCATTGCTGGATCAGAGGAGCATGTGTTGTTCCATAACACTACATCTGTCTGCCAATATTTTCTAGTAAGGGTAATGGGAGAAAAGAGACCCTTATTTGCCGTGGCCTGCCGTCACTCATTGATTGATAGAATGGTTTGGATTGGGAGTGACCTTAAAGATCATCTAGTTCCAACCCCCTTGCCATGGGCATGGACACGTTCTGCAAGACCAGGGTGCTCAAGGCCTCATCCAGTCTGGCCTTGAACATCTCCAAGGAGGAGGCATCCTGTAACCTGTTCCAGTGTCCAACCACTCTAACTGTAAAAAAATTTCTTCCTAATATCCAATCAAGGTTCTGGCAGCTCTCAAAATAAAGACCCTGATCACACCAGCTTCATTTAATTTCATCTGGCATTTCCCTCATATAGAAATTCAGACCAACAAGAATCTTTGGATTTCAGTGTGTAGAGTGGGAAGAGCATCTAAATGAGAGCATTACTTTCATAATCATAGAACTTATAACTAGTAGAAGATGAAGTTGGAAATGACTTCAAGGTCACCTTGTCTAGTTAGACTTGAAAATAAATCACACACCCCAAATGAGTTTTGTGAAATCAATAAAATCCTTTGGTAACTTCTATGACTCATGGAAGCTTGGACTTCTCTAGTCTTTACCAGAATCTAGTCTTTTTGTGGAATTTCACATCTTCCTTAAGAAAATGGGATAACTAGGAAAAATAAAGTGATTGTCCAATGGGTATGATTTTGAAATCAAATGCATTGTTATATGCTTGTTTGGTTTTTTTTTTCCTACAGTGACAAGAGAGGAAACATCCATTTCCTAGTACAGATTGAGAATTCTGTATCTGTATTTAATGGAAATGAGCTGATACTCCTCTGCTTTTTTTTTTTTTTTTTTTTTGGACTTCGTCTCTGGATCTTGTTCAGCAGTTTGATGTAGCAATGCTGCAGTAGGTTCGTAGTTAGAGCAGGAGTGCTTAATGCATTCTAATCTATCTAATAATGCTTCATTTATAATGCAGATTTTTGAGACATCTTGCTAGCATTCATCTTCTATTTTAAAAAGGGAAAAAAGAATTAGAATAACTTATTTGGGTTGACTATCTAGCTTGGAATAAGCTCAGAAAATCACTGTTGAAGACATTTTCAAAGAAGTTATTCTGAAGATATGTTAATACTTTTTAGTTAATACCTGGAGATGTCAGGGACTGTTGAGCATTTGCCTGGATTGTTCTACGGAGGTCTTTTGGTTTGAAATGATTCTATTTTTTTTTTTTTCTGTTCAAGAATACGAAAAATCTGTGTAGCCAGTTTTGCTGCATTGGCAATGCTTGTCAAACAGGTTGTTTGTCTTCCTTTTGTCCTGTTCCTGGGATGCTGTGCTGTCAAGTTGTGTTGCATTATTAAACATCTCCTGTCTATTAAGCACATGTCAGCAGAAGAGCTGGACAGTTCAGCAAGAGCTTGAGTCTATCAGAGCAGATTGTAGAAAAGGAAGGTGAAGCAGTAGCATGGAACATGAGCTGTCTTTTAGAAGGCTACTAATCTTTAAAAATAATTGGTGGAGATTCTTGTGATGATTTACTTCCCCCTGCCCAGTACGTCTGTGGAGCTGGAGACTTTCAGTATAGATATTGCCTGCTGGGCAATAGCTGAAGTGCTTTTTGCCAGGAAACCCAGTAGGAAATATTTGATGGGAGGACAGAATTAGGATTGCATGATTTGATGTGATCCTTCGAATTCCTGAGCTGGCAGCCCAAATTTTATCTCTCACTCTCTTTCTCTCCATCTCTCCATATCTATCTATCTCTCTCTACATCTATCTATCTATCTCTTTCTCTATATAGATATCTCTATATATATAGTCAAGTATTGGGTTACAGGCCTTTATGACTGACGGGGAGAATCACAGTAACAAGTCTACATACCTGGGACATTTTGTCTGCCCATTACAAGCCCTGACATCCTTTGGGTAGACAGTAATAGCAGGAAATAGACACTGCTCCTGGCTCTTGAGCTGGTCCAGTTGTTTGGCTCTTTCATCTTGTAAATCAGATTCTCCATGCTAAAATGCTGTTCCTCTAATCAATTGTCAGGAATCAACCGACTGACTACCAGTTTCCGTTACGGCTTTTGGAATGAGAGCTATCTGAGTGGGACTTGTCAATGATAACCAACCCTGTATCTTTGGTTTGGGCTGATGCTCCATGTTCTTAGTACAAATCTGTTAGTGTGGTTTCTAGAGCATAAGATCAAGCTCCAAAGAGCAAATAATGAAAGAAAATGAAGTTACTGCTTTAAATTAGCTTTAACACTGCAGTTGCTCTATGAAGAAGCATCCCTCCTGTTTTCTGTGATACAGTATTCCAGCAATGGTGAACCCTACCAGATGTCTGTGATGTTAAAACATGGCCTTATTTCAGAGTTGTAGAAGCACTGAAGAAATAGAGGGCAGTGGCTTCACAAGGTACATTTGGAGATATTTGTCATTTTGACCATGAAGTCACTGTGCTGTATACATGCATTTCTGATGATTATTGCATTTCTTAAGTACCTCCACAGGAGCTTCTCATTACTTGAGCTGTGATCAGCCCTTCACAGTAAATGTTTGATGTCTGGGAACTACAGACCAGTTAGTCTTACCTCTGTGCCTGGCAAGATCATGTAGCAGATCCTCCTGAAGGCTCTGCTAAGGCAAACGGAAAACGAAGCAGAGGTGATTGGTGGTAACCAGTAATGACTTCACCAAGGGCAAATCATGCCTGACAAATTTGGTGGCTATTTATGATGAAGTCACAGCAACAGTGGACAAGGGAAGGGCAACTGATGTCATCTACCTGAATCTGAGTAAGGCATTTGACTCTGTTCCACATAACATCCTGGTCACCAAAATGGAAGAACACAGACTTGATGGGTGGACTACTCGCTGGATAAGAAATTGGCTGGACGGTCAGATGCAGAGAGAGGTGATCAAGGGCACAATGTCCACCTGAAGACCAGGGCCAAATGGCATCCCTCAGGGGTCAGTGCTGGCACCAGTGCTGCTTAACATCTTTGTCAGAGACACGAACAGAGGAATAGAGTGCACGCTCAGCAAGTTTGCAGATGATACCAAGCTGTGTGGCACGGTCAACTTGGTAGAGGGCAGGGATCCATCCAGAGGGACCTGGACAGACTGTAGAGGTGTGCCCAGGCCAACCTCATGACATTCAAGGCCAAGTATAAGCTGCTGGACCTGGGTGGGTGCAATCCCAAGCACANGATAATTCTATGGCTTTGAAAGTTAGATAAGAACAACATTGTGTTGTCATCTTTCATGCTGTTTAGAAAAAACAGCCAACCCCCACCCCCCAAAAAAACCCCAAATTAAGATATCTTCATCTGTGAAATAAGTTTGGCCAAAGTTGGACTTCATTTATTTCATTCAGGGCCCTGTTAGAATTTTGTGTAGGTTAACGTCTGAAGAAATAATTGTTAGGTTGCAAAAGAGAACACTTCTGTCTCCATTAATCTGCAGTGTTACCTACTTTACTTGGAGATAGACTGTTTGACACATTATCAAAACATTCTCATCTTACTGTAATTCTCCAAATCTTTTAACACTTTCAATAAATTAAGAAAACAAACCAAAAAAACCCCAAAGAAAATCTCTGTGTAGTCAGTTGTGACTGTCCTTAATGAGGACAGGCTCTGTTTTATACTGTAATTTGCATGTGCTAACTCATTATATTAATGTCTGAGCTGTAGGAGAATGTTTCAAGCTATTTAAAGTGATGTTAAATAAAGTAAAATAATGCTCCTATCTTCATTCTGAGCCAGATCCACAGAAGTGGCTGCCTAGATGACTTAGGTTGTTACATATGCATGGTGGTGGGAAATGCTTCTGAAAGAGCTGCAAAGAGAATGGGAGGTTTAAAAAAAACATTCCGAGTCCCTGCACCTGTTTGCTGTTATCAGCATTCTTAGAGCTCTGATGGCAAGAAGCTTCATGTGTTAGTTAAAGTGTTGTTAAAGGTTGGAGCTAGTTTTACAGAAAAACACGGGCATGGAGGAGGAGGGAAAGGGTCTGGGGAAAACATTCTGAGGATTACTGTTCTGGAAAAAAAAAGAGGGTTTAAGTGCTACATGCGTACGTAATAGTTGTGAAGCTTATTGCTTTTAGTACTTGCATACATTTTCTGGGATTAGTAGAAGAGAATGAAACTGGGTTTGTGTCATGTGGTGAAAGGAGTGTGTGCCTGGGCAATACTGATGTCTTCCTGGGGAGAAAAATGGTCGTGCCACATTTGGAAGCAGTGATGTAGACATCAAGATGGTCTTGTACCAGTGAGAAGCAGAATAGCTAATATACTGAAGGGAGAAAACAAGGATCTGTGACTGACAGTGAAAGGCATGAGGGGAAAAAAAACCCACTTCTGATTTCTGGGATACAATTGCATTTCACTTGGTTATTTCGCTACTATTTCACTTAACTAGCTAAGCAGCTAAAGTCTGTAAACCTTCACCTCTAAAATCTGGATTTTTCTCATTGATCTCATAAGGATCACAATGAAACATCAAGATGGAAAAAAAATAGCTACTCTCTTCTGTAAAAGATGGGGCCTTTGTCTTGGAAATAAATTCCTGTGTTTTGATTATGTTGCATTCTGTTTGTAGTTAGAACAACTTCCATTATGGGCTGTCTCAGCCAAAGGGGTGTTGTTGAAATTATAAGTACTCCCTCTGAAATAATTGAAAAGGCCAATCTGTCTTCTGAAATACTTTCTCATCCATTTGATTGTAAGATCTCCTACTGGAATTTTCAGAATTGGTTTTAAATTATCTTGCATAGGTTATTTCTAGAACAGCAAAAAAATCCCCAAATATAGAATCTCCCATGCCCCAAAGTCTGTCTGACACGATGCTTAAATATGAGACTAAGGATATTTTTCCTGTTGTGATTCCGACACCATGGTTTATGTTTGTTTTAAGCTCAGAAGACATAGCATGTAATCCCTCTAAATATAATTGTATGTCCTTGGATGAGATTGTCTGGCACAGTTAAAGGAAGACTGCATTTCCTGCATTTGAAGTGTAAGGCTAATCTCATTACTGATTCTCATTATTTCAGGAGTACAGTGTGAGTTCCGTAGTTACACTGGAAACCCAAGCTGAAGCAGTGTGAGTTTTCCATAAAGCAGTTGTCATTTTCTGTTCATTTATTGCTAGCTATTTTTGGAGGGAAATGGAAGATACAGTCAAGACTTGTGAAACATTAGATGTAAAATCATGTGCCTAAACTGAATTTATTTGCACTAGCATTTCCTAGAAGCTGACAGTTTTACAACTTCATTTGCTGAGGAGATAGGACTTTGGGAAAACTCTGATTCTCCTGTCTATGTACATTGATGCTCATAGAAAAAGAATAAAACCCATGACTGAATGTACTGTATAGGAATTGTAGTTTACTCTGTTTATTTTGGTTACAATCCTGACAAGTAACAGCTCAATGTATTCAATGTATAGTGAGAGGTTTTAGGGTAAGAAACATGTAATATTAAGGACTCTTAAAAATAGGAGCTCATCTTGAGCAGGAAGCCTAGCTTTATCAGATGTTTCTGCATTTATATTCCTTTATCAGATCCTCTGTGACTCCCCTCTGTTGATTTCATTGTCTTTCTGGAGTTCAGTGATGGTAGTTGCATGATGAGTATGGTTGACAGCCATTTCTCACTGTAAAACTTGGTCAGTGCTTGTCCAGTTTGAGTTGGAGAGTCAGTAACGTAGCTCAGACCAATGACTTCAAGCAGGTTCAAGATTTTGGAGCCTTCAGAACAATTGCAGATTATCCTGAATATTTTCAGGTTTCCCCCCACAGGGGGCAAGACATGTTCTGTATTTTCCTTTGAGATCTGATTACAAACTGTTCATGTAACAATCAGCATTTTGTCTCCCTATGAGCTCCAGTTCTGAAACCATAGTTCACCTTTCTTCTTCATAGGCTGGAGGTCCTATTGAATTTGTTTCCCTGTGCCAAGTGATTGCTCCTATTGGTTTCGGTCTCTAAGGGGAATCAGCCTCCAGCTGGTTGACAGTTGTTCTGATGAGGACCCATTGATTCTTCTCTTCACTTACTATCAATAAGAAATGTCCTTAGCTTTCATGGTACTTCTTTCCTGCTATAACGTTACCCTGTTACCTGGCTGATCTCACTGTCAGGGCTGGTCTCAGTTGCTGATCGTGTTATGTGTGGCTGTGATTAACAGCCTGATAAAAATGTTGAAGTCAGTACTTAAGAAACCTAGGTAAAGATAACACTTTTTTTGCTGAGAGCTGTTTAATAACCTGTTCTATGTGACCTAAACCAATGGTAATGAATTGCNTTTATATCGAAGATTAAAGTTTACCTAGCTTGGCATGATTATCAGTACCTGGAAAAGGAGAATTTAAGAAAATACAAGCACTCCATTTTTCATTTTTTGGGAAAAATAGTTTTTCCCTCTTAAACAGAACTTTTGTTCAGCATGTTTGTTGTTTTTTTTCACCACCACGTTATCTAAAGTATTTACTTTTGCATGGAGTGAGAAGCATGTAAAAAAAAAATTGTGTGCATTTCCCCAAAGTGATAGGCTTTTGAAAGATTAATAACTTAAATGTAGGGTGGTCAGCTTGTTTTACAAGATTTGTAGGAAAAAGTGAACACGTAACGTCTCTCAAAACTGAAGGAAAGCTGCTCCCTGTCTTCTGAGGTTTATGTGTTTATGTATGAATGCAAACAGAGACAGAGCCATTCTGTATGTGCTCTTTCTAATCTGCCTGTATTGTGACAAGTGTTTCTTAGTAATAGTTGTTAAATAGTGTATTTTTCAAACCTTTGAACAGATGCTACCAAATACCACTACAAACCAGCAGTGTGGACTTCAGTTCTGCAATACATGGTGTATTTAACAGGACAAGTGTGGGTGGACTTAGGTGATGAGAATGGGGGAAAGGACTACGTGGAAAGACTGCTGAGAAGGACGAACAAATAAATGACACAAAATAGATAGGAGTTAGTGAACTGCAAAATATTCTCCTATTTTTGAAAATCTTGGATGAGTAATTGTCAACTGTGCCATCTGTAAGTACTGTGGGCTTCCAAACTTGTGGCAATTAAAAGTGCCTAGCATCCCACTCCAGCCTTGTATTTTGTTCTGTATACAAGTCAGTACTGAAGACTAATCTCTTATGACATTAATCGTCTCATGAGGAGAGACAGAATAAATCACAGTAGCCCTTCCTCTCTTCACTCATGAAGATAAATGCTGTAACACGATGGCTGATCTTTGTTATGACACTAACCATTATATATTTAACAGAGATAGCAAAATCCCACTGACAGCTAACAAAAGAATTCTCTCTTTACACATTCTATGAGAAGGCTGCATTTCTTTAGTTCAAAAACGTGACTTATGATATCTGCTCTCAGAGCAATTTAAGCAGTAGATCTGGATTGTGCCAGCAAACTCCATTCTGTACACAATGATGTCATGATTCAGACTAATGAAAACTGATGTGAAACAATTGTGCAAGCTTTGGAGGGGAAAAAACCTGCCAACACCTAAGGACTTTATGTAAAGGTGTCTAGCAATAGGACAAGGGGGAATGGTTTTAAGCTGAGGCAGAGTAGGTTTAGACTGGATTTTAGGAAGAAGCTCTTGAGTATGAGGGTGGTGCGATTGGAATAGGCTGCCCATAGAGGTTGCGGATGCCTCCTCCTTGGGGATGTTCAAGGCCAGGCTGGATGAGGCCTTGAGTAGCTGAGTCTAGCTGAAAGGTGTCTGTGCCCATGGCAGGGAGGTTGGAGTGGATGATCACTAAGGTCCCTTCCAATCTAAGCCCTTCTGTAGTTCTTTGACTCTTAAAGCTATTCTTACATGCTCCATTCTGTCAAGAAAAACTCCACTGTTTAAAACAAGCAAGTAAGCAACACCCTTTACCCCACAAAAAAAACCCTACCCACAACCAACAGAACCCACAAACAATAACAGCAACAAAACACCCAACACAAAACCAAACAAAACCCCTCAAAAAAACTAGACCTAAAGGTTTCCTCTTTTTTCCTTTTGTGACAATTTTGTGTTTCTATTTTGCCTTCTGTGTTTGAACAAGTAGGTCCACGGAGCTGAAATTGGCTTTTTGTTGTGTCTGTAATTGAAAGGGGCTTTTAATTTTTCCAGCTTTATCACTTGCTGTACACCTCTTGGGAAATTCTTTCCAGGTTTTCCGTGAGGTAGACACGTTCTGGTTTTTTCTGGGATAAAATTGCTGAGAAAGATTCTTAGTAATTTTCTGCGTTTCTCCCTGCTTGTGATTTCAAAAGGAGTGATGCTGTGTATAATCCTGTGATTGAGGAACAAACAACTGAGTTGAGAAGTTTATGGACTTTCCCCCTGAGGTTAGGAGGATCAGTGTGGCTTATGATGGGTCTTCACCTAAGCATCAAAATGTGCTGTAAAGTTCATGAAATAGTTCCATACCTTCTATTTGACAGAATTAGAAGGATAATTTTTACAGTTTTTGTTTGTTAACCATATTTTAGTAACGCAGGTAGAGTTGGGTTGGTTAAATACGTTCATGGTGCATCAATGGAGTCAGTGTCAGCTGGAGCGTGAAACTTGTCTCACCCTTTCAATGGGTGAATGTTACCTAGATGAAGTGCTTAAAATGGCTGAAACTACTATGTCAGAATATTGAAGGAGGGTGCAGAGTTTAATTTATTTGTATTCTGCTATCTTTGTGAGGTTTTTTGGGGTTTTTTGTTTTTGTTTTTGTTTTGTTTTGTTTTTTTCTTGTTATGCTTTTTTGCCTTCTGGAGATCTTAGGTCTGTATCTTTAGGTCACTGTCTAACAAGATAAGCTCTGATGGTAAAGCAATGGCAAGAAAACCGGCATAGCTGTCACCTCCTGTTAAATTTGGTGCATCCAGAGACTAGCCAGTAGGAATTTCATTTCTCACATTAAAAGTAACCCTTACACATTACGTTTGCCTGAGGAAATTAAGCAATGAAAGCTTTTAAAACAAGCACATAGTCATTCTCTCTGTTGATTTCTCTGGTAAGTTGTATTATCACAGTATAAGCAAGGTTGGAAGAGACCTCAAAGATCATCCTTTATTTTGGTTTTGTATGCTGAAACATAAGTTATACAGCAAACTTTTCAGTGTCTCAGGGTAAAAATAATGTTACTAGCTTTCAGTAAAGAAAAACAGCATACATGTAAGAAAATATTTGGGGTTTGGTGCTTAATGTACAGAAGAAAATGTTTGGCTTTTGGTGCTTCTCAGTTGTGGGGATTTTTTTAACTTGTTTCCTTTGTAGTGATGAATGCATTTACACTGGTGGTAGTTCTTTCCTCTGTTATCTGACTGGGCACTCATACCCGTCCTGTTCCATTAATTCCAGTCACTGAAGCATGGCTTTCCCTCATTTTGTACAGGAGTAGGTGCCAAAGGGGAATTTTTATCCCTGCTGGAATTAGAGGCATTTTAGGATTGTGACCTGTGTGATCAGCAAGTGAATGCAGATTTCAGTAATGTTTCTGAGTGGCAGAGCTGTTTTGCTCCTGACCCTGTCTCTGGAATAATGATTTGTAGTTGCGAACAGCTTTGCCCCATGTTTTTCAGCTGAGTGCACTGATGGAGAAATGGAAGCTTCTTCTTTAGACTAAAGAGGCAGAGAATATGGTCTGCAAACCAGAGGAGGTTTACAGTGCAATCTATCTTGTGAACCTGAGAGCTACAGTATGTGCTAGGTAGCCATTCAGTACTGACTGCCTAGGCAGCGCCTATGCCCTTCTGTATGGGTTTGGGGAACTCAAGACAATGAACTGCTTCTGCATGGTCATGCTAATGTTTCAGGAGGTAGAGGACATAAGAATGTACACTGGAAATGTACAGTGGTAGGGAGAATTTTTTTAAAGGGTGTTTCAGTATGGGTCTGGAAAGGAGCAAGATAAGGAAGTTAGGGATATTGCAAACCTTGAAAGATGGGAGTAGCAGAGAGTAGAGAAGGGCTGAACAGAGTGAGAGGCAACAGGGCATTGATAGAAAGCAGTAAGAGGTATGGCTTGCATGGCTAAGCAGAAGTCTAGAGGCTGGAGTGCAGTGTCAGAATTGAGCAGTCATTCTGAGAATCCGGATGCTCCATCGCTTAAATTGAAGCCATTGCTCATAATCCTGCTGTTAACAATGGAACCCATACCAGGGTAGCGGGTTTGACAGTCCTGCTCACTGGGGTATGTATCTTTAATCCTGATCTCACAGAAATCTTACAAGATTCTGTGTGCTCACTGGGTTCATCCTGTTACAGTCGCTGAGGTGTTTATGGATCTCTCCTGACAGAGCCTTTAAGTGAAAGCTGGTTGCTTGAACATGCTGATTGCATTAGAAAAGAGAGAAATTCGAAGCTTTCCTTTTGTTCTTGTATGTCAGACTGGATCAATAAGTTATTACAAGTCAGTTGTTTAGGGCTGAAAACTTTACCCTACATTTTCTGGTGTGATATATGAGGCCACTAGCAATGGCAAGATGTTGTTGCTGCTAGAGCTTGTGCCTTTTAAAGAAATAACACAATTGTACATTTAATTTTATCTGTATTGTAATCCAATTTCTTTTGAATTGAAAATGTCAAGTGTGCAGTTTATCTGGAATTTGTAAAGCACTGTTGCTGCCTTTCTACCCATTTGAAATATGACATTACAAATAAATTTTAAAAAGAACAGTAAAAGCGTCCAGACATCCCAGAACACGCATCAAACCAGACAGGATCTATTTGAGATCTTATGTTAAAATAGATTGTAGTGCATCTTCCCTCCTCATTTTCATTCCTCTTTCCTGTGTAATGGCCCTCCCTTCTCTGGATCTTCTTGCTGTTTTCTCCTCTTCATCCTTCTCTAAGCTCACTCTTCTTCCACTCTGTACCCTACTCTACCCTGCCCTCCTCTCCTAACCATTTATTCGTCTTTCTTCACACAAAAGGCTTTGAACTTTTACCAGACTGCTGATAATTCCCCAACGACTAAAGCCGTTAATCAAAAATGAATACAAAAGATTGGAGTGGGACATTTCCCACAATACAAGTCAGTCCTCCTTTTAACCTCACACAAGCAGCTGGAAAAGACAATGCTGAATTTCTTCCAGAATGCCGTTCTTGTACCCTCTTTGGGAATCCCGTCTTTCAATTCATTAGTTTAGTAATGGGTGGCTAGAAAGTGTCATGTATTTTCTGTTTAGGAGAAGGAAAGTTACTTTTTCTTTTATTCACCCTGCTGTCTTCAGGCAGTAAAGATTGTTGTGCAGTTGAGCCTCACTTATATTTTATCTGATGAGTGGGAGCACTGGCAGTAACTGTTCTGTTGTTCCTTTCCGTCCCAAATTATTTAAATACTGTTCTAAAGAGAACTGCGCATCCTATAGTAGTGGCTTATCCTATAATTTCACCAAGTATATGCAATAATATTATCCTGTTTTTTGCAGCTACCTGACCTTCAGGCAGCTTTCGGAAATGGAAGAGGCTAATGAGGGTTGCACCTAAGTGTACTGGGGCCACACAGCATCAGTGTCAACAAGCCCACCAGGAAGATCTGCTGCTGCCCCAGCACAGCATCAGACCATGCTTAGCTCTAGTTTAGAAGAGTCATCCGCTGTCAGCATACTAACTGATACATACAGTAGTAGTGGCTGCTGCTCTGGCAAAGCTTCCCATTTTCTGTAGGAACGTTTGTGGGTGGCAAGGACCATGTTCCATTCACCTTTTTTCATGCTGTTCCTCTGTGTTCCCTCTAGGGCCTGAAAGGTCCTAGAGGGAACCTGATGGTACAGATCTGGTTCAGATGCTCACCATCAACTGTGTATATCAATTACACAAGATGGNGGTCTAGTCTTGAGGTCTGTGGTAGTGGGTTGGACTTGATGATCTTTGAGGTCTCTTCCAACCTTGCTATACTGTGATACTGTGATACTGTGATGGGTTATCTAGGAATTCTCTTCTGATACTTTGTAGGTGTGCTGAGCATTCAGGACTTCTCTCTTATGCCAAACTGAGAGTCTTGACTCTGCTCTAGAGTTTCCTTGTCAACAGTTCACTGGAAAATTATTTTTCCTGGTGCAGCAGCTGATTTTTTTTTTTTTTTGAGTAGTTGTCAATGCACAGAAGGTGATAGATGCCATGTTGAGAAAAGGAATTTGAATTTATCCTTGTCCCATATAACTGAACTTTCCCAATGGGACTGGGAATGTAGGTGTATCTGCATAATTACTGAGTGCATCTGGAGCTGTGGTTGATAATGTATAGGTGACACAAATATAGCAATTTGTCAGGCTGCTGCCATTTGCTGGGTGATTTGATTTCCACTGTACTTGGTGGGATCTGAGCTGTCTCCACTTGGAGTTATTAACCAGGGTTTTGAATGAACACCAAGAATATTCAGTGCAGTGACTACTCCTCTTCTCTTCCAGATAGTCCTGATGGGTATCAGACTGTTTGTCCTAGTTATTTAGCGGCTGCCCCCTTTTAAAGCTGTGGCTGAATGGCAGGAATAAATAGAGCATATTTGATCCTCTGTGATAGAGGTTGCAGTCAGCGCAAACCATTCTACAGCCATTGTCCTTCTTAGCAAAATACATTGGAACAATCATATTCCTCATGACAGTGCTTTGGCATGGTTTAATTTCAGCGTTATTAGTCACTGCCCATAGAGGTTAGGAGGATCAGTGGATGCAGTGGAAGGAAGGAGAAAAATGCATTAAAACGTAAAGGCTTCCTCCCCTGATGTGCATTACTTCTAGTGACCAAGAAGTCTATGACATAACTATGCTACTGCACTTTAGTATTTTATTTTCCTTAAGGCGCAGTCAGTAATTCAGTTTGAATTTTTAATATTTTTCTTTATAGCCTTTGAAATGCCAAAGGGATTGCGGGCTTTTAGTAGTGTTACTGGCGAGATAGAGAGGCAAGAGAGACTAGTGCAATTAACAGTTCACTGTATTCATTAGCTCACAGACTCTTAAATAATACTCTGATGCTGTTTTCCATAACCAGGAGAAGAAAATGAGATTATCATTAAAATGTTTTTACAAGTAATTATTTTTATTTTCTCACTGTGATAAATGGCTAGGTTGAAACTGGGGGTGGGGCAACAGTGTGATGGGAGGGGCAGTAAAAAACACCCTTACTAAGGTTCTCTGCTAAATTAATTTTCATTCTGATAAAGAAAACTTAATCAGGTACACAATAACAGGATTTTCAACTTAAGCAGTGTTTGAATTGGAGAATTAATGCTTTTCAGTTGGGGTATGAACAGGTCTTTAAATAACAGGCTTTAAGGGGTTTAAAGGGTTAGATGAACAGAATTAAATTCATGGGCTATATGAACTGCAGCCCACGCTACATGTCCAGCATAAAGCAAGTTCATACAATGGGCAATTGTTTGCTCCAGCACTTTCAGCCTGTCTTAACATACTCTCTATTTCAGTTTGTCATTATACCCTGAATATGTTCACTTCATACTGTGGCATTTGAAATCTGCCTTGTGGGTTTGATTGAACTTTCTGTAGTGGTGTTATGCATCCTGCTTGTTGGTTTCATTGTTGCTTGGTGAAGATGATCTTCTGTATCCCTATGTCTGGCCATTGTTTCCACAACCAGTTCAGTGCAGCTTCCTCAGCACAAACTGCTCTCCCTTTTCATTGTCCAGAACAGGGTAACTTCTGATGTTTGCCTAGCTTTATTGCTTCCTTCCCATTATTGTCAAACTCACATGGTAATACTTGGTGCTTTTACTGACTTTACAGAGTAGGATGTGATGTCATAGAGAAGGGGACAGGGCTACCCAAATTTTCTCACTTGCAGGGAGGAGCTGCCCAGGTGTGCTGAGGGGCCTGTACTCAGGAAGAGAAACAGGGAATCCTCCACAGTGAGTAACCCCACTTTCAAGTGCACACAGTTTCCTTCATAGCCGTGTCCAGTACAGTGTAGTTTCCTCTTCTGTCCTTTCCAGTTAACCCTCTGCGATGTTCCGAGTTCAGTTCTTTTCCCCTTTATTTTGGTGTATTCCTATTTTACCTTGTCCTTTGTCTTCTTTCCGAAGGTTGAAGTTTCCATTTGTGCCTCTGCAGACCATTAATCTCTTCTCCCCCTAGTCTTAATCTTTCCACGCATTGTCATTTCTCCAGTGTGTCACCATGGTTCTGTCACTAACACATCGTGTCATTTCTCTCCCCTTGCTGTGCAGTGGCCCTTTTCCCAGCCCTGTGCAGTTCCTTCTGTCCTTACTCGTTGTCATGCTCCTTCCTGCCTACTCTTCTTTCTCGTTTCAAATCACCTTTCGGTTTTCCTTTCCTGGCAGGTCCCTTTTGAATCTTGCCTACTGATGTGCATGAGATAAGCTCAGTTCAGCTCCCAGACCTTTCTAGTGCAGCCTTCCGCATTTTGCTTTGCGGAACTGAAAGATAAAGGATATGCAAAGCTCATCCGTAACAAAGAAACAAAGGATTCGGTAAACTGTGTTTTGGCTGTGAGTGGGAGGAACAGGGGGCACATCAGACCTGTAAAATGGCAGGAGAGGACTGAGCTGGTCAGCTTGTAGTGAGGCTTTGGCTTTAGGTGAACTTGAGTTACAGCCCTGGCTAGCACCGTTCACAGTTCGTTGACTTGCATGATACAATGTGGTGGTGTCTCTAGTTCCTAGTGGGCAGGCATCCACATGGCAGTAGCTACTAGAGAGAAGCCCAAGATGGGATGAATTGGGAGACCAAACTGGTTTCTTATTTACCCAGGGGAGAAATGCAAGTTCTGACAGAGATATGTTGGCAAGATGCTCTGGGGAGCTTGATTGCTGTGGCCTGTGCTGCACCTTTCACTGCTGATGAAAAGGTTTCATTTTCCAGGGCTGTCAGTCTGGCACTTACATAAGCAAAAGTGGCTGTTGGTTTAACAGCTTAAAACTGATGGGGACAAAAAGGAAGTGGAAAACCAGAAAAATCTGTACAAAGTGGTTCTATCTGGAAAGAGGAGTGGGTTACTTTGGGCTCAATTGGAAAAGGCAAAGGAGTGGAAAACTGAGCTGAACTGGAAAAATGTACTGCACTCTGTCATGTGGCATCTTGTGTGCTGTGACTGTTCTGACTGCTTTATTTTTCATTGTTTTTAGAAGCAAAAAGCATTTTAAAATGGCAACCTACCAGTGTTGATTCACACAGTACCTCCTGCTCTACAAGTGAAAGGTTTTAGCCAATTTTGTTCCTGAGGTCATGTCAAAACCTAAGTGTTCAAATGACCTCAAATAGTTTGAAGTAATAAAAACTGGATAATAATAATAATAA
>WBNM01003361.1:0-10675 GCA_013399055.1 Ramphastos sulfuratus
GATTCTCTGATTCTCTGATTAATTATAGTGTAATGTAAGTGTACCCAGAGTGGGGTACCCATGTGTGTGTGCACTTCCTGGATCCCAAAGAACCCACTGGAACAATATACAGATGAGTTATATAGATACATATGCTTATTTGCCTTTTCAATCTCTCTGCTGACAGTGTCTTGCCAGGACAAGATTCACTCTTCACCCCAACTGATAAACATCAATCTCTGTACAGTAAAGCAATGCACAGACAGATTATTGTGCATTTTTACAATTTGCTTCTTCCAGGAGCCATTCAATTCCATTTACCAATCCAGCTAAAGTTGCAGCTACAGTGTCCTGGACCTGTGAAAAAAAAGCAAAACAAAACTAATGTATTAAGAGATAATAGGTAACCAGATCTAACAACATTTTAGCACAATTCCATGTCTAAAGTAAACAGTATTTATCCCAAATCTCGATTTTTATCACAGATTTAAAGGTCCCTTAGACAAAAGTGGTTCCTGAAGCATAAGGTACAAAAGGAAAACACTGATCTTTAGAAATGGATTATAAGAATTTTCCACTAGGAAAGCCCTTCAGTCTTTGCATCAAGGTGGATTTTAATTGCAGTCATTCCTTCAAGTCTCCTGGAATATTATATTTTATGGATGAGAATCTACTTGGAAAATCATCTTGTAAATGCTGCTAGCTTTAAAATTCAATGCAGGTTATTAACTATCAGATTTTAAAATGTGTTATAAAGTGGCATGTAAAAGTGGTATGGTTTTTTAAAAGGCCTGTAAACTTTTTCCTTATGAAAACAGAGGAATTATTTCAAATCAGGATATTGTTTTTCTGATTCTTCAGCTACACACCACCACCAAAAATATGTGTGGCTAAGCCATACTGATGTAAACTGTGCCTGCCAAGCATGAAGAACAGGTTCAAGACATCATGTGCTAAGAAAAACAACTCATTTACCAAAAACTCAATATATCACATCAAGCAAGAGTGTTAACTGCAATGGCAGAAAAATCTACATTGCGCCTAAAGCCTTAGGGTATGATTCATGAAATTTAGATTTAAATTCACCAAAGCTTCCTCACTCCCTTAAGACCAGCATTGGACCCTTGCTTATACTGTGTCCATATGATGTTTCCTATGTATTCCTGAGCAAGCCACTTAGCTTCCCCATATTTAGATGCTTCATCTTAAAGGATGAAAACCAAAATTCTTCACTTACAGAGGATAGCTTATGTATTAGTGCTGAAAGCTGCACACTTGCTTAGATAGATACCATTCAGGAACTACCACAAGCCTAAACTTAAGCCACAGAGAAATGTAAAATAGAAGTTTAAAATCAAGTACCATCCAGGGCTGATGTATCAGATTTAGCTGCAACTGATGTGCCATGTAAACACATGGAATTCTTTTCACATCAGTGTGAGACACACAAGACAGAACCAGCAGAGGTCTGTTCCCAGGTCCAAGGGCTGGATCAATCATGGCCAAAATATGAGCCAGTTCCTCTTGACGATCATGCTCTAAGAAACAATTTTTAATAGATGAGATTTAAGTATATGCAAATGCCAAGGAGAACCAGAGGGTGAGGGTAGGGGCATGGATGTGTTGACTTTTCAAAGATTTAAGATTTCAGAGGTGAGGAAACAGAGGTCTGGAAGACACATGGCTATGCCATCTAGCTCTGCTTATCACAAGGCTGGATAATCCACAAAGATGTTCGCATCATTACACTCAGATGATATTTTAAGATCTCCACAGACTCCACAGGCAACCTTTTCCAGTCCTTAACATCAGAGGATTTTCACAGTACCTTACAGAGATCACAGCTGCAAGAAGCTATTAAAACATACCACACTGCAGAGCCTACTAGCTACATTTTTCTCCTTAGTATATCGCTTCACATTTTTTTTAACCTTCCCCCCATTTAAAACTGGTAAGTATGATGATAATTATCATAATAGGTATTCAGATTATCCTCTCATAAGGCTACCTTGATTTGAACTGATTGCATCTTTCACTGCAGTTTTCTTGGTGAAGGTTCTGCCTCCAGGCTATGACATCAACATCAGTGCACGTTAGGTTTCTTCCCCTACCCAAACCAGAGGTTTGGGTTTTGGATTTTTGTTTGATTTTTTTAAATCCAGATTCTTTTCCACATGTAGCTTAGATAGCAACCATATCAGTAGCCATCATAAATGAAAGAAAGTGCCATAAATCCCCTCAAATGGTATGAAGGAGCATGCCTACGATGGGGACCCTCTCTGATTGGGTAAATCATGAAGAAATAGCACTAATTAAGCACACTTTCAAAGAGTCAAAGATTTTTCACATCTTGCATACTCTTTGCTATCTTTTATGACAATCCAATCATTCACAAAATATGAATAAAGAGAGACCTCTTACTTTTATGGGATTCAGCATTAGCAACATAAATGAATCCATCAACCACTTCGCACACCTTTTTCACTTGATCAATTACACTGTACTGCACAGCTTGCTGATTCCCTTGGTTCTCTTGGTAGAACATCTTATTCACAGCAACAGCTTGCTCTTCCCTTGCTCTCCTTCTTTCTGCACTGAAAGGTATTTTCAAAATTTCAGTATCAACATATCAGCAGTTAATTGAGAATGTGGTAATTCGGCTTCGGAGGGAGGAGAGAGAAGGTGAGACAGAGGAGATGATGGGGAGAGTGGGAGAGGGAGGGACGAGAGGGAGGGAGAGAAAGAGAAGGGGAAAGGGGAAAGACAGAAAGAGACAAAAGAAAATTCATGCATTGAAGCTTCAGTCTCTAATGGGTATTGATTCATGTGAGTACATACATAAAAATCACATAACACAAGAAGAAAAATATGGAAGTTGTTGGTTGCTGGTGTTGGTTTGGTTTTTGTTTGTGGGGGTTTTGGTTGCTTTATGTGTGTGTGTTTGTGTGTGTGTAGAACACATCAAAGAAATCACAGAACACATCCCATTGGAAGGGACCTCAAAGATCATCCAGTCCAGCCTTTGACCCAGCACTGAAGGGTCAGCACTAAACCACATCCCTAAGCATCAGCTCCACAGGCTGCTTGAACATCTCCAGGGACAGTGACTCCACCACTGCCCTGGGCAGACCATTCCAGTGTTTGATAACCCTCTCTGTGAAGAAGTATTTCCTAGCATCCAGCCTGAACCTCCCCTGGCACAGCTTGAAACCATTTCCTTTAGTCTTGTCACTTGTCACCAAGGAGAAGAGGCTGCTCCCTCCTGGCTCAAACTTCCCTTCAGGTAGCTGTAGAGAGTGATGAGGTCTCCCCTCATCCTCCTCGAGACTGAACAGCCCCAACTCCCTCAGATGCTCCTTGTAGGCCATGTGCTGCAGGCCCTTCATGAGTCTATTTGTCCTTCTCTGAACACACTCCAGAACCTCAATGTCCCTCTTGTAGTGAGGGGTCCAGAACTGAACACAATACCCAAGGTGTGGCCTCACCAGTACTGAGTACAGGGGGAATGATCACTTCCCTGTTCCTGGTGGCCACAGTGTTTCTAACACAAGCCAGGATGCCAGTGGCTTTCTTGTCCACCTGGGCACACTGCTGACTCTTACTTAATCGACTATCAACCAGAACTCCCAGGACTCTCCCAGAGTCACAGCTTTCCAACCACACATCCCCAAGTCTGTAGCTTGCCATGGGGTTGTTGTGACCTGGCACCTGACCTACACCTGGTAGGACCTGGCATTTGGCCTTCATACAATTAGCCTTGGCGCACTGGTGTAACCTCTTCACTGGTCTTACCTGGTGGTTGAGTACAATGTCAGAATATTGAATTTTTGATTGTTGTTAAACTGGAAACTGACTCCTGATCCAATTCCTACATGGAAAAAAAAAGTACATTGTGTAAATTCAATCATAATTTCACTACAACTATGATGTTATCCCAAAATGTTCACTGCATTTATTCTTCTGAATACAAGAAGGTAAGTATTTTAGGAGGGGTTTATCATTATGCTATTCAGTTTCAAAGACAGAAAAAGCATCCCAATGTTTTTTTCTGTGTTCTGTTTACAATATGAAAAAAAAAAGCCAAGAAAAACAAAAACAGGATTACCATGAATTTGTCTTTGAGGTAGGCCAGCTACTAGCAGAATATCTGGGCATGTCATCATCTTTTGCACTAAGGAGGTGTCCAGCTCTTCCAAACCTGGCCCAAACATAGCAAAGCGAGGCTCTGCCTGAGTGACCAGTGACTGCAAAAATGAAGTCACAGCCTCATAGCGGGGACGGCTTGATTTCAAACTTCTTCTGTTCTGAGGACAGCTTTTCTTGTATCTGTGCAAAACAGACACAACTAGAAATTAAACACAAAATACAAAACAGCTATTAATCAAACAACACAAAACTGATTCAAGTCTCACATTTCTCATGCTATGTTAATGGCGCAATTCGAGAGAAGCTCAAAAATTACGAAGTTGTAAACTGATGGCTTCAAACACCAGTATAAAGCAGCTAAAAGCATCAGTCCTTTCAAGTGCTGACTTTCTGGACCTCAGTACAGCTCTATCCATTGACCTTGCAGCTTTTAAAAAAATAAAACAAAGCTTCCCCCACTCCCAGTGAACACACAATATTAATAGCATCATATAAAAGTCACGTATTATATGAATTCACATATTATAATGTAAGAGACTAAGGGCGTTTCAAACTCTTAGACTGCTTATGTGTTTTATTAAGTATGAAACACATTAACTCCACCTGAAGTAGACCATCTCCCCTATAGGCACAGAGAATGTACGTTGTGAACAGAAAGTTGTCTGCATGATCATGTGCTCATTTGATGCAGAGGTATGAAAAGACTTTGGTGATCAAGGGAAAGTTAAGTACTTAACAGTCAAAGAAATGACAGACATCCTTGAGAACCAGCTTCAGACTTTCCTTCTGTGGTCATGGTGGGCTGCTTCTACACAAATCATTCTAGGGAAGTATTAAATGTGTGCTCCCCTACATGCAAACTGAAACACTAACTCCTCAAGTCCTGTGATTCTGTGAGATCAGTAAAATCATCAGTGCTCAGAGACACAATGGAAATCAGTGACAAATAGGTGGTGATGCTCTTAAGTATTCAGACCTGAAGTGGTTTAAGTCCAATGTTCAAAATCAGGAGGTATTTTGGACTTCAAATCCTGGGTGTGTCCTTCCTGTCTGTAAAACGAGGATAAAGGCCACAGAGATTGTAGAAGTTTGTGCACTTACCGGGAAGCAGCTTCATGAAATCACCTTCTGAAACTTTAATTATGAACTAATAATTTTTTAAAAAGCTGCAAATTAAATGGATTTGAATGAAATCTAGATAAATATTCTAATCTGTTTTTAAGAGTGCTTCTCAGTCATTCAAACACATCATGAGTTACTATGCTTTCCAATTGCACTAGCTGAAACCACCACCTTTGTCTTAAAGGCTTTTGACCATCACAGCTAAACCATTACTACTTGTTCTGTACACACTCAAAAACTTTCTTTCATAGGCCCCTCAGGTAAAATTAAAAAAAAAAAAAAAAAAGACACATTCTGTTTTTTGTAGTTTGAAAACTTCTTAGTACTTTTATTAAAGAAAGAAATAATTTGTTCATTGTGCTGAGAGCAAAGGACACATTTTTACCAAGATCACCAGTATGCAGAGATTACTGTATTTCTGTGGTATAGGAGACCTGCAGTTTACAAAATACTTTGATTTGTAACAATAGGTCTTTTACAGAAAGATCTGACCAAACTGTCAGAGGAAACTCTATTTCCAAAATAAAACAACAGATTTGAGACACACGAAGATGTAAGTCCCTGCCTATGGCAGGGGTTGGAACTAGATGATCCTTGACGTCTCCTTCCAACCTTACCATTCTATGATTCTATGATTCTATGATAAGCAGCAGCTTACAGCAGTTACTGCTGTACACATAAAACATGCCTGTAGGCTGAATATGAACGCTGAACAGGCTGTAAGAGAGTGTGAAGATACTTACATTGCCATGTAATCATACAGCTCATTATCGCTGACCTCTGAAAAGGCTTTATTAAATATCTCCACATCTGGGAGCGACTTCCAGTCAATGGATGTCCAAAGGGGCAGATCCCTCATGAGAAAATACCTCCACAACAACGGATCTTGTACAGCCGCCCTCCAGTAACAACTCGCGCTTCCCAAATGGCACAAATCTTGGGGTGAAAGGAAGGACATGACGTGCAGCTGCACATCAATCTGAAAACGGTCGAGAGCAGCGGTTTAACAACCCAGGAATTGCGCAGCGAAGAGGCAAGCAGCGGGATGCCCGAGCGCCTCTCCCCCCGAGCCTCCCTGCGAGAGGGCCCCACGCACCGGCAGCATCTGCAGGGTGATCACTTCCTCTGCGTCCTCTGGGAGCGCTGGAGGCAGGCGATCTGCAGACGCGGTAGCGGCAGCACCGCGATCTCGGGGCCCCCGCATCCAGCGCTCCCGGAGGAGACGGAGACGACCCAGCACCGCAGCCTCCAAACCGCCCCGCTCCTCCGCTCCGCTGGCCGACATGTTGAGCTGCGTGGCCGCTCCTCGCACTCAGTGCGCCGGCGCTTGTGGCACAGGCAGGGCGGAGAGAAAGCCAAGTCATCCCTTGCGTGTGAGGCAGGTGGGGCTTCATACCGAAAAAGCTTCGGACCTGTGTTCCGACAGCGTTTTGAATGGAAATCCTTTTGAGAAGAAGACTGAAGCAAAGACCATGTCCCTGAGTGTGCTCCTGGGGCACAAGGAGTCTTCCAGCAACAGCCGAAGTGGTGCATTTTATTTGTGGGATCCCACGAAGTAGCACAACATTTGTTTTGCACTTGTTGTGTTCCATCCTTGGCCTTTCAGAGGTCCCTCACATACAGCCACATACTTTTTTAACATGGTTTTGCCCGTTTCTCGGAAATCCAGAGATGTGCTCTGTAACCCACAGCCCAGGTCACTGCCAGACACAAAATCTACAGTCTCAAGGCTTTCCTGCTTCTTTTCTCCACAGTGCTGCAGTCCCCAGTAGCACATTTCTCCACTGTACATCATCGCAAGTAAGTGAGTATCACTAAATACACCTGCAAAAATAATTTAGATCAACTACTTTATTAGTTCTAAAGAAGTATATGGCTTGTTTACATGATGTTTGGGTTTTTTTCAGTGACACTGGGGAAAAAAAAAATAAATTCCAAAGGCAGTGCAAGCCTACTGAAGTCTCCACAAAACCAAATTTTAACTGTAAGATGACTGACATGACCTAGAAGAGAACCTGGATCAAGGCCTTGCTCATTATCCACTTTGCCTCTCCATAATGCTAAAATCTGTAAGACTGCCACATAAATATTATTCTGATATATATATGTGTGTGTGTGTGTGTGTGTGTATGCCTATTTATCTTAGAAAATTTCAGTATTTCTCTTCAATCTATTGACTGCAGACATGCTTAAGTGTACTTATTTCAGAATACTTTGGGTCTCCCAGAATTTAGGCTGGGAAGAAGATGCTACTTCTGTACTACCTGAAATTAACCAGCAGCAGCTTTAGTATTTCAATACAAAGCCACATGTGTGGTCACCGAAAACAAATCAAATAGAGTCCTGTGGAATCACTCTATAAATCAGCCACAGAATTTAAGCTTTGCACTGTGAAGCTGAACTGCAGCAACACTACGTTCAGATTAAATTAAGCAAGGTGCTCAATCCAGAGCAGAGCTGGTTTTCAGTGTGTACAGCACCAGCTTAAAAATCCCCTCCTGCTGCACTCTACCTGTGTCACACTGATGCAGCTTAAGACCCTCATGTAATGCAACTTACACAAAGCTACATAAAGTGGAGACAGAATAAAAGTTTGCCAAATCTAAGCAATTCTGCAGGCTGCCTGCTTATCTTTCACATCTTTTTTGTTGTTGTTACTCTAAAATGAGACAGGTTTTGAATATGAATGAAGTCGAACAAAAATAACCAATAATCCCATAATCAGAGCAGTTGTTAAGAGGAGTGGGTTGTGGGGGTTTTGGAGTTGTTTTGAGTATTTTTTTTTGTTTACCTTCACTGAGTAATCTAGCTGTGTCTTTATCCTGAAGTGAGACATCTTCATTTAGCTGCATAGGGCATCTAAAGCTAAGCATCTTCATCAAGTAATAAACTCCATCATTAAGACACTGAACACAGTTAAAAAAGAAGGGAAATAAAAAACCTTTTAGTTAATTAAGTTCAACGTAATTTAATGATAGTCAGAAATAGCTCTTGCAATGAATTTCCCAAAACCCTATTTAAAAGGAAGAAAAAAAAAATTGTACCTCGAAAGAGAAGTCAAGCTTCAGAACTGTATTTTCATGCACACAGAACTTTTTTGTATTTCCTTTACCTTTTTAAATATGGTAATGTTTTCTCGTAGCCACTCACTCCTTTCTTTTGCTGTATGACAATACATGTAAAGCAGGGCTCCTTTTCTCCAGTAAAGACATTCTAACAACTCTGCACTGAGGATACTGATGGGCTGAAATAAAATCCAACAAACTGGGGTAACCTGAAAGTAAACCTGAACTATGCATATGCATGTTTACATATGCAAACAGTATTACCATATTAAGTCTTTAACTTTAGAGGCTGTACTTAACAGCCGCAAACTTAATGATTCAGGTTTAAACTGCCAAAAGGACAAGGAATTGTGAAAAGTTAGCAAGAATAATTCTAAGCAGGTGTCAAGTCATTTGAAAAAATATTTTTAAGAATCATTAAATACGATTACGACTTGAAAATTTTCCAAAATATCTTAAATTCTGCCCATCAAATACATAAATACTAATATAATTTTGCTTTGGTGTTTTTTAAAATAATGAAATAATTAATTCTCTGGCTGAATAAGGTTAGTACTCACTTCTTCATTTATGTTGCATTCCCTCCATAGGTTTTCTGGTTCTGAAAGGGTACAAATAAGTTCTTTCACTTTCTGCAAGGATGATTCTTCTGGAAAATCTTCATCCACAAGCTGGTTTTCCTCAAAATATGTAATGTCTAAGACAGCCTATGAAGACAAGATACACAATGTGAAAGTGCTACCAGCAAAACAATCAAATGGTGGTGAACAGTAAGACACAAACTTATTACAGCTTACACAACAATTTTAAGGTATTCTTCAACATTCAGTTTATAAAAGCTGTAAGTTAAGTGTGTTCTGATTGCTGGCAGTCAAGGCACACTCAAAACTCTTTCTGCCCTTACAGCACCATTATCACACGGTATCACAGTATCACCAAGGTTGGAAGAGACCTCAAAGATCATCAAAATAATTTTCTAATACAGGGAAGTGCAGCCCTGGACTTTACATAGTAAGTAACAGAGATCTCTTCCTGCCATGGTCTTCTACACACCCAACTCTCTCCCATACCCTTGGCACAGTAGATTTTCTTGCTTTAAATACACTACCTGTGTATAGTGCTGCCAAAGCATGGAAGGATGTCCTTTCCCATTGTTACGTAAGTCCTTCAATTTATCCAGAGTAGCTGAGCCTTTTGCTAAGAAGGTATCTAAAGGAAGAACAAAACGCTCCCTTAGCACTGAAAAGCATCCAGCAACATCCTTGCTTATCCTCCCTTTTCCATTCATCCACCTTTTAACCTTTTCAGGATCTACAAGAGCAGGCGAGTAACGGCCCCATTTAAACCGGTCCCGTTAGACTACACCTTTCTCCACTAAATTAAAGGCACTCACTGTTAGGCTGTGATGTTTCAAAACCACCTCCACATACTGCATTTATAAATATGCCATATACCAACAACAGAACTTGCTAACACGCAGGGAAAGCATTTTGGGCCCCTGCCGCCCTTCTTCACAATAGTGTCTCCGGACGGAGCGTGTAGACAGAAGCTTGAGCCGGCACCAACTCCTGGGGAGAGTCTGTTTTCGGAAGAACGAGAAGCAGACCCACAGCCTCCAAGCTGCCGGTGGCCTATCGCCCGATGCCCGCTTCCGCAGCCCCGCAGGACGCCGCACGGCGCCACGGCAGCAGAGGGCGGAGCGGGCACCCGGCAACGCCGGCCAGGGCCAGGCTCTGTCCCCTCCCCTCCTCCGGCCTCTCACCGTCACCGCCCGCTCCCCTGAGCGCCGCTAGCCGCCGGCCGAGCGCCACCAGCCGCCGCTGCAGCGGGAGCTCCGCACCCCCGGCCTCCACAGCTCCAGCTTCCGCCATGGCCGGCCCGGAGCAGCCTGACGGGGGGCAGACAGTGGCGCGGCCGCAGGGCCGAGGAGAGATGCGCAGGCGCAGCAGCGCAGCAGCCACGGGCGCGCAGGGGCCTTCTCGGCGCTGTGCGGCGCCTGCGCCGGCGGGACAGGTCAAGGGATTTAGTGGCTTGATGGAGGAGATGCATAAGGCAGCATGCGGTGGTGATAGGACAGCTGCCATCTGCTGCCGGCTGGCCTGCTGCCTCAACAGCGGCTTCACTGGTCCAAGGCAGCAGGAGGGGCAAGACGCATTAGGGCTCCCCCAGGATGATCGCAGGCTGCGCGGACGGGCAGTGAGACGGCAGCGGGAACTGCAGGGCAAGCCTTGTGCACACCGGAGGCTGGGACTTCAGCTTTAACTTAAACTGGCAGAGGGGAGATTGAAACTGGATGTTAGGAAGTTCTTTCCAGTGAGGGTGGTGAGACACTGGCACAGGTTGCCCAGGGAAGTTGTGGCTGC
>WBNM01003361.1:13492-27034 GCA_013399055.1 Ramphastos sulfuratus
CTTGAGTAACCTGTACTAGTGGGAGGTGTCCCTGCCTATGGCAGGGGGTTGGAACTAGATGATCTTTGAGGTCCTTTCCAACCTTACCATTCTATGATTCTATGAATTCAAGATTTGATCAGCATATGTGTGCATGTGGTGGGCATTATGCTGATTTAGCTGTCTTAGAAATGAGAGTTTGCTGTCATGGTGTACCTCTAGTAACTAAGGAGGACTATGTTAAAAAAAATCAAGGTACTTGCTCTCTCTACTTACCTATATATATTAGTGATGTTTAGCCATGCTTGTCTCCTGTGCTCAAAAAATAAATCTGAAGTCTGCCTCAGGTCCATCTTGACTCAGTTTGCATCAGCTGATGAGCTTTAATGAGCAAAGAGGTGAACTGAAGGGATATGCTCTCTCTGCAGTTTGTTTTGTGGCACACCTGGCCAGAGCTGCCTCAGTAACAACTGAATTGTTGCACTTAGTGTTAGATGTTAGACTTGCACCATGAACTGTATTAGTTGAGGACTGTAAGAAGCATTTATGTAAATATCTGAAACTGAATTTATTAAAATGTAGAATATTTTGTCATTTACATGTCTACAATTGCTATATTCTTTGCTGCAGCTTCTGCCCCTGAAAATAAGCAAATAATATTTTTATTTATTCACTGAAACCATTAAACACGATTCTGTATTTATTGTGTGTGGGATTCATGAGTTTGTTGTATCTGATTCTACCTGTAAGGAAGATGGTCAATATTATGGTGTAACCTTTCAAATGTTCCTTGGATTCACAAAAAAATACATGTGTTCTCTCTCTCTCTCTTTCACTGTGTGGCTTTGCAATTACCAGGGAAGGGGTATAAAACTTCAGTTTATTCAGAATAATGCTTAGAAAGGGGAAGATAAGTATCAAAGATTTCCTCCACATTAGTGGAATGAAGCACTATGAAGTGATTTCCAGAATTCAGTGTCATAGTGGGTAATGTCATGGCATTGAATAAAGTATCAAATTCCATCAGTCTTCTTAAAGTAAGATTATGTATTCTAGAATATTTCTAAGCCAGAGCATTTGGTGTTGTTGATGCCAAATGTGAAATCAGGGCATAAGAGTCATTTGTAATGGAATTTTACCTCTGTGTCAATAGATAGGAAATATAGTTCTTCTGAAGAGGTACGTGAGTGCCAGGTATTTGTAGATACTGTAGGTGTGTCATATTTTTATTTACCTAACCTTGCATGAACAGTTCTTTGTTCTACCTGCTTTCTACTCTGTATAGTTCAGTTGGTGCTCTGAAAAAATATGAACCTGTTGCTTTATTAGTGTAGTCACCTGGAGCTGGGACAACATGGTACCTGATCCACATTTAAATAGGTTCCTAGCAAAGCAAAGATTATTTAGCAGTTTGATTTTTGGTTATTAGAGGTGGTGTGCACTGAACTTTGATATTGGAACTGCTTGCTCTCTTCTAAAGTGACCTTTCTAGGAGGAGGAACTGTTAAAAGACTGAGAAATAGGAACTGTTTCTTGCTGCCTGAGGGAGAGATGAACCAAGTATAAAGCATATAATCTTCTATAATGGAATGAAAGACTTTACTTGCAGCAGGCAAGGAAACTCATGTTTTTCTTTTGTATGGTTAATAATCAAAGAATTGTGGACACCTTAATCTAGAAGAATGCTTCTGTGTGCCACATCTCCTCTCTGTGAGCTCCTGTACGTGTCAGTCTGTGAGAACTTGGTTACAGCAATCTTCACCCTAGTCTCCAACTATTACAGATCATAGAATCATAGAATGGTAAGGTTGCAAGGGGCCTCAAGATCATCTAGTTTCAACCCCCTGCCATAGGCAGGGACACCTTCCACTAGTACAGGTTACTCAAGGCCGCGTCCAACCTGGTCGTGAACACCTCCAGGGAGGGAGCAGCCACAACCTCCCTGGGCAAGCTTTTTGAAACTGTAATGTGCAACCTACACTCAGAGAACCGTCGTCTGGCTTTTAGTAAGGTTTTGTGCCACCATAAGAGGTTTTATGCAATTAATTCTCTAGGATCATAGCAAAATTAAATCTACTAATTGATGTTTTATATCAATCTATGTAGCACTTAGCATTAAAGCTCTTTTAGTTCTAGTGGACTTTCTCTTGAGGAAAAGAAAGAAAAAAACCCCAACAAATAAACAAACAAACCCTCACAAAACCACAAACCTGAAGCACAACAAAAGACCACAATCAAAATAAAACATTTTTGAAAGGACCATGAGAAGAAAAGCTTAATGTGAGCCTGCAGTGTGCGCATGCAGCCCTAACAGCCAACTGAGTGCTGGGCTGCAGCAAGAGTAGTGTGGGCAACAGGGCAAGGGAGGGGATTGTGCCCCTTTGCTCTGCTCTTGTCAGACCCTATCTTGAGTCNTATTCTATGAGGTGGATAAGAAGCAATATGTACTTGAGAATGCACCTTAGCATGTCAGACATTTGCCTTGGAAGAATAGTAGTTAAACAGCTGCTTTGCCCTTTCTTCCTGCTCTTTTTGATGCTCCCTTTTAAGTTGTGCTTGTGTAATTGGATCTGTCAAATGACCATGACTAGTAAGCTTACCTGTGTTACAAGGTTCCCCACCTCTTTTCCTGTACTAGATTTGAATGTTCAACCATGCAGTCCTAGGTAGGAGAAGAAGTCCATGTTCCTTGCATGTTAATTGTGGAGTAGAATGTGGAAGTGCCTCTGTTGTTCTGGTTGGCTTGCTGGAAATCTGTTGCCTGGGAGCGTGATTACCAAAAGGTATCCTCTTCAACCTATGATACACCATAAACCCTGTCTCTCAAAGGCGTGAAAAATAAATAGAAGCATACTGATTTTGAAAACATATCCCAGTCTTTCTGCTCACCGTTGTTACTGAGACATCTCTATGCCAAACTTGCTGCAGAAGTAACACCTCTCTGGGCCCTCTAGTCCTAGGTGAGGATAGGCATTGGTGCTGGAGGAACACGAATGCCAAACATCTTGAAGCCCTGTCTGAGTTCAGCAGGAGGCCACAGGGTGTCACCAGTGCGCTCCATGGAGTCCAACTTTCAGCTGATGGACTCCTTTCCAGTGATGTTAGTCTGAAGTGGTTGCGTTCCCTGAAACTCTGCAAAACTCCAAAAGCAGAATATGGAAGTCTTCAGTGAGTTGTTAGGGCATGGCTTCATACTGGCTCCCAAAATAAACCATATGGATCTTTGACGAGATGTTTGGATCTGGTGAAATTGAGAGCAAGAGGCCTGAGCGCTTTGCAACAAGCTGCTTAGGCTTAGCAGTCTTCCAAGCTCCTTTGAGTGTCTATTTGTAGGTTTAAGATCAGACAGGTGTGCTTTAACAAAACCAGGAGAGCCCTGATGCTCTGATATTCTAAAACTAGCTGATTCTGAGGTGTTTTTAAAAGATAGATGAGTGAATGGTAGGGGTTAACTTTAAATCCCTTTTTAAGAAATAAACAGCAAAATATTCAGATTTTGCCAGATTTCACTTTTGTGTGAAAGTTAAATTAACTTCCTTCCTAATTCATGTATTTTATCTTGTTACAGGAAATGACTGTCTGTTTTTCCTATTAGATGTGTAATTTTTGGATCACTGGAAATACTAATCTGCCATTTATGAGCTGCCCACTGTAGGGGGAAGCCTTTTTGAACCTCAGACAGCTGTTCCTCCAAGCAGCTGAGTAGACTAGAAGGATTGGGCAAAACAGTTTACGTGAGAATGGATTGGCACTTGGTTTTGTCAGCACATGCTGGGAGCTGGCTCCCTAGTCTGTGGCTGATAAAGTAACTCCAAAGGCTTGGATTGCACACATGAATTTGCATGCAATCTTGTATCCAAGAAATGGTGCTTGACAATTATGCCCACACCCATAAAATGGTTGGCAAAGTCCAAGTTTAAAAAGGGAAGCACAGTTACAGGCGAAACTTTCAGACCAGACAGGTGTTTTTCTTAATTTCTAGCTCTGGTGGCTGTCCTGTAGTCTTACTGTGCAGCACTAACCACAGTGAGGAATGAGGTAGGGTGTGTTGTGTGTGTGAGAGAGATATTTACTGCATTGAACATCTGCCAACAAACTTTTGCATTATCATCTTAAAGCTCTGTATTTGTTCATGTAAGTTCTGCATCAAAAACAAGGAAAAAGCTGTTTCTCATTGGTGTTTTTACCAAGGCCTTCCAGGTTCTAAGTTTAAAGCACATTCATTTGCTGGTGAGGTTTGTTTGGAAGTACCCTGTATGGCTTACATATGTAACTTTGCATTGGAGAATCCGGAAAATCCTGTTACAGTAGTGCTACCAAACATGAACTGACTCGCAGTGTGACAGCTGCTCAGGATTGCTGTTCAGAGTTTATTGCTTCTGTAGCCCCTTTGTTATGTTTACCTTTACTCTTACAACACTACCTGTATGGACTGTATAATATCTCCATTCTTTCAGCTTGGCAAGAACAGCGAAGAAAATCACTTTCCTGTTCTGTCACGTTCTTGCCTGGCAAAGAGGAGGAATAAGAGATTAGTAGGGTTTTCTGAATAAGAATTTAAACTAGCCTCCATAAATATCAATACATGCAGAACTTGTGCAGCTGATGTCTGCAAAGATCTGATGAACAGGTGTTTTGTTTTCCTCACTCCTGCTGTAATGAAATGATAAGACACACTTTCTGCAGACCCAGTACGCTGGCTGTCACTGTTGAAGGTTATCACACTTAACTAATTTAGACAGTGTTGATGGCAGTTACTAAATAGGCAGTTTGTGAATATGAATAGAAGTGTCAAAAATCATGCTGAGCAACAGATCTTGTGATTCTTTTTAAACAAAACCAACACCTTAATGTAAAGTCTTGTAGGATTACACCCATTAAGTACTGTGCGTCTGGATTGAGGTGCAGCATTTGGAGTGTTTGGAAAGTTTAACGTTTTGTATTTTTAAGACTACCAAATTGAAGTAACTATTTAACTGTTGATTTAACTGCTGGTATTTCAGTGGCTATTTCTCAGTGCTGTCAAGGTTAATAAGTGAATAACTTGCTGCCATAACCTCAAAGCTCCAGTTTTGACCAAGTATAAAATGTTTAGTGGCTTCTAAGAAGTTCTGCATAGTTTCTTATCCTAGCTTGCAATAATGATATGATACAGAAACTTCTGTATCATATATATGACAGCAGGGCATCCTGTCTAAAATATGGGTCTGCTATAACAGAAACTGGACTAGTAGGAAACAAACAAAATCCTCACAGGTTGTTTTGTGCAGTACAGATCTTCTCATCCAGTTAGGGATTTTTATTTTCTTAATTAGATGAGCTCCTGTATTCTTTGTTAAAAAAAAACAAAAACAAAAACAAAAAAAACACAAACAAACAAACCACAACAACAAAAAAAAACCCCAAACCCCCAAGTTTATTTTCTGTTGTCTGCTCAAGCGGTCCTTCGGGGGATAAAGAACAGCTCTTGACAAATGATTGTTGATTCTTCCTTATTATGTAGCTTCAGGATCCTTTCATAGTTTGGTATCCCCTTTGATCTTCAGCTTAGGACTGTGAAAAGAAAATCTTGGCAGAGCTAGTTGGCAAAGGGATTCCCTCAACAGCTCCATAGGTTATTCCCTTCAAAACACTTGTCTCTGTGATTCTTTCATTTGCTTTGCATTTCCCTAACTGTCTAGAAGATGGCTTTGGGGTTTGGTTTGTGGGTTGTTAATTTTGTCTTTAGTATTTATGTTTAATTATATATAATCTTTTAGTTGCCAAACCACCACATGTGTAGTTTTCACCAGACCTGTGAATACCCATTTTTCTTTGAAATGACCTTCCTTTCACCTGAATGTTGTTAATAAGTTGAATATTTAAGTTCACATGGCTTACTAGTGTACTCCTTGGTGGTGCAGCTAGAAGCCCTTTTGACTTTCCCTAGTTAAATGTATTTCCTATAAATGCTGTGAGTTAATCTCAAAACTGTTGAATGTATTGTATATGAGCTTATAATTGTTTTATGTCTCAACTGGAATATATAATTTTTATATAATATAAATACAGAATTAATAATGCCTCTAGGTCTGTGGCAGTTTTATATCCTTCCATTATTGTTTTTTCCTGTAGCACTCCATTTTTGCAGGAAGATATAGATGCTATGAAATGATCTTTGAATTTTCTTTGACTTTCTATTCCATATCAAGGGAATTACATTCATTCTACTTTTTCCAAAGATGAGTTTCAGGTGGTCTTAAATGATTGATGTAAGAAACACATTTGTATAGTAAGCAATAAACAAGACTGTTGAAACACTAACCTCTCATGTCAGAATTGGGACCTATTCACATGCTGAAGGTAAGTTTAGGTGTTTTTATAATTATTTTCTTGCCAAATTCCAGTGGATCTGAAAGAAGGGTAAATTGCTACATTTTAAGTATCTGGAATCTTCATCAGGTGTAAACAAATGTTAAGAAATGTGTCTATAAACAAAGTTGTTCATCTCAGAGTTCTGGTTCTTCCCCCTTTATAAATAAATCAAACATAAAAATATCTGCTCACTTTATGGTCACTTCTTTGGGAAATAAAATTTCACTGTATTGGAGTGCTGACTTTTACATCTTATTATGCTTGGTAGTAGTATAAATAAGATGGTATTATATAGTGTATGTAATGATTAACCTGTGGTAGCTCTAGAATGCCTACCTGCTGACTTGATTTTAGCACTAAGGGCTCAAAACTCTCCCCCTACTCATTTGTAAATGCTGTTGAACTTGAAAGGTTTTTTGCTTGAATGCTAGCACTATTATGTAATTTACTTCAGTGAATTAAATAAGATCATAGAGACTTGTTTCATGTTGGTTATTTTGTTGTAGTCATTGCTCTGTGAAGACCTTTAAGACATGAGACCTTGAAGACTCTAAACATGAGCCAGCAGTGTGCCCAGGTGGCCAAGAAGGCCAATGGCATCCTGGCCTGCATCAGCAAGAGTGTGGCCAGCAGGAGCAGGGAGGTCATTCTCCCCCTGTACTCTGCACTGGTTAGGCCACACCTTGAGTACTGTGTCCAGTTCTGGGCCCCTCAATTTAAGAAGGNGAAAATTAAGATAAATTAAGTGATTCGCTATCCTTTGTAAACTATTCTAGAACAAATTCTTTTATCTGTTCATTCAATTATGCTTGGAGCTTTTCTAAGCCCAAATAAGAGGCTTGGAGTCCAAAGCATGTGTATTTTGCAAAAGTTTTGAGGAATAATTTTGAGTATAGAAAATCGATAGTACCTGAGAAGGAAAAGTTACATCCTTCTAATTTCCTAGTTCAGAAATTGCAATTTATGGAAGTAGGATTACAATTTTTGTATAGTCACAAAATCACAGAATGGTAGAGGTTGGAAGTGACCTCTGATTATCATCTAGTCTAGTGCCCCTGCTAGAGCAATAATAATAGATCTTCCAAGGAGGTATTAATACACATGCACTATACCTACTGCACGCAGTTATCCCCCTTCCTCCAGCCTTCAAAGAACAACACTCTTGGAGTCCCAAATTGTCTAAACCCTGTGCAAAATAAATGCTAGCTCGGTATGTAAGAGTGTGCAGCAGTGAACACTTTCTGGTAGTAGGAAGATACTTACTGAACAGAATAAGTTTCTTTCAGGCAAGTTTTAAATTTTTTTTTTTTTTTTTTGTGAAAGAAAATGTGACTTAAGGAATTGACATATTTATATTAAATTTAGGTAGAACTGGGATTTAGAAAGCCAATGCTGTTAAACTTTTATGCTTAATCCTAGAATAATAACAGCTGTGCTTTTTGTTTTTCAGTTCATTAAGCCCCTGTAATTTGTAGCTTTTTACACCTGGCACTGTCCCAAATTTAGCTGACTAGCTAAATACAGTGAATATCCAGGGAAAAAAAAAAAAAAAAAAACACAAACCCAAACCAACCCCCAAAAACCAAAACCCCACAACAAAAAAGTAGAACAAATCAACCAAACAAAAAAATCTCATTTNTACATGAACTCTAACTACTGGTACCACCACCTTTTAAAAGGAACAATACTATGATGAAAAGGGGCCACAGACCAGCACCTGCAATGAGGGACCATTGCTCTGAATAAAATGGACTGGAAGTGCACACTCTGGAGGCTGGCAGCACACTCTTAAAACCTTGGCTTCCATGTCATAAATTATCCTACTGTGTTGTTCTTAGCAAAGTACAGTGAGGTTGGCAGCTGCATTGGAAGCAACATGGAAACAAGATGAGGAGCAGTGTGACCTGCAAGAAGTGTGACCTGTCATGTGCATGAGGGCAATTTATCTTTTCCTGCATCTAAAGAGCTTCTCACTTTGTTTTCTGTGAATCTTTCTGTTCCATAGGGCATCATTTGGCAGGGACTCCTCATTTGGAGTATTTTTAGCAAGTGTAAATAACGGCAGAGGCATGCTTTGAATTTTCCTCCTAGCAGTAGCAGAAATGCCAGCAGATCACATCACGTGCCTGTTCAAACCAGTATGCATCTATTCTAGTAAGATTTTCCCACCCAAACATAGCATCCAAGTAGCCTGTGGAGACCATGTGCTTACTGGAGCCTGGCTCACCCTGAGGGCTCTGCATTGGAAACTTAACAATTAAGCCTCTGCCCTTACTTTAATTGTTGTTACGTTAGTCCTCGATCACAAAGTGATACGACAGACATTTAAGCCACCTTAATTTCACAAGGAGGCATTTGGAGTGGTACATCTGAGTTGTCCGTCCATGAAAGTAGTGGAGCATTGGAAGGAAAACACGGACCCTCCTCCGCCATTTACATCTGAAGCGACTGTAACACAGATGAGTTTCTCCACGACTTTTCTGTTGGTCTGAGGGGCTATATGGACAAAACGTATGACTGCTGAGTGGGTGTTGTCAGCGACCTGTAGTATGGGGGAACTGCTTCTGCTCCCCTAGGCTCCAGGGTTGGGGGTGCTACTTCGCCCTGCTTGGCCCTGCCACCGACTCCCCCGTGGGACAGCGCCCGGGACGGACTCTCTGGGCTCGGTAGCTGCGGGGCGGCTGGAGAGATCTCCCGCGCTGCAGCCGGGGCCGCCGCCTGTGCGGGGTCAGTAGCAGCGCACAGCCGCCGCCCGCCGGGGCCACGGCAGCTGGCGGCTCCCCACAGTCGACGGCCACGCCTCGGGCGCAGCCCACGTCAGTGGACGTCAGGGCCGAGCCCCCCACCCTCCCCCGGCCCGCGGAATCGTCTGTCCCGTCCGCTCTCGCTCCCCTCGCTCGGCGTTGGACAGCAGCAGCTGCCGCCTCGGACCAGCCCTCAGCCCCTCTGCATCCCCTTCCCCGAGAGGCTCGCAGCGCGAAGATGGCGGCGTACAAATTCCTCCTGCCGACGCTCAGCCGCCGCATCCTCCTTCCCGCTGCGCGGGTGCGGGGCTCCGTGGCTGAGGTAAAGTAAAGAGGCGGGAGCGGCCGGACCCTCGAATCGCCCATCGGCCGCACTTCCGCACGGCCGCTGGCCTCACAAGCAGTCCGAGAACGGGTCCTTGTCGCTCTACCCGCCGGGCATTCGCCAGCGCCGTGACCTTGCCTGGGTACCCGGCGCGGTCGCGGCCGTCTGCGCCGTGGCGCTCGATGTCTGCCGCGGAGACGCGAGCAGGGCGGGAACAGGCGGCCACAGCCCAGGGGTCGGCCGCCCCCGCCGGCAAGTGATGGGCTTTGTTTTGTCGTTTTTTCCTTTTATTATTTATTTTAATTTCCTCTATTAACTTGACGGGTTCGGCCCGAAGGAGGCCCGCGGGCGCTGCGGAAGGCGGGCGGCAGGGTGGAGAGCAGAGCTCGGCCCCGAGGCACGCCAGGCTCCGGGCCTAGCAGCGTATTGGGATGCGATGACCTTGGGGGACCGGCCTAGAGAGTTGGCTGTGAGGTTTACTTTGGTAGATTTCCCCCTTCGTTTGAAATCGCAACACAATTGCAGTATGTTGCTATGTATTTCAGTGCTTTCACCACATCGAGCTTTCGTTAACGTGGGCTGCAGGTGTAAGGGAGGAGAGCACAGCTCCTTGAATGCTGCACCGAGTATTGGTATTCACAGATACATGGAGCTCAGCCTGCTGGTTTGCTCTTCCTGGAGGAAGCTTCCCTCAGACCTCACCAGCGCAGCCCACGTGTAACCGTAGCCAAGTTAGTTTTTTGTCCCATTCATCCATAATGGCTCCCTTGGCTTTCCGTATTTTATTTTAAACAGCTTCTCTGGCCTCTTTATGCTCATGTTTACTCTTCCTGATGTCTTTATGGACAAATAATAGCATCTTACGGTTTCAGTCGTTGTTTTGCTAAGTGTGTTGGTTTGAGGCTAGCTGGAATATTTTAATGGAGAAAATTACAGTCTGTGAAAGGAAAACAATGGTGATGTCCACTCATAGGCTTGCTGAGATGTATAAGAACAAGGACACAAACATAGATAACAGTCTCTTGGTCTCTCTGTGAGAACCAGTGGGTTCTCCTCTCTGCTGAGTAACCTAACTAACCACTTTCCTTCTAACGCCTCCAAACTCACCTTGTATGTAAGGCAAACCCTGGGGTAAGGTAGAGGGGTGGGGAGATGGAAGGGTGGTTGGGAGACACTCCTGGGGACTCTGATTTCTGGTAGGGGGATTGTGTTTCTGTATTACCTTTAACTTGTATATTTCTGTAAATATTCATGTCTGTTGTGTCTGTATCTGCTTGTACATTGTGCTAAGCTGTAAATAGAGTTTCAGTCCTTAACTTCCAGCCAGCTGAGTCTAGACTGGGTGATTTTTTCATAGTATGGGGGGGCAGGTAACACCCAAACCATCACACTAAATTATGTTTCACTCTTCTATAATGTTTGCTTCAGTTTTGATGATAATTCTAGAAGCTCATGTGTCCCTATGTTACTGCTCTCTTAAATGTGGGCTGCCAGAATTGCAGCCAGTTCCTTGCAGCCTCCAGCTTGCAGCCTTGGTGTGCAGGGGGAGCATGAGTTATTCTTGATATCTCATGTTCCTGAAAGCCTGTGGCTCTCAAACAGCAGAGTAGGTGGGAAAAGGATTGGAAAGCACATTTGGTGTTAGAAGGGCAGATAGCCTTATCAGAGACATTCAACCTGAGGATGCACACATATGTAGGGCATGTTGCTCTGTTCCCTGCTGTTGACAGAAAAGGTACCATGTGATCTTTTAAAAGTATTTTCCTATGTATGGGTACAGGGACACAGCTGTGACCTGGCCTCCAGCCCTGGCCCTCATACCTGCATGCCACTTTTAACAAAAATGATCCAAAAATTAATAATTTATATTAATTTTGATATCCAGGCAGAGATTGTTAATAACTTTGAAAACTGTTTATTAACATTAAATCTCACCAGAAAACTTATTTATAAGGTTCAAAAATGCACGGTTTGGTAATTTATACATACAGGGAACAGGCAAACTGGAACACTTTAAAGGTAACCAGCATAAGCAAACATTTTTACTGGTAGAGGTTTGTGTGGTCACTTAAACTGCTTGCAGTTAGTTATCCTGCTCAGCCACTGAATGGATGCAGGAAGCTCCTTTCTGCTTATGGCAGAAGGCAATTAATGATTACAAGAGGCTTAAAGTATTTACTCACAAAATATTATGGGACAATACCCAAAGCACATGGCGGGGTTGCTGCCGGGCCAAAAGCCATTAGAGGCGTTGGAGTTTCCCCAGGCTTCTGGGTGCTGGAGAAAGGAGGCAGACATCTCTGAGCTGGTCCTGGCTCTCTTGGCAGCAGGATCTCATGTGCAGCAGGANCTCTGTTGTACTGGGACTCCAGAGGCTGCCAGCACTTAACACCAATTTTTTTGCTTGCCTGCCAAATGCCACCAGGAAAGACACTCTTTGCAGCCTTACTGTTATGAAAAAATGTTTCTGAAAGCAGTATTTGTGGTATAATCGAGCATGAGCAAGCATTTGTACTCTTTCTTACCCTTCACTCTTCCTGATTACCCACATGCTGATTTTTTTTTTAGCTCATCAAAGCATTGGAACACCAGTGTGAAGTGTAGTTTTGAGCCTTCTAGTTTCATCAGTTTATTGGAGTCTTCCATATTCTGGGCTGTTCATCAACAGTACAGAGTTCTAAGATTGCATTGGGAATTTGGTGGAAGATTCACCCTGTTCAAAGGAGTTGCTGCCTATTACACTGCCAGCACAACCCTATACTTCCTATTGTACCTTGTCCTCTAATCAAATGTTGTGATACTGTTGGATCTCTGCATTAGCAATTTTTGGTTACGTTTAGTGTCTGTGTCAAGGGTTAGGGCTGAACCAACCACTACATGGGTGACAGACACTGTCTATTAACCTCTCACTTTTCCCAAAGGGGAAAAGAAAGGGAATAAGGGTGAGAGGCTGTAATGGCAGATAGCATGGGGCAAGTATTATTTTCCAGAATTAATATAGTTTATTAATTTTCATATTAAGGACTTTCACCACAGGCTGTCATTTTTAATAATAGGTTCTTTGCAACAGTCATTGCACAAATGAAAAGGCAGAACACTTAAGAAATAACTATCAATAATACAACAAACCTTAAGCCATTGGAACTGGAAGAGTGGTTCTTGCGGTGGATTATACCACTTACCCACTAATGGGACTTGAGAAACTCCTTTCTGCTTAAGACAGAAGACACTTGGATTCACTTAGAGAATTTCTTACAAAGTCTTACAGAGTTTTGCAAAGAGGCTTTTGGGTATTTACTCACCAAAGTTGTATCTCTGGATTCCCGGGGCTAACTACAGTTTCCAGACAGTTCCCAAACACTTGAAGGGAGTTCTGTCAGTGTCTTGTTAGTTGTTGATCTTCCCAGGCTCTAGGGAAGATCTAGGCTTCCATGCTTCCAGGCTCTCTCCCAGGGTGCTGGGAGAGAAGCAGACAATCTCTGACCTGATCCTGGTTCCATTTTGGATGACTCCAGACTTGGCAGAAGACTTGTAGGTGTGCAGTCTTGGCACAGAGGTTTGCAGAGGGGCTGGCAGGATATCTTGCAGATGTGCAGACAGGCACAATGTTGCGCTAGCTAAGTGAGCCTATCGTGTGAAGGCACTGAATGCCTTCCCCTGACAAACTTGAAACATGGCAGGTTTCCAGGCAGACTAACCCAAAGTATCAGGGCAACCTGAAGTATGCAGCAGGCAAAATATTGCAGAGCATGGCAGGGTGCAGCAGCAGAGAGCAATGAGGCAGAAGCACAATGAGGCTGAGCACAATAAGGCAGAGCAATGGCAGAAGCACAATAAGGCAAAGAACATTGTTTTTACCTGCTCATCCCTTTATCAATGAATCCTGAGACTAATGGCTCTTTGGCCACAGATCAGCCAATCAGAATGGCAGTTAGCCAGACTTGGTCATATTAGGTAAAGTCAGGGCTTAGTTTTACCCTTTTAGGGCAGAACACAAACAGGTTTATAAACTCATGAGGTATCCTGTTTAAAGTTGGAAGGCACATGGAGGCACCAGGCTTTTTGTCTTCCCTTTCCTGCTCTTGCTTCTCCCAATAACAGGAGAGAGAGGGGACAGTGAAACATGTCTGGGCAAGCCAG
>WBNM01003362.1:0-66138 GCA_013399055.1 Ramphastos sulfuratus
TAAGGGACCCAAAACTGAACCCCCTATCCAAGGTGTAGCCTCACCAGTGTTGAGTACTCGTTTTCTAGACTCTTGAGGCTGGCCTGAGGCAGGGGGAACTGGCAGAAGATGAGGCCACAGAAGGCCATAGCAAAGAGGCTCATTTGCTGCCTGTTAGAGTTCCCAAGCCTCTCTCTACCTGGGCTTTTGTGCACCCATGCTTCTGTCACTTTTCCCACAGGCTTGTATTGTTTGAGAAGAGCAGGACTTGTTTGGTGAGGGGAACATCAGCCCTGGCATAACTAACATACAAGGGGATGAACCAGAAGAGTCGATGTGTCTTTGTTGTCTCAGAGCCTCAGGGGCTGGTAAAGATATCTCCTCTTCATCCATCTTGGGTAGCCCAGGCTGCAGATAGAGTGGGTTTGGCTTGTGAGCACAGCCTGCATTCCCAACTGAAGGCACTGGAAAACCTGGCAGCTGTTCTGGTCTTCCCTCTACTGAGAACAGACTTCGACTGTTTTTCTTCAGGGCTGTTTTACAAGTAGAAGGAAGAAAGCACCCAGACAGAGCACTAAAAATTAACTTTACAAGTGCATTTCCCTGTGACAAAATGTTTGAGGTTTGCCAGTTCCCCTACGTTCTCTCCTGTTGGCTGAGGACAGCCTTGTCCTGAATAGAAGAAGGGGAATGGTACAAGAGCCCAAGCATCTGACACTTTCCTGTCTTCTGGCTCAGGCAGAGGGAGATTAATAAAAGCTGACAGAGAAATGCCTTGGAATGACCCTTCCTGATAGGAGAGACAGCATCCTGGAAACACCCATCATTTGTTGGCAGAGATACTCACTTCATTCCTTAGCTACACAGCCAAATTTATTTTACTGTCTTCAAGGTCATATTTGGACTGGATTTCAAGTGTGTTTTCCATGTTAAAAAAAGAAACAGCAAGAAAAACACAACAACAACAACAACAACAAAAGCACCAAACCCCAGCCACTTTGTTTACTCCTCCTTTACATTTCTGACGTTTCCTAAAAGGAACAAAATGTTGAAATAATGAAACCTTTGCTTTTTTTACAACCTTGCCTATCAGTTTGCTTAACATCTCTTCTTCCTTGTGAAGGTGATGGATGGGACTGAGCAAGACTTACAGGATCCAGAAAGGAGATGCTATTTGCGTCATCAACCACAGCGGTCATTGGGGAATCATCTACCATTTTTATTGCTTCAAAAAAGAGATGAGGAGGAAGAATGGAGCAGGCTGAGGTTTATTAGTTAGTGGAACAGACTGTAAAGATGGACAAATGGAAATTTGGATTCTTTGCAGGAACAGACCCCAGGCTGTCAAGTTAGGCAGAGCTCTGGTTTTGTAGGGAAAAGTGCATGAACATACTCAGACTCAAAATCTCCACAAAAGCTTGTTGAAGGCTTCCTTAGCAATCAACAAAGCTGTGCATCAATGAAGAACCAAAGAATGGAGTTCATCAGAGTTGTGGTACTTAGCAAGTTGGGCCTGGTTCTTCTCTAAATGTCACCCCATTTTAGTTGCTGGCATGATACCGGAAGGGACTTGCAGTAATGGGTGAAATTCTAGTCTTATACAAATTTATCTTGCTGCAGCAAGTGCAGGGTTGCCTTTGTGCTCTTGAGACCACTGGAGGCCAGGAGATAAATTGTAACAACTAACAAAATCCCAGTCATCAGGATTCACTCTCTAAACAGTGATCTCACCTGCAGGGTTTTTAAAGTCATACCTTACAGCTCCTAACCCCTGACTGGAAAGTCCTGAAGTACCTGCACTGTGACCCTCTTCTCCATCAAGCTGATGCTCGTGGGAAAACCTGCAGCAGTTCTGTGGAAGCCAAAAGCCTGACTCCTACAGGAATGCAATCAAGCCATGAGGATCTAGTAATGAATCTGACAGGGACAGGGAGAATTGGAAGTTGGGGCTGTTTGAAAACAAATTGTTTAACTTGACCAAACACTTGATAAATTCTTCCCTCTTACTTCCTTTCTCAATGCAGTTCTTTGTCCCAGTAGTTATTCACACTCATCCATGTCCAAATTAGTTTTTTTGACATGGCAGCTGGAAGCAAGTGATGTCATGGACTCTGACATTAGATTGTCATCAAGTATTACATTTATTAATTAAATAAGTGCAGCAATGGCTTTGCTGGCTAGTGGCCAGCTGAGTCTCTTCACAAAAACATAACATTCCTTGCCTCTGTTTTCCCATATGCCCCAATTTGCTCTCTGATGGAAAAATAAAATTCCATTGCAAGGCTTTGAGTAGCACCTACAATTGCAGTGTATGCAAGAAAAACATACTGCAAGGATCAGAGGAGTCCTTACAGACCTGGCAAACCAGGGGTTTAACCCTTTTCCCTCAGAGGAAAAGTAGTGCTGGGTGAGCAAGTGTCAGTGTCAGTTGCTCAGTGTCCCAAGATGACTGAGCAACCTGATTTTCATTTCAGACAGAAGATAGATGGGTGGATGGATGGATAGATGGATGGATGGATGGATGGATGGATGGATGGATGGATGGATGGATGGATGGATGGATGGAGTACCTCAGATTCACAGATTCATAGAATGGTTTGGGTTGGAAAGGACCTTAAAGATCATCTAGTCCCAACAACCCCCTCCACCCTTTGCCATGGGCAGGGACACCTTCCACTAGACAGGTTGCTCAAGGCCTCATCCAACGTGGCCTTGAACACCTCCAGGAGGGGGCATCCGTAACCTCCCTGGGAAACCTGTGTCAGTGTCTCACCACTCTTACTGTACAGCTGTCAACATGAACAAACATTACAATTGCATTTACATGGAAGCAGAATGTGTCTCAGTTTTTGGCCAGTTTGTAAAATGAGGGATGATGACCTTTGCAGGAAGGGTGCAGGACACTTTATGGTTGGTTACATTTGCCTGTCAGTCAGTAATAGATGTCACCTCCCATGTTTCTTAGGAATGGGTAATAGATGAAGTCAGTGTTGCACTTAATTTTCCATTAAAAACCTGATTAATTACTTCTCTTTTTCTCTGGGAATACTGTGCTCTCCCATTCTTAATGCTTAAGTGATTCTCAGAGGCTTTTTCTCTCATGTTTGAGGTAAGTTGGAGGCATTTGTCTGGCACAGTAAGTTGTGAAAGGGGCAGATGGGGCCTTGCATTCCCTGAAAATGTTGGGGTTTTGTCAAATTCTTTCTCAAAGAACATATCAGTTTAAGAAGCCCACTTCTGGTCTAACCTGTTCTCAATGCTAAATGCTGCCATTGAGAAGGCTGTCTTAATGGGCTGGCTTTGGAATAACTCTGATAGTTTCTTTGCCATTTAAAATTTCGTACATTTTAAAGTGTATACAACACACTATGAGCATAAACATTGAGTTGAGGTGGCTTCTGAGGTGGCTTAGATGGCTTCTGCTGTGCTCAGGTGGCCAAGAAAGCCAATGGCATCCTGGCTTGGATTAGAAACACAGTGGCCAGCAGGAACAGGGTGGCGATCATCCACCTATACTCAGCACTGGTGAGGTCACACCTTGAGTGTTGTGTTCACTACCTCTCACTACCAGAACAACATTGAGGTGCTGGAGAGTGTCCAGGGAAGGGCAATGAGGCTCACGAAGGGCCTGGAGCACATGGACTACGAGGAGTATCTGAGGGAGTTGGGGGTGTTCAGTCTGGAGAAGAGGAGGCTGAGGGCAGACCTCATTGCTCTCTACAACTCCCTGAAGGGAGCTTGGAGCAAGAAGGGGGCAGCCTCTTCTCCTTGGTCTCAAGTGACAGGACCAGAGGAAATAGTTTCAGACTGCACCAGGGGAGGTTCAAGATGGATGCTAGGAAATACTTTTTCACGGAGAGGGTTCTCAGACATTGGAATGGTCTGCCCAGGGCAGTGGTGGAGTCACCACCCCTGGAGGTGTATAAGCAGCCTGTGGACCTTGGTGCTTAGGGACCTGGTTTAGTGCTGACCCTTCAGTGCTGGGTCAAGGGTTGGACTGGATGACCTTTGAAGTCTCTTCCAACCAGATGTTTTCTGTGATTCTGTGAATGGAGACATTAGCTGTATTGAGGCAATTGGATTTAGAACAGTGATTACAGCACTCAATTTTCCAACTCATTACAGAAGGATGAGATTACAGTCAAATATTTTCTGTCACTGTGCTTAAACATTTACAATCCTGTAAACATTTTCATAAGTAAATGCAAAACTATTGCAGGAATTCTGAGTACCAGCAGAGTTTGAAGGCTTTTAATTAATTGTGGTTACATTTTAAATAATCATAATAATTTGAGAATAGTAAACTAGATCAGCTTGTGGGAAGACTCCCATAAAGTGGATTACAGAATCACAGAATGCCAGGTTGGAAGGGACCCCAAGGACCATCTAGTCCAACCTTTCCAGCTGATAGTCTAGTTGAAATGAGATGGCCCAGAACCCTGTCAAGCTGAGTCTTGAGCTTGAGTTGTAGGGGAACCCACCCTTGGGAGATGCTTCCAATGTCTAACTGTTCCCACAGGGAAAGTTTTCTTCTGGAGTCCAACTGGCATCTCCCCAGCAGTAACTTGTACCCATTACCCCTGGTATTTTCTATGTGGCTCCTTGTAAAAAGGGAGCTTCCATCTTCTTGGTAGCCTCCCTTTATGTATTGGACATGCTAATAAGGTCTGCTCTAAGCCTTCTCATCTCAAGGCTGAACAAGCACANGATCATCCACCTATACTCAGCACTGGTGAGGTCACACCTTGAGTGTTGTGTTCACTACCTCTCACTACCAGAACAACATTGAGGTGCTGGAGAGTGTCCAGGGAAGGGCAATGAGGCTCACGAAGGGCCTGGAGCACATGGACTACGAGGAGTATCTGAGGGAGTTGGGGGTGTTCAGTCTGGAGAAGAGGAGGCTGAGGGCAGACCTCATTGCTCTCTACAACTCCCTGAAGGGAGCTTGGAGCAAGAAGGGGGCAGCCTCTTCTCCTTGGTCTCAAGTGACAGGACCAGAGGAAATAGTTTCAGACTGCACCAGGGGAGGTTCAAGATGGATGCTAGGAAATACTTTTTCACGGAGAGGGTTCTCAGACATTGGAATGGTCTGCCCAGGGCAGTGGTGGAGTCACCACCCCTGGAGGTGTATAAGCAGCCTGTGGACCTTGGTGCTTAGGGACCTGGTTTAGTGCTGACCCTTCAGTGCTGGGTCAAGGGTTGGACTGGATGACCTTTGAAGTCTCTTCCAACCAGATGTTTTCTGTGATTCTGTGAATGGAGACATTAGCTGTATTGAGGCAATTGGATTTAGAACAGTGATTACAGCACTCAATTTTCCAACTCATTACAGAAGGATGAGATTACAGTCAAATATTTTGTCACTGTGCTTAAACATTTACAATCCTGTAAACATTTTCATAAGTAAATGCAAAACTATTGCAGGAATTCTGAGTACCAGCAGAGTTTGAAGGCTTTTAATTAATTGTGGTTACATTTTAAATAATCATAATAATTTGAGAATAGTAAACTAGATCAGCTTGTGGGAAGACTCCCATAAAGTGGATTACAGAATCACAGAATGCCAGGTTGGAAGGGACCCCAAGGACCATCTAGTCCAACCTTTCCAGCTGATAGTCTAGTTGAAATGAGATGGCCCAGAACCCTGTCAAGCTGAGTCTTGAGCTTGAGTTGTAGGGGAACCCACCCTTGGGAGATGCTTCCAATGTCTAACTGTTCCCACAGGGAAAGTTTTCTTCTGGAGTCCAACTGGCATCTCCCCAGCAGTAACTTGTACCCATTACCCCTGGTATTTTCTATGTGGCTCCTTGTAAAAAGGGAGCTTCCATCTTCTTGGTAGCCTCCCTTTATGTATTGGACATGCTAATAAGGTCTGCTCTAAGCCTTCTCATCTCAAGGCTGAACAAGCACAGTCCTCTCAACCTTTCCTCATGTGGCACACCTGAAAGAACTTTGGGCTCTTTCTCTGTCATTCATGAAAAATCCCCCAAAGGCTAACAACTGCAGCAGGAAACAGATTACATCTGCAAATGTTACCCTGTTATATCCAAAGAAAGATACCTATTGACTAGAATAGGCTATGGACCAGGTCTTACACTGTGTACCTGAAGCAGAAATTCAGCTGCCTCTGGGAGAGGAACTGATCAAGTTCTCCCTTTCAGCATTCAGTTCAAAATCCCTTCAAGCACTCTCTCCATGGAAGAACTTTTTTCCACATTCCCTATTTTCATTTCTACTATTCAAAAACTGAAACCAGGGATTTACATACAAGGTACTAAATCACCTACTAAATTCAAATCAATTTCCACTGGGGACTTTATTTTTCCATCCACATTTAAGGTAAGCACACTGAACAGCCTTTCTTTTTAACAAGCTGATGCAAGGTAGACAGGATGAACTAGCAGATAACTCTCTGCAGCTACAAGTAGAAAAGCTCCCAGCATTTGCCAGTGCTGAACCAGTCCTCCCAAACACGACAGGGCAGAACACGGAAGGCAACAGTGCAATGCCTGAGGCAATGCAGAGAAGCTGTAGCAAGCCTCATGCCAGAACCACCCAAGGGTTTTGGGACTGCGCTAAGAGCTTTGCCTCTGTATTTAGAGAGAGGGACAAACCTGAAGTATATAAAGTTTAAGCAGGCCAAGTGCTGAGTCCTGCACTTGGGTTACAACTCCATGCAATGCTACAGGCTCGGGGCAGAGTGACTGGAAAGCTGCTCAGCAGGAAAGAATCTGGGGGTGTTGATCAACAGCTGACAGGAGATGAGCCAGCAGTGTGCCCAGGTGGCCAAGAAGGCCAACAGCATCCTGGCCTGGATCAGCAATAGTGTGGCCAGCAGGAATAGGGAATGCCACCTATGCCACTGTACTCTGCACAGGTGAGGCTGCACCTTGAAAACCGTGTTCAGTTTTGGGCCTCTCACTACAAAAAAGGTGCTGGAGCAGGTCCAGAGAGGGGAAAAAAAGGTGGTGGAGGGTCTGGAGAACAAGTCTTAGGAGGAGTAGCTGAGAGAACTGGGCTTGTTTAGTTTGGAGAGGAGGAGGCTGAGAGGAGACCTCACTGTTCTCTACAACTCCCTGGAGTTAGGTGGGGGTTGGTCACTTCTCCCTAGTATCAGGTGATAGAATGAGAGGAAATGTCCTGAAACTGTGCCAGGGGAGGTTTAGGTTGGATACTAGGAAAAATGTTTTTACTGTAAGAGTGGCCAGGCTGCCCAGGGAGGTGGTGGAGTTACCATCCCTGGAGGTGTTTAAAAAACATGTGGCCATGGCACTGTGGGACATGGTTTAATGACCATGGTGGTCTCAGGATGACAGTTGGACTCGATGACCTTAGAGATCTTTTCCAACCAAAAGGATTCTGTGATTCTTGATAAACAGCTAATCCCTCATGACTGCTTCCAGGCAGTCACACTTGTGATGATGAGCTCCAGTGAAGCCAGCACACCAGGTACGCTACCTGCACCAGTTCCTGAGAGTAGCTGTTGTTTGGATACAGTCATTACATTAGCTCTTGTAGTAGCTGTTGGAAGCTTTTCTGCAGCTGTCTCTCTTCAGCCTGGCCCAGTCAGAGTGTTGCAGCCTGCATGGCACCCCTTATTTTCCATTGTAATCTCTCCCTGCAAGTGATTAGCAAAGTCTGGCTGATTTGCTCCATGTGTCTGTCTGGGCCAGGCCTTCAGTGGCGCTCAGGCAGCTCACCCTGCCCAAATTCCCAGCTTTTATTAGGTCTGTCCATGCTTGTAGGGCTCACACTTACTGTCCTCACTGTTTATTGTCCTCACACTTCTTCCAGCATTTTGTAAAACTGCCAGGACCAGATCTAAATGCTGAAAGGAAGAGAATCACTGACTCCTACGGGTGGTCAAATCTTTCCTTTACTGAAAAACATGCAGTCCTGCAGAGAAGGTTGGATTTAAAAGCATGATACAGCATCATTAGGTTTGCAGATTTGGTTTCTGAAGGGTACATATAAAATAAAAACATGGGAAGAAAGGGTCAGGATGCATAGCCACCTTGCAGGAAGGGCAGGCTGAAGGAATGGGCTACATGACCTTATGAAGCTCAGTGTGGACAAATGTAGGATCTTGCACCTGGGCATACATAACCCAGCTCAGATTGGGATCTGCCTGGCTGGAGAACTGTGGAAAGGACCCTGGGGTTCTTGGTGGACAACAATCTCAACAGGAGTGAACAGTGTGGTGGAGTGGTAAAAAAAGCCAACAGGATGCTGGGTTGCACCAAAAAGGGCATCACCAGCAGAGATAAAGAAGTCATTGTCCCACTCTAATCAGCACTTATCAGACCACACCTGGAGCGCTGCATGCAGTTTCAGTCCCCACTATACAAAAAAGGTGTGGAACAGGCTGGAAAGTATCCAGAGAAGGGCTGTGAGAATGATCAGAGGACTGGAAGCCCTGCTGTGTGAGGAAAGGCTGAGAGAGCTGGATTTGTTCAGCCTTGAAAAGAGAAGGCTTAGGGCAGACCTTATTACCATGTACCAGTACATAAAGGGTGGCTGCCAGGAGGATGGAGACTCCCTTTCTATAAGGAGTTCCATGGAAAAGACCAGGGGCAATGGGTACAAGTGACTGCTGGGGAGATTCCAGTTGCACTCCAAAAGAAAATGTTTCCCTATGAGAACATTTAGACATTGGAATCATCTTCCAAGGGAAGCAGTGGATTCCCCTACACTGGACAGTTTTAAGACTCAGCTTGACAGGGTTCTGGGCCATCTCATTTCAACTAGACTATCAGCTAGAAGGGTTGGACAAGATGGTCCTTGGGGTCCCTTCCAACCTAGCATTCTGTGATTCTGTGCTCCCTAGGCAGCTATTTACTAACAGTTTATCCTATGGAGCAAGCACTGAGCCACTGCTGAGTGCTGAGAGCATCACTGCAGCAGGTGAACAGCCCATTACAGAAGCAGTGCTACTGAAACCTCAGAGCTGGGTTATTCTGCAGAAGAAGCAGGGAGGCACTGGGAACAGATTTCTGCTTTCTTTTAGCAGCACTGCTCAGCTGGAGAACACAGAGGCGAACAAAGCAGGGCAGAAGGGAACTAGCCAAGAGGCTGTGTGGAGAAGGGGAAGACATGTCTAGGAGAGGGGCAGCCTTGAAAGCATAGCAGGCAGGCAATGGTCATAGCTCAAGGCCTGCTGATCAAAATTCTTCGCCCAGATGATGAAGCAGGAGCTTCATCAGAAGAACACTGACATATCTGCATGGGGAAAAGGTACCAAACCAGAAAACTTCAGGTTTGGGGGATTGCTGCTCCTAACGCTGCAGCCTTCCCTCTTCTTCCCAGGGGACCAACTCCCAAAGGCAACTGGCAGCAGCACTGGTTTTTCAGGACATTTGAAATGCAAATACAGTTTTATTTACTTCCTGGCCCTTGACTGAAAACATCTGCAGCTCTGTAAATGATAAGCTCTATAAATGATTTAGCAGTATCTTCTGCCCCTGCTTCATTCTTCCAGGAGACACAGGCCATGCTGTGGTGTGACCATGATGCACCATGGGTATGGTGATGAGATTTGAGAGCTTTCAGTTGGGCTTCCCAGGCAGCTGGTGCCATTGTCCTTCATTTTGCATTTTGTCTAGCTGGGCAAAGCTTGGCTGGTCAGGTAAGTGGCTGCACCTTGTAAATTTCAGTCAAATAGAGAGGAAACAAAAATAAAATGGAGGCTTCTTCATCAGAAACATCTTGGGTTTCTGTTCCAGACAAGAGTGGAGTCAGCATTCTCAACTTCTCCTATCCTTACAATATGTGATAGAAGTGACACTGGTGATCCTCCTCTACTAGAAGAAAAAGCTGATCAAGCTTTGTCTGAAGAACCCTAGCCAAATAACAGAGGTGCCAAATGTTTAGAGGAGAGGTCTGGCAGAGATTTTCATCCCCTTTTTTCTGAAGAAAATATGGAAAATTGTTGGAAGCAATTGGTTTTGGTCAGTTTGGTGCTGCAGTACTGGGAACTGTGTAGTGGTTACTGAAAGATTTTACACAAAAAAAAGGAATGCCAACAGCATCCTGGCTTGGATCAGGAATGCTGTGGCCAGCAGAAGTAAGGAAGTGATTGTGTCCCTGTACTCAGCACTGGTGAAACCACACCTCAAGTACTCTGTCCAGTTTTGGGCACTGCAGTGTAAGAAAGACACTGAGGTGTTGGAGCAGGTCCAGAGAAGGACAACAAAGCTGGTGAAGTGTTTGCAAAACAGCTCTTATGAGGAGAAAATGAGGGAACTGAGGTTGTTTAGCCTGAAGAGGAGGCTGAGACCTCCTTGCTCTCTACAGCAGGAAGTTCCAATGAGGCTGGTCTTGGCCTCTTCTCCCAAGTAATTAACAATAGGACAAGAGGAAATGGCATCAAGCGGTGCCAGGAGAGGTTTAAGTAGGTAGAAATTCTTTACTGCAAGAGTGGTCATACATTGGAACAGGCTGCCCAGAGAAGTGGTGGAGTCACCATCCCTGGAGGTGTTCAAAGAGCGAGTGGATGTGGCACTTCAGGACATGGTCTCATGGTCACAGAGGTGTTGGACCTGATGATCTTAGAGGTCTTTTCCAACCTTAACTACAGAATGTTAGGGGTTGGAAGGGACCTCAAAATATCATCTAGATCAATCCCCCTGCCAGAGAAGGATCACCTAGAGTAGGTGATTCTGTTAGTGATTCTATTGAAAGGGAAGTTCTGGGAAGCAAAGGATCTCTGCAAATTTTTTAACTGAGTCCATGAAAACTTTTCATTTAGCAGCTTAATACTCAGGGACTGAGCAAAGTGGAATTGAGTTCTCTGATGTTAGCCTCACTTCAGGCACTTCAAGCACTAGCAACAGCAGGTTCTGCTTTTCATGAGGTATATCAGTCCCTTTGTATGTGAAATAACTCTCAGGATATTCTAGTGGGATAGATTTACACTCATAGCCAAAGACCTTTACAAGGCAGAAGATGAGAGTGGCAGTGATTTTGTCCCTCCAGCTGTTCTCAGTAATTCTTGACACAATCTTTCTGAGTAGCAGAAATGTTGAAAAACAAACAAGTTTGGGTTATTTCCAGTTACTCTGAGCCCAGGAAATGGAAAGACAGTCTCATCAACTTGTGCTTTCTTTCCACTTGCTCCATTTCTTGCATACCAAACATTTACATTCTCTTGTGGCATCTGCTGAATGCTGATAAGATACATGTCAGCATTATGCTATTATCCACACACTCCTCTGACACTGAAGTGGATGAAAACCACTGATATTTGGGTTTCCACATCCAAAAGCATTCCATATGCTTTGGGGAATTCTGCACATCTCCCCTCCCAAATGACAAAAACATAAAGGAGGTTATGTCTTACAGAGCTGTATTGTAACATGGATCTTAGGAAGTATTTCTCTCCTGGAAGAGTGGTCAGGCATTGGAGCAGTCTGCCTGGGGAGGTGGTGGAGTCACCATCTCTGGAGATGTTCAAAAAACATGTACATGTGGCATTTCAGGACACAGTCTAGTAGCCATGGAGGTGTTGGGGAGAAGGTTGGACTTGTGATGATCTTAGAGCTCTTTTCCATCCTTAGTGATTCTATGCAGCCTCAACTTTAGGTTTAAAATAGGCCTTTTTTTTAATACCAACTTCGCCTTTTTTTGAATCAAGTATTTAGTTACTGTATCTTTGTCTTCCTTAGTCTGAAAATTATGGCAACAAACTCCTCTTCTTTGCATTCTATAATTACTCTTCTATTATAACCCCTATTTAAATACCTATAATATGAGATTAAGAGCAGCCCTACAGAAAAGGACTTGGGGATACTGGTGGATGAGAAGCTGGACATGAACCAGCAATGTGCACTTGCAGCCCAGAAGGCCAACGGCATCCTGGACCCTGAGTTAGGAGGACAAGGAGAGGAAGAAGCACACAAGAACAGTAGAAAAAAAATGGAAAAAGAAGCATTACTTTCTGGGATGAGGTGGACAATGCAACCATGCAGGTATAGAATCATTTAGGTTGGGAAAGACCTTTAAGATTAAACCATTAACCCAATGCTACCAAGTCCATCTTGCAATGCGATCCCTATACAGAAGTCCGGTGTGTTCTTTCAGGACTTCTGGCACAAATTGGACTGCAGACCTCCAAAGGTCTTAAATTTGAAGTAGAAAGAGTTAGAGATTTTAGGATTATCCATTCTTTGTCCTGTTTGCCATTCTTTCTTTCTCTTTTAAGCTCTTTCTCTTTTGGTGGGGATTAGTCATTTCACATTTAGAGTCAACTTTACAATTTGCAGACACAAACAGAAGTGTTTGGGTTCATTGCTGTGTATGTTCAAGTAGATATTCTTTATGATTCAGTTTTTTTCTTCCGTGATTCAACTTATGCTTGTTTCAGATTTCATGAGAAATACTTTTTGCAAAAAGGCTCCAAAAGTTCTAAGTTAAATCTAGGTCAAAGTATTTGGTAGATGTCTCTTGAGCATAAGTTATATTGCATATTCCTTCATATTCCAATAAAGGAGAGTCATAGAATAATGGAATGCTAGGCATTGGAGGAAGTGGAACATCTCCCTTATGAGGAAAGGCTGTGGGAGCTGGGGCTCTTTAGCTTGGAGGAGACTGAGAGGTGGCCTCATTCATGTTTATAAAGATGTGATGAGTGAGTGTCAGGAGGATGGAGTCAGGCTCTTGTCAGAGATGCCCAGTTACAGGACAAGGGACAAGAGGTGCAAGCTGGAGCAGAGGAGGTTCCAGGTGAACAGAAAGAAAAACTTTTTCACTGTGAGGGTGACAGAGCACTGGAACAGGCTGCCCAGAGACTTTCAAAACCTGCCTGGATACATTCCTGTGTGACCTATTCTAGGTGATCCTGCTCTGGCAGAGGGGTTAGACTGGATGATCTCCAGAGGTCCCTTCCAACCCTTAATGTTCTGTGATTCTGTGATTCCTTGGAAGGGACCTTTGGAAATCGAGTCCAAGCTCCCTGCCAAAGCAGGATTGCCTAGGGCAGGTCACACAGGAATGCATCCAGACAGGTCTTGAAAGTCTCCAGAGAAGAAATTCTTCTATAGAAGTCCCTGGGAGGCTGATATAATTCATATGTTTTTCCCACTCTCCTACAGAAGAGCATAGCCTATAATTTATAGGAATCTGGTGAGTAGTTCAACAAACTAACAAAGAACATCAAGAGCTGGCCTCTTTCAGCACATGCTTAGGATGATGAACCATCCCTCAGCTTTGCAGTGTAGTTTGGCTGAACCAAAAATGACATTAAGGTTGTTAACATTGAGAGGAACTATTTCAGCCTGTCAGAAATGTATTGGCTTTACAAGAAGATCAAAGCACAAGACAAAACAGACCACAACATTAGGCAAGGTTCCTTCCTTTCACTAAATCAGCTGGCTGTAGAGCAGCTTTGAGAAGACACCTCTGTGAGCTGTGTCTCAGCAGGTTCTCTCAGATGAAGGATATTGTGATGTGGGTTTTACACTGCCTACATGAGAGCTTCTGTTTGCAGAAGAGATGGCCACTACTATCACCAATTTTCTAATGGTAGTCTGCCAATTCACTGGTTTTGTTTTGGGTTTTTTTTTACTGTAAGTATTGTAAGATGGAAAGATTTCATTTTGGGTTTAATACAGTATGTTCCACAACTCAGAGAAACATTTTACAGGTTGTTTTTGTGAATGCAAATAAACCCCAGATATGTCTACTCTGGATTAGTTCACAGAGTCATGGAATGGTAGGAGTTGGAAGGAATCTCCAAAGATCGCCGAGTCCAACCTCCCTGCCAGAGCAGAGTCACCTAAAGCAGATCACACAGAAACACATCCAAGCAGACCTTGGAAGTCTCCAAAGTCAGAGACTCCACCACCTCTCTGGGCAGCCTGTTCCGGTGTTTTGCTACCCCTAAAGAAGTTCCTCCACAGGTTTAAATGGAACTTCTTGTGTTCAAGCTTATGCTCATTACCTCTTGTCCTGTCACTGGGGAGCACTGAGAAGAGTCTGGTTCCATCTTCCTGACACCCACCCCTTAGACATTTGAAAGCATTAACAAGATCCCACTCAGCCTCCTCTTCTCCAGCCTGAACAGCCCCAGCGCTCTCAGCCTTTCCTCATATGAGAGATGTCCCAATCCCCTCAGCATCTCAGTGGCCCTGCACTGGCCTCTCTCCAGTAGTTCTTCCTTCTTCTTGAGCTGGGGTGCCCAGAACTGGACACAGCACTCCAGGTGAGGCCTCCTCAGAGCACAGTAGAGGGGGAGAAGAGCCTCCCTCTGCCTGCTGGCCACACTGCTCTTAATGCATCCCAGGATGTCACTGGTCTTTTTTGCCACAAGGGCACATTGCCAGCTCATGGTCATCCTGTTGTTCATCAGGACTCCCAGGTCCTTTTCCCCAGACCTGTTCTCTAACAGGCCAGCATCCAACCTCTGCTGATACATGGGATAGCTCTCCCCCAGATGCAGGACTTTACACTTGCCCTTTCAACTGATTTCAGCCCAACTCTGATGTATTTGGCTCAGCCACCAAAGTGAACATTTATTTAAATGACCTTAAGAATCAGAATCTCACTGATGTAGTGAAAAATACATGTCTGTGATAAACAAGAGTGTCTCTCTCCAAGGGTGTACTCTCTAAGGAACAAGTCAGGCCTCAGAAAGGTCCCTACTTCTGTGTCATGTGAACATCTAGGACATTTGACAGGAACTGTGAAGCCAGTCTGGACTATCAATATCCTAAATCAATGCCCAAGCCACAGACTCTTATCAATTCACTGCTCCAATCTCCCACTTCCTTTCCACAGCAAAACTGCTCTGGTTCTAGTGGCTAAAGGCTCTCATCAATATCAGAAGAGGTAGCTTCCGTATCACTTTAGTGTACACCAAGACCATTAGACACAATGAGCTCAGCACGGAGATCAGAATCAAACAGAGCTTCTGTGTTTGGGTATAACCTCCACAGCAGAAACAAATTCATCTTTTCAAGGTCCAAGAAATCTCATCTGCCACCATCTGCTGTGGCATTGATTGTTTAAACTACAGACTGAGATCTGAAGGCTAGGCTTGATTCAGCATTCACATGGAATCTTCCCTGAATAAGTAAAGTAGGCTTTGAGCTCATAAAAAGCATCACACTGGCCTTCTGAGACAAGAAATTACTTTAAAAGGTGGAATATTTTAAGATGGCTACACTGAGTAGAAGAATGAAATTAATCCAACGTTGTTAAGGATCCTCCTGTGTAAAACGTAATAAACAGGAGTGTGAAAAGCTCTAAGAGAGACACAGGGGACAGAAATGCAGTTTAAGGAGAAAAGCAGAGGTGGGTGAGAAATGATCTAAGTGTTGGCATTGTGTGCTGTAGAGTGGATATTACTGATCTTCATTAACAACATAGCACTTTGCTACCTCCTCCTTGGAGCAGGTACCTCAAGACACTTCTCACTCAGCATAGTTAACAACTTTCCCATCCAGATGGGGAAATTCAGGCAGGGAAGGGCGAAGACCAATGTTTTCAAAACTGGCCAGTGAACTGTGGTGTCTTGCTGCATGTGGAACATGGACAGAGGAATTGAGTGCACCCTCAGCAAGTTTGCAGATGACACCAAGCTGTGTTGCACAGTCGACTTGCTAGAGGGCAGGGATGCCATCCAGAGGGACCTGGACAGGCTGGAGAGGTGTGCCCAAGCCAACCTCATGAAATTCAACAAGGCCAAGTGTAAGGTCCTGCACCTGGGTAGGCACAATCCTAAGCACAAATACAGGCTGAGTGGGGAATGGCTGAGAGCAGCCCTGAGGAAAAGGACCTTGGGGTCTGGGTTGATGAGCCTACAGTGTGTGCATGCACAACATGAGCCTGCAGTNGAAACCAGTCTGGAATGAGCCATGGCTTCCCTGATGACTATCATAAAGTACCGAATATTATCTACTCAGCATGTATAAAATGAGGCCCAAAGAGTCTCAGATTCCACATTTGAAATGACTACATGGAAAATATTTGCCTCTTACATCTGCTCTTGCTCATACAGAAAGACACCACTATCTTCTTTTCTAAATTACAGTGAAGGCATCTTCCTTACTTTTAAATAGTCTACCTGATTTTGACATTGCTTTTGCAATTGCATTTGAATACAAACTGCAAGCCATCCACAGATTACAGGGAGGTATCTGTGAATACATTTGCTTTCTCCTGATATTTGTATAAGTAAACTCAGCTGGTTTGATAGGGAAGATGAGGAAACCACATATTCCCTACACATCCTGAAGAACTGGATATGGGCATTGCAGTTCTTCTGATAGCACTACACCTACCAATCTGTATTGCCAAGTTTTATGCTGCCTTCGGTGGCAGCACAGATGCTGGAACTGAACTGGTGACTGTTGGGCAATGTGTCCACAGAGTGGTGATATTCTTACAGAATCACAGAAGCATTAAGGTTGGAAAAGATCTCTAAGATCATCAGCTCCAATCTTCTACCCAACACCTCCATGATCACTAGACCATGTCCTAAAGTGCCACATCTAGTCATTTTTTTAACACCTCCAGGGATGGTGACTATAACACTTTCCTGGGACTTTATTTTACCAAGTCACTTTCTTTTACCAAAGATTTCAAGCACAGAAAAGCTTCTGTCTGAACCAAGCAGGAACCAAGCAGAATGCCTGCCCCAGGTCTATATATTCACAGGGCTGCTTTGCAGATGGCTGGTGTCATAGAATTCAGCTGGCACCACAGAGCACTGATCCAAATCCTGGTGCAGCATCTCCCTTTGCCCAGGTGCTCACATCAGCTCCATCACAGTGCATTGCCTTTTCTTCTAATCTCCCCTTCATCTTATAGTAGCACCCTGCTATTTCATAGAATCATTTGGGTTGGAAAAGATCTTTAAGATCATTAAGTCCAACAGTTCTCTAACTGTGCCAGGTCTGGTGTTAAACCATGTCCTTCAGCACCACATCTCTGCATCTGTGAAACAACTCCAGGGATGGGAATTCAACCACAGAATCACAGAATCACTATGGTTGGAAAAGATCTCCAAGATCATCAAAGTCCAACAATTATCCAGCTCTACCAGGCCACCACTACACCATATCCTTGTTTCTGTTTCTTTAGCCTGAAGAAGAAGAGGCTGAGGGGAGACCTCATGGCTCTTTACAACTCCCTGAAGGGAGGTGGAAGTGGGGTGGGGGTCAGTCTCTTTTCCCTAGTAACAAGTGATAGAATGAGAGGAAATGGCCTGAAATTGTGCCAAGGGAGGTTTAGGTTGGAGATTAGGAAATCTTTTTTTCCTCCAAGATTGGTCAGGCATTGGAATAGGATGTCCAGGAAGGTGGTGGAATCACCATCCCTGGAAGTGTGCAAGAAATGTGCGTATCTGGCACTTCAGGGCATGGTGACTTACTGGCCATGGTGATGTTAGGTCAGTGGTTGGACTTAATGATCTTAGAGGTCTTTTCCAACCAAAACAATCCTATGATTCTATGATTCTGTGCTTGTCAGATGGGGAACAGAGCACAGAGATTACAAAAGAGATGAAGAGGTACTAGTTACTGTTATTGCCTAAATCTAAGATCTTCAAGGTCCCTTACAACCTAAACCATTCCATGACTCTATGAAAAATAAACTCTCCAGGTTGTGAAAAGCCATCGTGGTTTAACTGTGGATTTGCCTTGAAACTGCTTTATTTGATCAGCAGAAAACCCCTGTATGAACTCTGCTGTTTCAATTATTTTAAAATGTAATAAACTCTACTGTTTCTCGATGACTGAAAATCAAACTTGCTTGAACCAGTTTAACTAAATTTGTTCAAAACCTAATTTAAGGCTTGATTAAATGATGTTAATACAAAGTTAAATAAACCAGGAAAGGTTATTTTAGGCATGGCCACTCCTGCTGAAGGGGAAGGGGTTTAAAATAAACCTATGTAATTTACTTTACAAGTTAATAAGATAAACTTTTCTAAGTGCTTCTGTGCAGAAAAGCTTGCAGAAATAATGACAATGGATTATTTAGAAAACTGCTGCTTAACCTGAGTACATGAGTGAGATTCAGCAGCAGAAAGCAGGGAGGTGATCCTTGAAGGTTCTGGAGCATGTCCAGAGAAGGGCAACAGGGCTCATGAAGGGCCTGGAGCACATGGGCTACAACGAGCAGCTGAGGGAGCTGGGATTGTTCATTCTGGAGAAGAGGAGGCTGAGGGGAGACCTCATTGCTCTCTACAACTCCCCGAAGGGAGGTTGGAGTGAGGAGGGGGCAGCCTCTTCTCCTTGGTGTCAAACGACAGGAGCAGAGGAAATGGTTTCAAGTTGCACCAGGGGAGGTTCAGGCTGGATGTCAGGAAGTATTTCTTTACAGAGAGGGTTCTCAGCCACTGGAATGGTCTGCCCAGGGCAGTGGTGGAGTCACCATCCCTAGAGGTGTTTAAGCAGCCTGAGGACCTGGCACTTAGGAACATGGTTTAGTGCTGACCCTTCAGTGCTGGGTCAAGGGTTGGACTGGATGATCTTCGAGGTCTCTTCAAAGTGGATGTTTTCTGTGATTCTGTGAAAATCTTGCTTTTATTTTTCAACAGTAATCAAAGCAGGGCATTTCCCCCCTTACCCCTCAGGGGAGTGAAGAAAAGATAGCAACTACATTCTCTCAGCCATTGATCCTGGACATGTAGCTGCAGCAGTGATAATGCCGGTCACAATACCACTGTGGCTGCAGAGACAAACTAGTGGCTTCCAGCAAACAACATGGCTTCAAAACAATTGCTCTGGTAACATCAGGAGTTTTGCAACACAAGACATTTCACAGACACATTCTCCACAGAAGGCTACAGGAGCATCTAATGTATTTTGCAGGAATCTAATTACAATAAGAGCATAAAATCATAGAATCATAGAATGGTCTGGGTTGGAAGGGACCTCCAAAGGTCATCTAATCCAACCCCCCTGCACTCTGCATGGGCATCCTCAACTAGATCAGGCTGCCCAGAGCCCTGTCCAGCCTCACCTTGAGCATCTCCAGGGATTGGGGCCTCAACCACCTCCCTTGGCAACCTGTTCCAGTGTTCCACTACCCTCATGGTAAAGAACTTGTTCCTAACATCCAATCTAATTCTACTTTTCTCTAGTTTGAAGCCATTGTCTCCTATCCCATCACTGCAGGCCTTTGCAAACAGTCTCTCTCCATCCTTGCAGGCCCCCTTCAGGTGCTGGAAGGCTATTAGGTCTCCCAGCAGGTTTCTCTTCTCCACGCTGAACGACCCCAGCTTCCTCAGCCTGTCCTCTATAGCAAAGGTGTTCAAACCCTTGGATCATTTCCGTGGCCCTCCTCTGGACCCGGTCCATCAGGTCTATGTCCTTCCTGTATTGAGAAACCCCCCTCAAAGGCTCATCACGCCACGCAACACAGTTGGGGCTGTAAACGCTTCTGTGTCAGACTAGGAGATGTCTCTGCACAGAGGGCCTCTGCCCCCTAGTGTAGCTAGCAGAGCTCTGGTTAGAGAGCGCGGAGGAGAAAACCTCATGGAAATACAACCAGGAAAGGATCTAATTGAATATTAATTGCAATTGACGTTCCTCGCCCACCTCCTCGCCACCATCCCTGCCAGCAGAGGGCCCCGAGTAAACCGCACACGTCCATCTGCACGGTTGTGAGCCACGTCCTGCTTTGTCTGTCGCAGGCTCCGGTTATCCTTTGTCCCAGGCCTGACTCAACCTCACTTAAAGTCATTATTAATTCATCAGTGACTTCAGGCAGGGCAGAGCAGAGCAGAGCAGTGCAGAGCAGTGTTGACTCACAGTTTTCCAAGCTGCATGTGCAACTCTGCTGACCCCGCAGAGCCTGGGATCGTCTGAAGGCTTTGACTCAAGATCTGGAAAGGCAGAGAGACACCAACACCTTAAAGGCTGTCAGTGGTGAGACCATCTCTGGAGTGTTGTGTCCAGTTCTGGGCTCCACAGTTCAAGAGTGACAAGGGCATACTAGAAAGTGCCAATGGAAGCTGCAGGATTGTTACGGGACTGGAACATCTGTCTGATGAGGAAAGGCTGAGAGACCTGGGGCTGTTTAGTCAGGAGAAGAGAAGACTGAGAGGAGATCTTATTAATATTTACAAACACCTGAAGGATGGATGTCAAGAAAAAGGTGCCAGGCTCTTTTCAGTGGTGTCCTATGATAGGACAAGGGCCCATGGATACAAACTGGAACACAGGAGGTTCCACCTCCACATAAGGGAAAACTTCTTTACTGTACACCAGAAACGGCTGCCCAGAGACATTGTAGAGTCTCCTTCTCTAGAGACTTTCAAGACCTGTGTGGATGCATTTTCTGCGTGACCTGCCCTAGGTGATCCTGCATGGCAGAGGGGTTGGATTCCATGATCCTTGGAGGTCCCTTCCAATCACTACCATTCTATGGTTCTATAATACTGCTTTTCAAGCTGGTGCATTTGTTTCCTAAAGAGATATTTGATTCTTTAGCAAACTTGTACAAAAAGAGGCAGGAGAAACTGTCTGATATGGCAACCCAGAGGACACCTTTGCAGCAGGAGCTTTGCACTCCCATTGGAGCAGTCCTGGTCCTCCTTGATGGGGCTGTAAGGGGCCTGTGCTTAAAAGCAAGACTTTGGTGGCACTGCATTGATTGGATTCATCACTGATTGCTTTGTGACTGGACATTTAAACAGATTTAATTTGGGATCAGGAGATCCCCTCCCACCACCTTGGCCTAGCCTGTTTCACTTGGGTCTCAGGTTTAGCTCATTTCTAGAGACATTAGAACACCACGGGAGACATGTGCTGAAAGGAGAAGCATGGGCCCAACTGGTTAGTTTCTCCTTACAGTGGAGATGTGCTTCCAAGAGTCAGAGCAATGGTCCACACTCTGGGGGACTTTGGATCCGTATTCTGTCTGGTTTAGACAGAAGGATGTCAAATATAGAATCATAGAATTGGATTGGTTGAGAAAGATCTTTAATATCATTGAGTACAACAGTTATCTAACTATGCCAAGTCTGGTGCTAAACCAGGTCTCTCAGCACCACATCTCTACATCTTTGAAACACCTCTAGAGATGAGGATTCAAGGACCTCCCCAGGGAGCCTGTTTCAGTGTTTAAGAACTATTGCAGTGAAGAAGTTTCTTCTAATAGCCAACCTAAAAATCCCCTGGTGCAACTTGAGGTCATTTTATCTCATCCCATCACTTCTTGGTAGAGAGAAGAGACCAACCCCCACCTCATTCCAGCCTCCATTCATAGAGACCATTGAGGTCTCCCCTCAGCCTCCTCCTCTCCAGACTAAATAACCCCAGTTCCCTCAGCTGCTCCGCACCAAATCTGTTCTCCAGACCCTTCACCAGCTTTGTTGTCCTTTTCTGGACACACTCCAGTACCTTAATGTCTTTCTTGCAGTGAGGAGCCCAAAACTGAACACTCAAACTGCAACCTCACCAGTGTCAAGTACAGGGGCATAGCCAATTCCCTGCTCCTGCTGGGCCACACTGTTTCTGATCCATGCCAGGATGCTGTTGGCCTTCTTGGCCACTTGAGCACACTGTTGGCTCATACTCAGCTGTTTGCTAATATGCCATACACATTTCAACACTGAAGCTTATGTCTGAACTTTCTGGTTGGATCTGAGGCTTCATGGGTAGACCTATGAGGGCTCACTCTGAAAATGAAGACAGAAGTGTGACATTAATGAGACTTGTCGACGGGTGGCACACTCCATCATGGCAGATGATGCATGCTAAGTGATGTTACCAATGAGATCTGCAGTTATGAGAAAAACATTTAGTTTGGTATTGGGTGATGACGTTTCCTTGAGGGACTGCAGATTCACAGAGTGGAATAAACTGAGAAAGACTCTTGGAAAGTACTGTCTATTCTAGCACAAAACCTCAGATATGTTTGGCCTGACCCTATTCATATCTTCTATGTAAGCATAAGAGGTTTTGATACTATTCTAACAGATGGTGGTGTGTCTGTTTCCACTCGAAAGCCAAGGGAGCATCTCAGTGTTTGAATTTGTGTCAGGAGTCCTGTTTCCAGGTATTATTTATACCTCCTGAAATAAAGCAGTCACAATTCCTTGGATATTCTTGGAGGATTCTAACAATTTATGCCCAAAAACTCCCTGAGATCTCCTACTGAAAATGTCTTAAGTACTAAAATGAACCACATTGGGGCACTCCCACAGAATGTTCCTACGTAGCTGAGAACTACCACCAGCCTGGCCATAGCTGCTTCTGGGGGGAGCAGGGTAGATTCAGGTTCAACATAAGGAGAAAATTCTTTACAGTGAGGGTGGTAAAATCCTGAAACAGGTTCCCCAGTGATGTGGTTGAGGCCCCACCCCTGGAGACATTCAAGATCAGACCTGATGTAGCTCAGGGCAGCCTGATCTAGTTGGAAGTGTCCTTGCTGAGTGCAGGGAGGTTGGACAAGATGATCTCTGAGGGCCCTTTCCAACCAAATGCAACCTGTGAGACACTGTAAAACAGCTGTGATGCAGCTTGTCACATGATTTTCCTAGGAGCAGGCATACTTTGCATTATCTGTGAGAGATCCTTCCAGAAAGTGATTGCACAGATCTGTTTACAGAGGAGAGAAGCAGCAGAAATCCTTTTGATGGCCATTTGAATAGAGTGCAGGGCTTTGCTCAGAGAGCCTTTTAACTTACTCTCAGGTCAGATGCTTCTCGTGTGATGCAGCTAGGGAAAAAGAAAAAAAACATGTGAAGAGACATTCTGCATGAAAGGTATGTTGTAGTAGCTCTCAGGGAAGGAGAGACTGAAACAACACTTTGTCTTCCCATTACCCTCCTTAGGGTGCATAGAATCATCAAACGGCTTAGGTTGGACAGGTGATCATCTACATCTGAGATCATCTACTCCAACTTCCCCACCATGGGCAGAGACGCCTCTCCACTGGACTGAGCTGCTCAAGGCCTCATTCAACCTGGCCTTGAACACCCCCAGGGAAGAGGCATCCACAACCTTCCTGGGCAACCTGTTCCAGAGTCCCATCACCCTCATACTGAAAAACTTCCTCCTAAGATCCAGTCTAAGCCTACTCTTCCTCAGCTTAAAACTGTTCCCTCTTGTCCTGTTGCTAGACACCCTTATGAAAAGGCCCTCTCCAACTTTGCTGTAGGATCGCTTCATGTATTGGAAGGCAGCTCTAAAGTCTCCCAGGAGCCTTCTCCAGGCTGAACAACCCAAGCTCCCTCAGCCTATCTTCATAGCAGAGGTACTCCAGCCCTTGGATCAGAAGACAAACACTGAGTTAAGCTAGATTTTTGCCTTTGGTAACTACAAAGGAGGCAGAGAGAACATGCATTCTCAGAAACACAGATGGGTGTCACATGCCCATGGCCCCACTGCCAGCAGTTCCTGTGCTTTCATGAAGGTTGCAGTCCATGTAATTTTTCAAAAACCTCTTTGTTAGTTTGCACAAGACCTACATCTTTTTATATTTGTCCAACAGGGTGAGAGCAAAATGGAGGATCCAGTCCAAATGTGGAGAGAAGCAAGGAATTTGTCTCTAAACTTCAGGTCAGAGTCCTGAATAGACACCTGTGCCATGTGATGAAGGTAATATTCTGCCAGAGCCCTTCATAACTCTAGAGCAGCTTTTTTAAGAAAGGGGGAAAAAAACAACAACAAAAAAAACAAGCTGCAAGTTTGGCTTCTAAAGCTTCTGAGAAAGGCCATCTGGGTTTGTAAAACCAATTCCCACCCTTTCAGCCTCCTAAAGGAGAAAAAGCCCATCCAGCAATTAAGAAAGAAGGCTGTTAGTAAAGTTGGAACAAGGCTTGACTAGGAGAGGAGCTCTGTTGTCTTGCAGCTTGATTATGAGCATGGCTTTTAGTCAACCTTTAGGTATCTACAGCCTCTGAAATTCACATGGCCATGCCGAATGAGCTGTTACCTGCTGTTGAATCAAAAAGAGCTTACTTCCTAAAAGGGTGCCCAACCCAGGAGAACATTCATGTACCTGGATTTCAGGGAGCCTGGGGCTGCATAGAAGTCTCCACTTCCATTTGAAAAAGGAAGTTGGGGGGAAGTAACTGTGATGTTTGAGGTGAAAACAAGCAACAAGGGGTTAGCAATGAACATTTCCTAAGAGATCAAACAAGAAGGCAAATGAAAACCACACAGTACTGCTATTTAAAACACCAGGATTTAGAGGAAATGGGGAGCCTAGGCCAGAATTCTGAGGCACATGGCCCCAGCAATACAACTAAATTATTTGGTGGTATCATCATCTTGTCACCTACCAGGATAAAAGTAACTACAGATACACCTCTGATTGGAGCTGGCCAGAGCAAACAACATGCAAAGGAGTCAATTCATTAGAGAAATTCTTATCAAAACCAAACAAACAGCTGGATCAAGTGTCCAGTGAAAAGAAACACATCTCAGTACAGAGACCAAAGACAGGCACAGCCTTTGAGACAAGCTTATTGTGAACAGCTCTGCTAGTGAGAAACACAGCCAAGCACAGAGTTTATCAGTTTTCCTAGATGGATTTTACCTTGGAAAGGGACAAATGACCATGCTCTGACAGGAGGTTCTCTAGGCTTCCAAAGAATTTTACATATGTGCAAAGTACCTCTAAGTGACAGAAGGAAAGCATACCACTCGTGACCAATATTGTGCAAAAAAAATCAGGGGAAAGAATGTGAGACTTGGAAGGCTGCAGAAGGCTCCGATTTGGTCCAACCGTATACAGTGAGGCAGTACACTTACCTCACACCTCCTTCCTGCCTTTTGTATGCAAGATCATCCCAGATGGCATGAAGCAGAGAGGAATGTGAAGCTCTGCTGCAAAAACACTCCATCTCTGTGCCTGAGGTTCTTCCCAAGTGACAACGGCAGCAGAGAGAATTTACCATGACTCTAGTTCACATCTCTGCCCACGCAGTTGATGAGCTACAGAGCTGCCAGAATCTTAATTTCACTTAACTGTTGCTTGATAAAGCAATGGGAACAGAGGCACAGAAGTGGTTTGTGTGCTGATAGAAAAATGGTTTCATCTGCCTACAGGATTATCTTGCATTACTATCAAGCTACTTATTATTGTTTAAATTTTAAACAAAAAGGCTTACACTTTCTCACTACACAAAGATGTCTCAGTACAAGGAAGACATTGAGGTCCTGGAGCAGGTCCAGAGAAGGGCAACAAAGTTGGTGAGGGGTCTGGAGAACAGGTCTGGTGAGGAGCAGCTGAGGGAACTGGGGCTGGTCAGCCTGGAGAAAAAGCAGCTCAGAGGAGATCTCACTGTGGAACTCCCTGAAAGGAGCTTGGAACCAGGTGGGGATCAGTCTCTTCTCCCTAAACAATGAGTGATAGGAGAGGAAATGGCCTCAGGTTGCATCAATGGAGATTTAGGGTGGATAGTAGAAAAAAATTCCTCACTGACAGAATTTTAAAACACCAGAATAAGTTCCCCTGGGAGGTGGTTGAATCTCCATGCCTGAAAGTGTTTAAAAGAGGAAGAGATCCAGTGCGGAGGGATGTGACTTAGGGCAAGCTTTGGTGGAGTTAGACAGTAGTTAGACCTGATGATCTTAGAAGTCTTTTCCAACAGAAACAATACTGATTCCGCCCTCTGAAAATCCAAACTTCTCATGCCCACTGTAAACAGAGCAAAAATGTTTGTAACTTAACTTTATTCAACTCTCTCTTCTATAAACCAAGACGAGATCAGACACAACCACAGAACCATACTCCAGCAATTTCCTCTGCTTTTGGTACTTCCTTCTTCATGCTTCTCCCTTACTTTCGTACTTGAAGCAGGCTCAGCACACTCCGTTCGCTGAAGGCTGTAGGTAAGGACTGGAATGCCTCCTTACAAGGCTGGTGGCTCACTCAGTCACAGGGTCCATAAAACCCCAATTTACGTGTGCAAAGCCAGGCAGCTTCAAGCGATTCGTTTCAAACTGCCTTTCACCGGCACTATAAGCTACACAAGTCCAGCTGCAAGGACAGCTGGATGCGGTGGTTACGTTTGACGTGAAGCTGACGGAGCTTTACCTCAGCCCTGTCACTTACACGCTTCGTGTTCCCACAGAGCCGTTTCCCGCAGCACCTGGACACCCGAGCTGAAAGGGGAAGCCCTGATACCGGTGGCCTACCGCGGCAGCCACGGCTACCGCCAGGCGTAGCCGCCCGCCTATCTCCCGGCCAGCTGCGGCCCCGCTGCCGGCTCGCCCGCCCCACCTGCACCCTCCCCACCATGGCGGCTCAGCTGCCGGCCGGCGACTCCCAGTCCTCCTCATTGCCGGGGGAGAGAGATCGGAGAGAGTCGCCTGCTTATTGGCCGTCCTTCTTCCCACTCCTCTCTTCCATTGGAGCAGGGTGGCTAGCAGGCGGGGCATCCTTTGAAAGACAGTCACTGAAGCGAATCGCTGAGCGCGCTCATCCCCGGGGATAAGCGTGGGGCCACAGTGCGCTAGGGCCAATGGAAGCGGAGAGGAGCTTGTGCTGTGCCCGGGACCAGGTAAACAGCGGCGGTGACTCCGACTCGGGCTGCCCCGCGGGTTCCGACGTGGATTGTGGCCTTGTCCAGCCGCCAGAGGCTCTGTCTGCCCTCCCCATGAGACGGGACGGGGTCGTTCGTGACGACGGCCACACTGCTGTAGCTGTATGAGGCCCCCTTAGTTGCGCTTCATGCCGGGGCCCTGCACAGAGACTCGGGGTGGGGGAGGTCCGGCAGCTTGGCCGGCACCTTCTAGTGGAAGTTATGTATATGGGCACATATGCATATAGAGACATATATATGTCTATTTACATATGTGCATATTTTATATACGTGTATGTATATATAAAACCTCTCTATGTGCGTGTGTATATATATATATATATATATATGTGTGTGTGTGTAGAATACAAATATCTGTAAATGTATTTCTCCCGGGTAGCAGCATTCCTACCTGTTCTCCAGGATGTCACTTGGAAGTGCTGCCGGCGCACCTCCCGTGGCGTCCAGACTTGGAAGCAAGTGGGGAAAGTGCCTGCCTGGGTGTGGGGTTTCCACTGGCCTCCTGCAAATGCTCTGCCTGGCGGAGCTTTTTCCTTTTCGCTTTCAAGTGCTGGTTTTCTCTCTTCCTCTCCACCAGTGCTGTGTGGGTGCCCGAGCTGGGCCATGCCCTGGAACGGACAGGAAGCTGACCCAGCCCCGCAGCCCCAGCGCCCGTGGAACTCCACATCCCTGTGGCTGGCTGCCCCTGTTGCTCAGATAGGACTCCAAAACCCAGCCTCAAAACAAATGCTCTTGGGCGTTCCTGGTGGGTCAGCTGTGGAACTACCTACTGCTGGTCCCCCGGCAGTATTAGGGCTAATTGGAGTAGATTTTCAGGTGTGTGAATCGTGAAATAGTTTGTGTTGGAAGGGGCCTTTAAAGGTCATCTAGTCCAACCTCCCTGCAGGGAACAGGAATGTCTTCAGCTAGAGAAGGTTGCTCAGAGCCACATCCATCCCTGCTTTGAATTGTTTCCATGGATGAGGTATCTACCATCTCTCTGGGCAACCTGGGCCAGTGTCTCACTACGCTCAGCATAAAATATTCCTTCCTTGTATCTAGTCTGACTCTCCCTCTATTAGTTTAAAACCATCACCCTTGTCCTGTCATAGCAAGCCCTGCTAAGATGTCTGCCCCTAGCTTTCTTATTATCCTCTTTAAGTACTTAAAGGCCACAAGAAGGTTTCCCTGGAGTCTTCTCTTCTCCAGGCTGAACAACCCCAACCCTCTCATTCTGTCCCTAGAGCAGAGAGATTCCAACCCTTGGATCTTTTGTATGGCCTCTTTGAGACCTGCTTTAACAGCTCCACATCTCTCCTAGGACTGACCCAGGCTTTGAGGACTGATGTAAGCAGGTCTGCAAGGATGTGATGCCTTATGCTGTGATAAGAATTTGACTGCTAGTGGCATTTGGGCATAAGGCTGGCAAAATGATCGTTCTGCCCCTCTTGGGGAGGCTCTGATTTCAGCTCTTCCAGCAGAATAACCTTCTGGAGTTATGTGCTGTGCTTTCCTTCAACGCTATCTCAGAGTTCTGGGGCTGAAAGTGAACAGCATTTATAAATTGTCTTTTGCCCACTGAGATGGTGTGTTCCAAGTTCCTTGTTATTTTAGCAGGATGTGTACTCTGGCTTTATTGGCAAGAACCGGGGAATGCTTTCTCCTAATTCTGGACCCACCACTTAGGATTACTTAAAAGTTTTTTCCTCCCTTTTGCATTTACCAACAGTCAAGAGAACATCAGGCTGTCAGTGTCAGCCCAAAGCTTTCTCTTGATCTAAATATAGCAAAGGAAAACTAATTCCCCTCATCTAATTACCATCAAAGAGAACAATAAGGTATAAGCAGGAATTTTAACTCTCAAGTGGATTATTAAATATGCTGTCAGCTTATAGCAACTGTTCTGGGCTGTATATTGTATTATTTGTGATGCAAAGGAAAGAATTTAGGTTTGTTTGCAGCACAATGACATTGCAGCGTGAAATCAAAAGGCAAACTGAGGCTAGATACTAAAGTTAGTGTGAATTGTTTCAGTTTCATCAAAATCCATAAAGCTGATGAGGAAAGAAGTCCCTTGCACAAGGGACACCTGGAAGTAGAGAAATGGTGACTCCCAGCTCTCCTGAAAGCTTTGTGAGACTGCTATAAAGCAGGCGTAGTTATATTCCCACCTCAGCTGCCCTGTTACAAGAAGCATTACTGGCCTAGTTTTTGTCCCCTTTCATCTTTGCTCTATGGTTTTGAGAGTTTGGTCTTTTTGTTCTTAAACATCATGAACATGTGATTCTTGAATGGGACCTCGTGGTTCAAATCCATCCTCAGAGGATAACTTGTGCCTGATACTCTGCAACTTACTGGATCAGTTTGAGAATGATCTGACAGGTGTTGTTCATCACCTTTGGTTACTGTATGCTCTGTAGCTTTCTGTGAATGTAGAAACACTTTGCAGTCCTCCCCTACTCCATCCCAAGAGCTCCTTCTGATTTTATAAACAGGAAGTATTTGTTTCAGCTCTCCATGCTTTCCTTTCCTGGAGTTTTCTTCCTCCTTTTCAGCCTAGCCCGGGAAAACACGTCGATACACACCAACGGGTTTGGTGTCATGCACAAGTAGGGATGAAGGTATTCCTGCTTTCCATTATGGGGATTCCAGTGTCCTTGGGAGGCAGAAATAATCTCTGCAAGTACCCTTCCCTTAGTTTAACTGGTGAAATGAAATCATAAACTGATATGGCTTTATAACATCCCTTTCTTGTCGCTTAATGCTCTGTGGCTCCCTTTCTGTTTGGTGAGCAAGCTCCTGTGGTAGAGGATTTCTCTTCTTTCTGCTCAACCCAGAGTGCTGTCATGCTGGGTACATGGGTGTGAGAGTGATCAGGCTGGTTCTTCCTCCTCTGAAGGACAGACTGCTTAAACCAAAGCTCTCTCCTGCAACCAGCACAGTCATGCTGCCAGTTTGAAGTGCAGCTCTGATGAACAAATAGTAGCATTAGACAAACTCCCTGCTGAGTCCACAGTGGGGCAGAGGAAGAGGACCATTGTTCCTGTCTCTGTGAACTGTATGTTAGAGCCCCGTACTTGGCAAAGAACCACGCTGCCATAGGTGTTGCAGAACTGAGGTGAGGGTGGGTAGCTTGTCTGGGAGTGAGCAGAGAACTTGCCACTGTAAGGTGTGACCCCACTGGAAGAGGGATGGCCCAGCACTCCCTAAATGTGGGCACTGGCAACTGGGGCTGCTTGGGCTTCTTGGGTAGCCAGCCTGGGAACTCATTCTGCTGGAGCCTGTGTCTCTGAAAGCAAAGGTATGAGAAAAAGGTACGAAGCTCAAGTGCCTGCTGTCTTTTCAAAAGAGCTAAAGTGCTGATGAGCACCTGGTGTTGGTACCAGAGAGACTGAGGGTGGTGGGACTACCCCTTTGGCAGGACCACATATTTACAGAATCATAGAATGGCTTGGGTTGGGAAGGATCTTAAAGATCATCTAGTCCCGGCAGCCCCCTCCACTCTGTGCCATGGGCATGGACACCTTCCATTAGACCAGGTTGCTCAAGGCCTTATCCAGCCTGACCATGAACACCTCCAAGGAGGGAGCATCTACAACATCCCTGGGCAACCCATTCCAGTGTCTCACCATCCTTGCTGGAAAGAATTTCTTCCTAATACTCAGTCTCCATCTCCCCTCTTCAAGCCATTCCCCCTCATCCTATCACTACAAGCCCTTGTGAAAAGTCCCTCCCCAGCTTTCTTGTAGGCAGCCTTTAGGTACCAGAAGGCTGCTATAAGGTCTCCCCAGAGCCTTTTCCAGGCTTGTCTATTTGATCAGAGGGTTGTAGCGCCTCTGCTGTGAGAACGGATTACAAGAGCCGGGGCTTTTCAGCCTGGAGAAGAGAAAGCTTCAAGGAGACCTTATAGTAGCCTTCCAGTATCTGAAGGGAGCCTACAGGAAGGCTGGGGAGGGACTACTGACAAGGTCTTGTAATGACAGGATGAGAGGCAATGGGTTTAAACTGGAAGAGGGGAGATGTAAATTGGATGTTAGGAAGAAGCTCTTTCCAGTGAGGGTGGTGAGACACTGACACAGGTTGCCCAGGGAGGTTGTGGATGCTCCCTCCCTGGAAGTGTTCAAAGCTAAGTTGGATGAGGACTTGAGTGACCTCCAACCTAAACCATTCTATGATTCTATAACCTTGTTAAGGGAGAAGAGCAGGAAATGTCCACCTTAAAACCACCTGTATTGTGTGAGTTTCTAGTGTAACTGTCCCTGGAGGTGTTCAAGGAATGTGGACATGGCACTTCAGGATATGGTTTGATGGCCATGGTGGTCTTAGGTTGACAGGTGGACTCAACCATCTCAGAGGTCTTTTCTAATTGAAACAATTCTGTGATTCTGTGGAAGTTAGTAATTGGCACTGTCATTGCTATTGGTCTGACTCATGCAGTGTGATGGAAGTAGGCTAATTAGCTGTCCCTTCTAAATCCTCTGCGGAGCTGCTTTGTTCGTGCAGCAAAAACTGTGCAGAAGTTTCTTAAATACTAGGAGAAGTAGATCTTTAGTATTTTTCATTGGTTTGTTAAAACCCAAGTATTGTTCCCACACTATTAGAGAGTAAATATTTATTTATTTATTCCCTGGTGCCTGACATGGGGAGAATATTTGGAGAGTTATTTCAGTTCCATGGCTCGCAGATCCCATGGCATGCATAACTTAGCCTGTTCATAAATCCAGAAGTATGCCATGATTGAGTGACTTTATGTACTTAACTTCTTTAAAAGCCCAGATCCTGTAGCTGATCCAGCATTTAGGTTCTTAACTGTAAACTCTGAGTCCTCATATGCTCAGTCAGAAGAGTGTGGTAGGCAGCTGGAGCGAAGATTTTGAGCTCTAAGACATCAGGTGTTTGGCAGCTCAGTGAGAACACAGTATGGCTGTGAAGCTGACAGGCCCGGCTTGAGGGCTGCCTCCGCATTTGTTTCTCATAACTGTACCACTTGTATCACTAAAAGAGGAACAAAAAGATAGGAAGAGAAGGGAGGGGAGGAGCAGATGTTTGAAAAATGTTTCACTTGGGCAGATTGAGTTGATATTCTAAAATTTCTTGAAGGTGCCAGATGTGTACCGAGGAGGTTGTGAAAGAAAGGAGAATCTCTCCCTTTTTACTTCCTCCACAGCGATTTTCAGTTTCTTTAGTGAGAAGAGAGAGTATCTCACAGACTTCCAAAGTATCCACTGTGACCTCTCAAGCTGGCTGGTAGGGCAGTATTGTGTGCTGGTTGGACTGCCAGTGCATGATTCAGATTGAAGTGGCTGCATCCAAGTCACATGGCTTCTTCAGCTTCCCCTTCTGAGCTGGCTGTGTTTCCTGCCCACGTGGGCTTGGGGCACAATCTGCAGATGAGAGGTATTGTACGTACCACAGCTTTACAACACATTAGAGGTCTGGTTTTGCTTCTGGGCAGGTGGCTGAGAATCAGAAGGTGACTGAATTATCCTCATTTGCTCCAGCAGCTCTAAGCCAACTTAGGAAAATTCCTTTTAGTATTTATTATCATCTGCCTTTAGGGCTTCCTGAAATCCTGCCTCAAAGGCTGTGTCCAGGGTAGTGAGCCTCCTTTCTCTGGTGTCTAGAAAGAAGAGCTGTTCCTTTCCTTTCTGCACTGTGCCACTGCTTGCTTTGCTTTTCTGCAGGGAGAAAGAGTCCAAATGTTTCTAGTCCACACTTTTCTACTCCCCAGGTTTTTGCCCATCTAAGTAGGTTTGCCTTTAATCACAAGACAGCATTAAAAAGTGGCACACCTGAGGAGACAAGTCTTCGCCTCTCTACGCAAACCTTTCTGTGTCTGTGGAGAAACAGAACAACTGCTTATAAAATTGTCTGGTTAATTAAACACTCATAAAAGAGAAGACAGCAAGTAGCTGCTGGGCTGGTGGCTTATGGAAACCTGAGGCTTGGGGTTACTTACGGCACCTGCCGATGCTCAGGGGAGCATTGTGTAAGAGCTGAGCTCTCCTAAGCTCTCTAGCAGGCAGCCAACACCTGAGGTGCAGCTTTGTCTGGCCCATGCAAAGCAAACCGTAAGCACTGAGAAAACTCCTTCATGAAAGTCAAGAGGTACTAATGAGGGAGGGGAAAGAGGCAGCAAAGCAAAACAATTCAGTTGCTTCAGTGCTGCATTTCACTGCTCTCCCTGACTGTAAAAGTCAGGGTGGCTTTAACTGAAGGGATTGTCCTGCCTGGATGACAGCTAAACAGCTGTTAGAAGGAGGTGGAGTTAAGCAGTGTGCTGAGGCCTCCCTGCTGAAATTTTGCCTCCCCTTCAGACTTTTTCAGTGGTTTGCACTGTGGCGTTCACTGTTTCTCTGCTTTGTCTCTTCAGGCTTGAGTAGTGCCTGGCTGTGCCTCTCCTGAGTGCTCCTGAAGAAAGTGATGATGATCACATTCATGAACAACTCGGACAGTGAGGAGGAGCCCTGCAATGAAAGAACATCCCTGATGTCTGCAGAGAGCCCTCCAGTACCCTCCTACCAGGATGGCCTGCAAGCCTCAGAAGCAGGAGAAGCCCAGGCACATAGGGTAGGTGTGCATTCTTCCTGGGGAGTTAAGAAATGAGGAGTGATGTTAGGTGTAGTCCTGTCAAGAAGAAGGGGCCAGTCTCTTTTCAGTGGGGTCCTGTGATAGGACAAGGGGCAGTGGATACAAACTGGAACATGGGAAGTTCCACCTCAAGATAAGGAAAAACTTTTCCACTGTAAGGGTGACAGAGCACTGGAACAGGTTGCCCAGAGAGGTTGTGGGGTCTCCTTTTCTGGAGACATTCAAGATCTATCTGAATGTGTTCCTGTGTGACCTGCCCTAGGTCATCCTGCTTTGGTAGGGGATTGGACTCAATGATCTCTAGAGGTCCCTTCCAAGCATTACCTTTCTATGATACCCTTCAATCCTGTCGTGGAAGGCTAGTAGGCCTATTAGATGTCCTGGCTTGCCCCATCCTTCTTCTGATGGGGGAAGCAAGGGCAGGAGGAAAACAAAGGGTTGAGCCTTTACGTCTCCTCCCAAAGTGATAAACAGTACCTGCAGGTGTTTAGGTACTTGTTAGTGTCTTGCCCAATTACGGGTAAGCAAGCCCTGGTTTCACCTCATGTGGTCAGCTTTGCAAATCCCATTCTGATTGGTGTATCTCTGTGGCCAAAGGAGCCATTACACTTGAGCAAATAATATAAATTGAGCTAAGTTGCAAGCAGCTGTGCTGCCTCTGCCTCACAGAGCTGCCTCAGTGTGTGCTGCTCTGCTCTGTGTGCTCCGCTCTGCTCAGACAACACGCCCTGCCGCGCTGCTCTCGGCTTGGACAACGTGTTCTGCTCTGCCTTGTGCTTTGGACCAGCTTAGCCCTGATGTTTTGGGCTTGAACTACCTGGAAACTTAAGTACCTCAGGTTTACCAGAAGAAGGCATTAAGTGCCTCACAATGTGTGGCAGGGCACACCCAAGTCCCTGCCTCAATCCCTCCCAGTAGACTGGCTTCTAGAATTGGCTTTGGCCAGTGTTGTTTCTCTGGTGTCACTCTCAGCCAGCAGCAGCAGTGCCTGTTTCCATTTCCTCCACTGCGATTTCCTCCCCGCACCTTTTTATCTCCATATATACTCCTCCCTTTTCCTTCCTTTTGGTAGAGATACAGGCCTTTAATCAGGACCCGATGCATATGTGACTCTTGCAGGATATCCTTTTCAGCCTTCTTGTTTTGCCAGAAACCCTTTGCTCTGGTCAAATGTAGCAAATGTTAGGAGAGAATCTCATCCTGCTGCCAGCAAAGCAGCAGGGTAAAGCAAGCACAGCATTGCTGTGGGAGAAGAAACTGGTCAAGTTTATGCCACTTCAGATGACATTTCTTCTGTCTTGTTTCTGCACATCTAGTTCTTGATGTGCATGCATCCAATCTGTATATTTGCACTTGAAGAGGCCCTTAGATATTTATGGGTTTGGTTTTAAAACTCCATTACAGGCTGTTTGCAATAGAATTTCATAGAATCCTAGAATGGTTTGGTTTGGAAAGGACCTTAAATACCATCTAGTTCCAACTCTCTTGCCATGGGCAGGAATACCTTCCACGTGACCAGGTTGCTCAAGGCCCCATCCAACCTGGCCTTGAACACCTCCAGGTTGGGGGTATCCATGGCCTCCCTGTGCAGCCTGTGCCAATGTCTCACCACCGTCACTGTAAAAAATTTCTTCCTAATCTCCAGTTTAAATCTCCCCTCCTCGAGCTTAAAGCCATTGCCTCTCATCCTTTTACAAGGTCTTGTAAAATTTCTGTAATTTCTAATTGTATTGTTCCTAACAGAAAGGTATCTACTGAACAAGTTGGTATGCTGTGGTGGCCTGCAGCAGCTTTATGAAACATCACAGAAACATTCAGCTTGGAAAAGCCCCTCAGGATCACCAAGTCCAACTGAGTACCCTGCTTTACAAGGTTCACCCTAAACCACATCCCCAAGCACCACGTTCAAACAACCTTTAAACACATCTCCAGAGATGGTGACTCAACCACCTCCCTGGGCAGCCCATTCCAGTGCCTGACCACTCTTTCTGTGAAAGCATTTTTCTTAAACCTACCCAGTCACAGCTTAAGGCCATTCCCTCTTGTTCTATCACTATTTACCTCTCTATGACATCCTTTCAGGTAGCTGTAGGGAGCCATGAGGTCTCCCTTCAGCCACCTCTTTCTCAAACTGAAAAAGAGCTCCCTCGGTTGCTCCTCATGAGATTTACTCTCCAGGCCCTTCACCAGCTTCATTGCCCAAAAGTGATGTAAAGCTTTGAACACAAAGCAGCACCTTACATGTATTTGCTCATATTTCTTTTCAGAAGAGGCGCACAGGTGGCAGCTGTAACCCTAACAACATCACTGATGGGGAAGCACCTGGCACAGGTGTTCCAGTGAGAGAAAGCACCTCGGAAAATGAAGAGGAGGAACTGACTCTGAAATATGGAGCGAAGCATGTAATCATGCTCTTTGTGCCTGTCACCCTTTGTATGATTGTTGTCGTCGCCACCATAAAGTCAGTGCGCTTCTATACGGAGAAAAACGGGCAGCTGTAAGTGGGGTCTATCCAAACAGCCTCTGAGTTTATGGGATCCCCCAGCTTTACACACACACAGCATTGCCTTGGCAGGCTGGCAGAACCTTTGCACTGCTAAAGGTGGCTGTGTGACCATACAAAGATCTTTAGTAATAAAGTATGCTCTGTTCACCTGTGTGGTGGGTTTGAGAAATTACCCTCCAAATCAAATTGAAATCACCAGGCTAGCTCAGAAGGTTTGGAAGCAAGGTCAAGCTGTATTATACAGCAAGCTAAATTTGCAAGCGTATGCAAAATACATTTACATGTATTTACAGTTATATGCAATTTAGAAATAATACAGAAATCAAATCCTTCCCTCCTGGACAAAGAAAGCCCAGAAGGGCCAATGCCACCTTCTTCTCTCCCCCCAGATAGAAAACCAGCAAGATCTCACATGTTGTCAGGAAAAGGTTAGCACATGGTGTGGAGAAGTCAGAAAGGCAAAGGAACAGCAACAGAGCCTAGAGCCAAGAGAGCCAGATTGTTTATACATTCCTGGTTTATCCCTCTTAGCAAACCAATGAAAATAACTTTATCACTATTTTCTTTTTTACAACCAATGCCCTGCTCATTCACTCTATATTCAAAAGAATGTCTAGAAAGTTCCTCTCTCTTCTCTAATTTAGAACCAAAACAGAGTGTTAGCTCTTAAGCTGCTACAACCTGTGTAAGTTTTTTCCATACCTACATTACACTGACTCACTAGCACTGTCATTAGGGCCAAGTCTGTGAGCAACCTAATGAGGAAGTTGCTTCATGTTGCAGCATAAAAGGCCCAAGCTGAACTTTAGTCCTACACTGGCATCAAGAAGGGAATAGCATGTTCATTTGGATGAGTGTCTCATTTCCTGATGGCATTTCTGGTTGCTAAAGACTCATGGTATGGATATGTAGTTCCACCCAGCTCTTGCTCCTGGGGTTCTAACTGCACTTTGCACGTTGGGGGGAGAAGTGGGAACAGTTGTCCCTTGAACTGAACCGACATGGGGGTAGGGGAAAAGGGTTGTGCAGGACGATGATTAGGTGTAAAAGAGTGTGTGGAAAGAGAGAGTCCCACTTCAGGACAGCACCTGAGATGTATCCTTGTAATTATTATGGAGAGGACTCAGAGCATGCAATAAAAAAATCACGGCCTGCAGAGAATCTTGCTAAGCTTAAATGAAGTAATCTATATTCTAGGTGTCTACCTCCTCTTTAGAGCTCTGCCAGTAACAGCTTCTCTGTAGGAGTATGCTTTTGATAAAGACCACTAATCTTTAACTGATAATTAAGATCTCCCAGGAGACCATGTAGTGGTCTTTGAGTACTTGAAAGGGGTGTGCAAGAAGTCTTTTACAAAGACTTGTAGTGATAGAACGAGGGTTAATGGCTTTGAGCTGGAAGAGGCGTTTTAGGCTGGAGATGAGGAAGAAATTCTTTCCAGTGATGGTAATGAGACACTGGAGCAGGTTGCCCAGGGAGGTTGTGGATGTCCCCTGAGCAACCTGGTTTAGAGGAAGGCGTCCCTGCCTGGGGGAGTGGGGAGTTGCAATTAATTGATCTCTAAGGTCCCTTCCAACCCAAACCATTCTGTGAATCTCTGAATCTGGAGTCCGACGCCTTCAGAGGCTACATCTCATGTTTGCTGTCCTTGGCAGTCATACCTCCCTTTCTTTCACCCACACGGATCTGGTTTTATCTTGAGGCAGTCAGTTAGAAGAGAGTGTCTCTACATTATATGGTTGTTGCTTTATTCTGCAGGATCTACACCCCTTTCAGTGAGGATACCCCATCTGTGGGCCAGCGTCTCTTGAACTCTGTGTTGAACACCATCATCATGATCAGCGTCATCGTCGTAATGACTGTGTTCCTAGTCCTGCTCTATAAATACCGCTGCTACAAGGTGAAGTGCTCCTGCCACAGCCTTTTCCTCCTACCTGCTGTGAGCTTGAGTTGAAGTGGGGCTTGTGCTTCACTGAGGAATAGAGGCACTGCAAGGGCTACTCCACATTTTAGTCACAGCGAAAGTCAGATTCTGCAGAAGCTTTTGCAGGTAGTGGTAGAGTTGTGCCTCTGAACCTACTTTGCTGTTATTTGGTCACTGATGATAGCCTCTTAAAAAGGAGGCCTGCTACTTTCTGTTAGTTGGACCTGAGTCTTCTCCAGCTGTTTAGCCTGGAGAAGAGAAGGCTTCAAGGAGACCTTATAGTGGCCTTTCAGTACGTGAAGGGAGCTGACAAGAAAAATGTGGAGGGACTTTGTAAAAAGGCTTGTAGTGATAGGATGAGGAGGAATGAATTAAAGATGGAAGCAGATGGATTTAGACTGGAAATTAGGAAGCAATTATTTCCAGTGAGGGTGGAACAGGTTGCTCAGGGAGGTTGTGGATGCTCCCTCCCTGGAGGTGTTTGAGGGCAGGTTGGATAAAGCCTTGAGCAACCTGGGCTAGTGGAAAATGTCCCTGTTAATGGCAGGGGAGTTAGAACTAGATCATCTTTAAGGTCCCTTCCAACCCAGACCATTCTGTGAATCTGGATCTATGACCAGAAAGATTTGCTGTTTGTACCTATGGACTAAGTTGTACCATTTACTGCAAATGCCTTCCCTTAAGTTCCAGACAAACTGTGGGAACTGGTATTCTTCCCACGTGTGGAGGGGGACAAGGCTTGGGGGCAGAAAGGCACATTCAGGTGGTTTTGTGGTCCTTCAGGACTTGTGGTGTTGCCATTGCTGCTTTTTAAACTTGGCCCTGAGATGGATTTGTTGTACAGCCATCAGCAAACCTCTCCTCTCCATCAAACAGAGAGAAGGGGCTTACCTAAGCTATGGATACCCATGGAAAGGATAGCAAAGAGACTAAAAAAGTCCATGACAATGAAACCAAACAAATTCCTTAAAGGGATAGAATATGACATGAAATAATTTGGAAGAACTGGGAACAACTGGCTGTCCCTCCTCCTTCACTGGCAGTGGGGAAGGAAGAGTCTTTAGAAACTGGTGGAAGAGTGCAGAAGGAGACCATTGGACAATAGGAAGCTCTCAGTGGTGCATGCAGCACTGCAACCTGCCCCTTCAGTCACTGTCTCTTCTTGCTCTTGATAGTTCATCCATGGCTGGCTGATCCTGTCCTCTCTGATGCTGCTCTTCCTCTTTACCTACATCTATCTTGGGTAAGTGGGAATGGTGCAAGTAGCCTGGCAGCTTAGGGCTCCTTCACCTCTTGCCAGGAAATCCCCAACTTGAAAATAAGGAAAGGAATGCTTCACTTCTCCAAGTGGAGATTTAAGACTTGTTAAAATTAGATTGCTTGCTGTCTCCACGAGTGAAATGGGCAATGCCTGATCTTACAGAGCCTGCTCTACAAAAGTCACTGGGAAGTGATACTGTGAGCACGGAATGAACAGACTGAACCTTGAGATAACAGAGGCCTTGAGAAGCAGGTGGAAAGGAACTTCATGTGCTGAGTTAGTTCTCCGGTTTGTTTTGCCTTTTCCTCACACTACATTGTTTCAAGCTTATTCCCTTAGCTGTCAGCTCACCTAGAACCAAGTTTTTAACTTGCAGGTTCCACTAGTTTTGAATTTTTAACCCTGAGCATTGTGCACCTGGGGAAAAGACTCTTATATGTGACTTCTTTGCTGCGGATGGTGATGTAGCTGCAGGCCTGTGTTCAGTTAAGATTTGAAATCCTGCCTGCTCAAACCCTAGGAATCACAGCTGATCTCAGGGCCCAGGCAGTATGGAGGCTACCTGCCTGCACAGCAAGAGGAACAGTTTGCTAAAAGCAGCAATTGGCCACAGGGCAGGTTCCCCTTTCATGAAGAAAGCTGCTTCTATCCTGCTTCTTCCTGATGAAGTAGACGACTTGTTTAACTACAGGTAGTAGGATGCTTTCTGTGTTAGCTACTTTTATTGCTTAGATAATTTTTTCTCTTGTATTCCAGTGAAGTACTGAAGACTTACAATGTGGCCATGGATTACCCAACTCTGTTCCTAATCATCTGGAATTTTGGAGCTGTTGGAATGATTTGCATCCACTGGAAAGGTCCCTTGCAGCTGCAGCAAGCATATCTCATTATGATCAGTGCTCTGATGGCACTGGTTTTCATTAAATATCTACCTGAGTGGTCAGCATGGGTGATTCTAGGTGCAATCTCCATTTATGGTAAGTCTAGGTTGTGGCTCTAAAGGTGTGGCTCATAGAGAGGTTGCTCTGAGGCAGTGTCAGGACTGTGCATACCATTCAAATAAAAACCCAACTTTATGGTGCTGACAGCTTTAGAAAGATGCAGATGAGCAATTAGTTTGACTCCTTAGCTTGTCTCTTGCCAAGTCAGGGAAGTACTGAACCACATCTAACTGCGTGACCCAAGAGTCTTGCAGATTTTATTTACAGTTGTCAAAAGATCACAGATTTTGATATGAGCTGCAAGTTTCAAGAAAAGCTGCAGAACAAGAGGTAGCTGGAAGGTATCATTCAGATTGGTGAGGAACTCTGATGGAAGGCACGGGGTAAGCATAGAGGAACTGGACCAGAGGCCTTCATGTAAAACACAGTTTGGAATGTGAACAAAGGACCCTCAGTCCTCCTCTAATTCAATTTAACATCTCAGTATAATGCTGTCATCTACTTCCAAAGAATTAATGTGGTATTCTCAAGAAGCTTTTTATAGGAGTAGCACAGTAAAAACTCTCTTTTATCACATTAAGGCTTAGGGTTTGTATTTTAAGTGAATTACATCTTCAGGGACTAGAAGCAGCCAGAGTTATGCAAAGTGGGGGAAAAAACTGCCACTCAGGAAATCATCCAGTTAATATTGATAGATGTCATTTTGAGAGGAGAATAACTTTTTAAAGATTAAGAAGGAGGTAAAATATGTATAATAGCCTGAGATGAAATTGTGTGCCCTTTTCTCTTTGCAGATCTGATGGCTGTTCTCTGTCCCAAGGGGCCACTGAGAATGTTGGTAGAAACTGCACAGGAGAGAAATGAGCCAATTTTTCCTGCATTAATATATTCCTGTGAGTAAAAACAGCAACATTCTCATCCTAGTCGGATTCAACTTGCAACCTGTTTATGTGTCAGACCAAAGAACACTATTTCAGTTACTTCATTGCACTAAAATTGGTGTGTATTTGTATTCTGGAGCAGACCATTTGTAGAAGGATTTATTACAATGGTGCCCACTCTTAATTAGTCAAAGGCAACCCACATTTGTGGGCCTTGTGAAGATGAAATGGTTAAAGGCAGAACTTGCTCCTTTGTTCTGCCTACAGAAAGCTGTGTTTGTAAAGATCTGTGATGAGATGATGCTCACTCAAGATACTTAATCCTTGTGTATATGCTTTATGGACACACCTTGAATTCATGGTGAGGTGCCTTTACTTCTATAGCTCCCCACTTGCTCTGTGCACTGTGTGGCTGACACTGCTTGGAATGTATTTGCTTTACTGGTCACTCTGCTGCTGACTTTGTAAAGCCACTGCAAGCAAAACCAGTCCTCTTCCCTCATGTTCTTGGGCTGTTTAACTGTGATGGCCTTATGACAAAGGCTTATATGTTCTTAAAATAGTTGGAAAGCATGGGATTCAGCACTCATGGAACCTGGACTCAAGTGTTCCGTGGACTTCAGTGACTTTTCCATTAGGCTGCTTGTAAAATGAATTTTATTTCCAAACCACAGAGCATTAGGGTTGGAAGGGACCTCCAAAGATCATCCAGTCCAATACCCCTGCCAGAGCAGGATCACCTGGAGTAGGTCACACAGGAATGCGTCCAGGCAGGTTTTGAATGTTTCTAGAGGAGAGTCCACAACCTCTCTGGGCAGCCTGCTCCAGTGTTTTGCCACTCACAGCGAAAAGGTTTTTCCTTATGTTCACATGGAACCTTCTCTGCTTCAGCTTGCACCCATTGCCCCTTGTCCTATCATTGGACATCACTGAACAGAGCCTGGCTTTGCCATCCTGACACTGCCCTTCATATCTTTATAAACATGACTGAGATCACCTCTCGGTCTCCTCTTCTCCAAGCTAAAGAGCCCCAGCTCCCTCAGACTTTCCTCCTAAGGGAGATGTTCCACTCTCTTCAGCATCTTTGTGGCTCTGTGCTGGACTCTTTTGAGCAGCTCCTTGTTGGGTCCAAAGCTAAGGATGACTACAGCTTGGTAGCCTGAAGAAGAGAAGGCTGAGAGGAGACATTACTGCTCTCTACAGCTACCTGAAAGGAGATTAGAGTAAGGCCAGTGTTGGCCTCTTCACCCAAGTAATTAATGACAAGACAAGAGAAAATGGCCTCAAGCTGCTCCAGGGGAAGTTTAATTGGGATATTAGGAAAAAATTCTTTCCTATGAGAGTGGTCAGGCATCGGAACAGGCTGCCCAGGAGGTGGTGGAGTCACCATCCCTAGAGTTGTTCCAGAAATGGATGGACATGGCACTTTGGGACATGGTTTAATGGCCATGGTGGTGTTAGGTTGATGGTTGAACTTGATGATCTTAGAGGTCTTTTCCAGCCTTCATGATTCTGTGATTCTGATTGACTGGGGTTTTTTTCCCCCAAGCTTTTAATGTTCCATGAATGCTTTTGTACATTCTAAGCAGAACTTCTGTTGGCTTCAGCCAACTTCCCTTTTGCTGGACATTCTGTTACACTGTACTGAGACAATCTAGATGGAGTCTTTTAAATGTTGTAGTTAAACAGTAGTTTCTCTAAAGGACAATGCAATTCAGCAAATGATAACTGCAGAATAAAAAGTTCTTCTGCAGAATGTCAGTGACTCTTTTGCAAGACCACATTGTGTGGCTCCTCTAGGTGCACAGACATCACCTTGGCTGAGCTTGCTGTGGAAAAGCAGGCACTGTGTGTTTGCCTTGGCTTCCTTTGTTTAGTTCAGCATCTCTAAAAGCAGGAAGATGGATGCACACAAGCAAACAGCTGTTTTGAGTCCCCTGCCACTGATTCCAGAATTTTTTTTATTCCTTTTTAATTTAGGGATCCATTTCCAGATTAAATCCCCAAACATTCTTCAGTTGTTCCTGGAACCAAAGGAGAAACCAAATATTTTGACAGGAAGGAACCAAAGCAAATAGGCAGAAAGCTAACTGGCACTCTGGCAACTCCAGCATATCCCTCACTTATGTGCTTTACCTTTGGTAGAGGGTGTAAGTTAACCTCTGGTTACCTTTTGTACTATTATCATTTCCTGGGCAATTATTTTTCTTTGAAGAGCCAGGAACCAGGAAGAAAACAAAGGTGGTGAGGAGCTTACTTCTGGATTTTTACTTCTGAATGGATGCATTGCATTAATTTTCTTCCTCTTTGTCTGCCTAAGGAATCAACTAAGCAAGTGTTTTAAAAGCACTGTCAGGGCAAAGAGTTTGTAGTTTTAGGGACAGCTAAATGCTAAGCTCTTCTGAGCTACAATGATCAATATTTTATGCAGCTGATTACTTCCTCCATTTTTGAACATGTCCAGAGAAGGGCGATTCTTCTAGCTGCTATGATATGGACAGTTGGAATGGCAAAGCCAGACACAGCACCAAGAGGACCAAGTCAGCAGACATGGGATGCAGGTTGGTTGGTTGGTTTGTCATTTTTCTATGCAGAGCACTGTCCCATGGAAATCATGTGCGTGTTTGAGACTGCAAGGAAAAGTAAGTCCCTGGAATCCTGAGGGCCGCACTGCTTTCAGTGTTGTGTCATTAGTGGCAGAACTTTGTGATATTGCAAAGCTTGCTGTTAGGACTGCAGCAAAGATGACCCCTTGGATCACTACAGATTGGGGGCTGATTTGTTGGGGAGCAGCTCTGGGGAAAAGGGCCTGGGAGTCCTGGTAGAAAATGGGATGGTGATGAGCCAGCAACGTGCCCTTGTGGCCAAGAAGGACAATGGCAAGATTCTCCTCCCCTTCTACTCTGCCCTGGGGAGGCCACATCTGGAATGCTGCATGTAGTTCTGGACTCCCCAGTTCAAGAAGGACAGAAAAGGGCTACAAAGATGCTGAGGAGACTGGAACATCTCTCTTATGAGGAAAGACTGAGAGAATTGGGTCTTTTTAGCCTGGAAAAGAGAAGACTCAGGGAGAGGATCTCATCAACCTGTTCACTGGAACAGGGTGCCCAGGGAGGTTGTGGCTGCTTCCTTCCTGGAGGTGTTCAAGGCCAGGTTGGACGAGGCCTTGAGTAACCTGTACTAGTGGGAGGTGTCCCTGCCTATGGCAGGGGGTTGGAACTAGATGATCCTTGAGGTCTCCTTCCAGCCTTACCATTCTATGATTCTGTGATCAATGCTTAGAGATACCAGTCTGTTCTCAGCGGTGCTCAGTGACAGGACCATGTGATTTAGGGCAGAACTTTTCTCCTAAATAGCATGTCCACTTAATTGTCCATTTTTGTCAGGTGAGCAGTTAGGGAATACCTCAGCACCTCCACCCCAAAGATGGAGCACCTGTTAACTTTACTGTTTACAAAGGCCTGTCATGACAGGACAAGGGGCAATGATTTCAGACGAGCAGATTTAGATTGGATGGTAGGAGCAGGTTCTTTAACATGAGGGTGGTGGAAAACTGGAACAGGTTGCCAAGGGAGGTGGTTGAGGCCCCATCACTGGAGGTATTCAAGGTGAGGTTCAACAGGGCTTTGGGCAACCTGATCTAGTTGAGGATGCCCCTGCTGACTGCAGGGTGGGTTGGATTAGAAGTTCCTTCCAGACCATTCTATGACTCTGTGATTCTGCTTAGGTTTACTTTGTCATTCTAGGCTGTGCAGAGCAATGCTTAGTCCTTAATAAGTGAGACCACTGTGCAGGCCACAGGCCTGTGCAGGCCACTGAAGTCCTGGGTAGCTCTCAGAGAAGTTGTGAATGTTACCCTCTCATCTGTTTCAAATCATAACAGATGTGTTTTCCTCAAAGCCACTGAATGTCTCTGCTTGAACTGATACTGATGATCATGCCTCCAAGAAGCACAAGGCTTACCCATTCCAGAGAAGCTTCACAGGAGTGTAGATTTCATGCATTTAAACAAGTTATAAATGTACCTAACTCTTGTGTTTGTTTTGTTGTTGTGCTTTTTGTTGTTTTGTGTGGTGGTGTTTTCTGTCTGCTCTTCTTGGTCTGTTTTTTTTTTTTTTGGAACCAAGCTGAGGATGGGAGAGAGAACCACAGGAGCCCTTCACATGCAGCCTCTCAGATGTCAGAGACGAGTCCTGCTCCAACCCGTGCCATCACTTCTTTGGAGGAGCTTGAGGAGGAGGAAAGTATGGGAAGCTTTATGCCTTGCCTTCAGTGTAAAATTCAGAGCCTGGTGGTTTTACTCATCCTGGTTAAACACAGTTTGGTCTAACTGCTGTTAATTTGAAGAGTTGTGACTTGGCAAGCAACAGCAACCTTGAGTCTGAGGGCCTAACAGTTGTTGCTGGTGCAGAAACTGTTCTGGGGTTGGAGTTCCGGTGACATCCCTTGGCTGTGTGGACTATTCAGATAGTTCTGTTTTGTTCTTGCTACCCATTGTTCTCCATACTTCCTTAGCTGGTACATCTGTAGAGCAACCCAGGGAAGCACTTGAAGGAACGAGGCTGAACAAAGTAATGTGTGAGATGCTCAGGGTCTGGGTCAATAGCAGGATTAGGAACCCTCACCTGCTCCCCAGCAGGGCCAAGAACTTACTCAGGAGGAAGCAAAACAGGAGGAGCAGAATTAATGCTTGTTTTATTTTTCCACTTCTTTTCAGGGGGTGTGAAGCTGGGTCTCGGTGACTTCATATTTTACAGTGTGCTTGTTGGGAAAGCAGCTGCCACGGCTAGTGGGGACTGGAACACTACACTGGCATGCTTTGTAGCCATCCTCATAGTAAGTCAGTAACTCAGTTACGCCCTCTTTGGCACAGCAGCATTGCCAGAAAGACACTGAGCACTGCTGGATCACTGCAGGTGAAAAAGAATCATAGAATAGTTTGGGTTGGAAGATCATCTAGTGACAACTTTCCTGCCATGAGCAGATACAGCTTCCACTGGATCTGTTCAACCTGACAAACCTAGTGGATCTGGAAGCCTTCAACATCTCCAGGAGAGGGCATCCACAGCCTCCATGGGCAACCTGTTCCAGTGTCTCACCACCCTTGCTGGAAAGAATTTCTTCCTAATCTCCAGTCTAAATCTCCCCTCCTCCAGCTTTAATCCATTCCCTGCCATCCTATCACTACAAGCCCTTGTAAAAGGTCCCTCCTCAGCTTTCTTGTAGGCCCTGGCCAAGTACTGGAAGGCTGCTATAAGGTCTCCCTGGAGACCTTCCCGGTTTTCAAGGTGTCTTGGGGTAAAACAAAAACAAAACAAAAGACCCCAACAGCCCCTCCTGCCCCCCTACCTAAATGATAGGGGTTGGAACTAGATGATCTTTAAGGTCCCTTCCAGTGTAAAGCATTTGATGAACCTATGGAGGTGTTAGAAGTACATGCTAATGTGTACTGGAGTCCTGCAGTGAGATTCCTTGGCTGTGCAGTTCACCAGGAATTCAGGAATTAAGTACTTTCATCTCAGTACTTCATTGATAATGCTGTTAAAAGAAAAGCATTGAATTGTAGAATCATAGAATGGTTGGAAAGGACCTCCAGAGGTCATCCAGTCCACCCCCCCCTGCCAAAGCAGGATCACCTCGTGTACATCACACAGAAACACATCCAGAGGGGCCTTGAAAGTCTCCAGAGAAGGAGACTCCACAGTCCCTCTGGGCAGCCTGTTCCAGTGCTCCTCTCCCCCTACAGTGAAGAATTTTTTCCTCATGTTGAAGTGGAACCTCCCATGTTCCCATTTGCATCCATTGCTCCCTGTCCTACCACAAGACGCAACCGAAAAGAGTTTGGCCTCTTCTTCTGTCATCACAGCCCATTTCTTCACTCCCCAGGAAGAAGGCACACATAGAATAATCTGTAAATAAATAAACCTCTTGGGGGCCAGCTGTATGTCAGCATTAGCTGGTTTTGCCACTTTTCTCAGTGGGGAGCTGTGGTCAGGATAGCTGAAGGAAAATAACCTTGGCCAGCTTGTGTGTGAAAGATGCAGCTGTGGGCAAGCATAACTTCATGCCACTGGTAGCTCAGGAAGGCTTCAGTCCCTGTAGAGCACAAAGATCTTATTCTTTCTTAGGTCATTGATGACAGAGATGTTTCTAGGCTTCTTACTCTATCTCCTTGTGTTTTTTTTACTCTCTTTGGCAGGGTTTATGCCTAACTCTTTTATTACTGGCTGTTTTTAAGAAAGCACTGCCTGCTCTTCCCATCTCCATCACCTTTGGCTTGGTCTTCTACTTCTCGACAGACAACCTCGTGCGACCGTTCATGGACACCCTGGCCTCTCACCAGCTGTATATTTAGAAGTAGGAGTGGAAGGATTTCTGTTGTAAAGCTTTGCTGTGAAGTATGATACACTCTTTGGAAAGAAGTCCTCAAGTTTTACACTTAGTGCCATATATTTGTAAAGAAAACACTAAGTCTGTGACCTGATGTGTACTAAAAAAAAAAAAAATCTGATAGTGACATCTTGAAGTGAGATTTTTTTTCACTGGACTCTGGGACTCCAATGCAAAGCCTGGCTCAGTGCTGATGTCAGAGTTCTTAGTTTTATGTTATTGGATGTGCACACTGGCTGTGTGTGGCATGGGAGACTGGAGAGGTGAAGAATCTGATCTGTACTTCCAGAAGCTTAAGGTGGTTTAGCATTGGCTTTGCAGTAGTGTTCAACTCTACTCAAGACTTTCTGCTGTTTCGCACTTTGGAAGTGTTGTGCAAACGTGGTGCAAGTAAGTGGTAGTTGGAGAAGCACAGCAGACAGCAGTGTGTGACACCTGGGCACAGGCATGAGAGGTGAGGCTGAACTTTCATAAGCTGGCCTCTGTGCACACAACTTCAGCTGAAATTGCTCTGAATGCTTGTTCTTTCTGACCTTAATTAGAGTGAGCCGTGATAGGTCTGGACAGGACGGTGGTGGGGGGATGCTTAAACATCAGGCTTCTGGTTCTGAGTGCATCCACCACTGCTCTTAGCAGCTGATGAAGGTAGGGTGGCCATTCACAGAATCACAGAACCTTAGGGTCATCCAGTCCAACACCCCTACCAGAACAAGATGACCTAGGGCAGATCACACAGGAAGGCATCTGGCCAGGTTTTGAATGTCTCCAGAGAAGACGACTCCACAGCCTCATCAGATCCTTAGTGTGGGAAAATAGATACTTTATCCTCTCTCTTCCCAACATTTTATCTCTTTGGAAATCATTTTTTAGGTCTATATCAGAATCCTCAAATTACCATGAGGTGGAAATTACTGCACAACTCCAGTAAATCAGATCTGTAACTTCTGTGTATTTCCTGTCTCATTTCACACAGAATCACAGAATGTTGGGTATTGGAAGGGACCTCAAAAGATCACCTAGTTCAACCTCTCTGTCAGAGCAGGGTCACCTAGAATAGGTCACACAGAAATGCATCCAGGTGGGTTTTGAATGTCTCCAGAGAAGAAGACTCCACAGCCTCTCTGGGCAGCCTGTTCCAGGGCTCTGTCGCCCTCACAGTGAAAAAAATTTCCTGATGTTTGTATGGAACCTCCTCTGCTCCAGCTTGCACCCACTGCCACTTGTCCTATAATTGGGCATCTCTGAGCAGAGCCTGGCTCCATCCTCCTGACACCCTTCACATCTCTGTAAACATGAATGAGGCCATACCTCAGTCTCCTCCAAGCTAGAGAGCCCCAGCTAGAGAGCTTGCTCAGCCTTTCCTCTAAGGGAGATGTTCAACTCCATCATCCTTGTTTACCTTCCTTTTAAGAAAAGGTCCCTTTCAAGAAGAGGTCCTCTTAGACTGATTGAGACTTGATTTACCCAGTTTTTGATACTGTTTGAAGATTATTTTCTTATTACATTTTTTTAAAATAGCTGTTTACTCTCAAAGGGGCTCTTTGGGAAATAATCTTTCAAAGTTTGTATCAAAATATGGGGCTCCAAACTTCAATCTGCTGACACTCTAAGGCATCATTAATGCCAGGAATATTTACTTACCCTCTAGGGAATTCTCAGAATCAGAGAATGGTACAGGTTGGAAGGGACCTCCAGCAACTATTGAGTCTAACCTCCATGCCTAAGCAGGATCACCTAGGGCAGATCACACAGGAAAACATCCAGGTGAGTTTTGAATGTCTCCAGAGAAGGAAACTCCACAGCCTCTCTGTGCAGTCTGGTCCAGTGCTCTGTCACCCTCCTGTTGAGATGGAAGCTCCTGTATTCCAACTTATACCTGTTATCCTGTCACTGGGCACCACCAACAGGAGACTGGCACCTTCACCTTGACACCCACCTCTCAAGACTAAACAGCCCCAGGTCTCAGTCTTTCTTCATAGGAGAGATGTTCAAGTCCCTGACTCATCCTTGTAGTTCCTTGTTGGACTTGCCAGTAGGTTCCTGTTTGTCTTGAATTGGGGATCCCAAAACTGCCCACAGTATTCTAAGTGTGGTCTCACCAGGGCAGAGCAGAGCCAGATAAGAACATCCCTAGGCCTGCTGGACATGCTTCCCTTAATACAGCCCTGGAAGCTGTTGACCCTCTTGGCCAGAAGGGCACATTGCTGTCCCAGTTCACCACAAAACCATTTTACAATTACAGTGCTTGTTGCCAGTGAAAAAATACAGGTCTGACTGAACATTACCTTTTAAAATAACTTTATTTCTACTCTATTCTACTTTATTTCTCTTTTTCTTTTTTTTTTTTTTTTTTAGAAATAGGTGAGTTCTGTGATTCTTTTTTTCCTCTTCATTGTATGTGAGTGTCTGTTATGCAAACAAAGTTCTGTTCTCCTTGACAGCTGATGCACGTCAGTGTTTCAAACTGTGAAGTTATGCAAGGTTCTGTGAATAATGCAGTGTCAGCTGCAGAATTTAATTTCTGAAAATAAGGCTTGAACTATGTGTTTTTCACAGAACCACAGAATAGATCTGCTTGGAAGAGACCTCAAAGATCATCCAGTCCAACCCTCAGCCCAGCACTGATGGGCTGACACTAACCTATGTCCTGAAGTGCCAGGGCCACAGGCAAGATTTTCACAGAATCACAGAAAACATCCACTTTGAAGAGACCTCGAAGATCATCCAGTCCAACCCTTGATGCAGCACTGAAGGGTCAGCACTCAATCATGTTTGTAAGTGCCAGGTCCTCAGGCTGCTTGAACACCTCCAGGGAGGGTGACTCCACCACTGCCCTGGGCAGACCAGTCCAATGTTTGGGAACCCTCTCTGTGAAGAAATACTTCCTAACATCCAGTCTGAACCGCTCCTGGTGCAGCTCGAAACCGTTTCCGCTGGTCCTATTGCTTGACACCAAGGAGAAGAGGCTGCCCCCTCCTCACTTCAATCTCCCTTCAGGGAGTTCTGGAGAGCAATGAGGACTCCCCTCAGCCTCCTTCTCCAGACTGAATAACCCCGGCTCCCTCAGATGCTACTCCTTAGCCCATGTGCTCCAGGTCCTTCATGAGCCCTGTTGCCTTTCTTTGGACATGCTCCAGCCCCTCAATGGCCTTCTTATAGTGAGGGGCCCAGAACTGAACAGAGTACTTCGGGTGTGGCCTCACCAGTGTTGAGTACAGGTGGATGATCACCTCCAGGGAGGTGCTGGCCTCCTGCTGGCCATAGTGTTTCTAATCCAAGCCAGGATGCCATTGGCTTTCTTGGCCACCTGGGCGTGCTCCTGACTCATGTTCAGTCAACTGTCAACCAATACCCCCAGCTCCCTCTCCAAGTTGCAGCTTTTCACCCACACATCCTCAAGTCTGTAGCTTACCATGGGGTTGTTGTGACCCAGGTGCAGGACTCTGGTGCTTGGCCTTGTTGAACTTCATACACTTGGCCTTGGCCCATTGGTCTAACCTGTCCAGCTCCTGCTGTAAAGCTCTACCCTCTAGCAGATCAACCCAGCCACCAGCTTGGTGCTATCTGCAAACTTACTGAGAGTGCCCTCGATTCTCTCATCCAATTCACTAAGAAAGATACTAAAGAGCACTGGCTCCAGTACTGAAGCCTGGGGGACAGCACGAGAGACTGACTGCCAGCCAGATGCTCCAGATAGTGATTTTTTCCAACAAACTTGTTAAAGCTGATCTGGTGTTTGACAAGGACTTCATACAGGTGACCCACATACAATTTTTAAAAGCCTCTAAGGGTTTTTAAAGGTCATTGAGTGTTTGAGTTTGGACAAATGACTAACTCTTGCTCTTAGTTTGGTTTTCTGTCCTCATTCTTTCCATTCATAAGATTTGGATTTAACAGCTGCAGGCAATAATAAATTGTAAAGGGTTAACCCTCCTGGGTGGGCGGAGTGGTCAGAACTTGACCCCACATCTGCTGGACCCCAGGTGTAGCGTTTAGCCCACTCCCACTGCCTGTCTGGACCCCCTATATAAACAGAGGAGCTTCCTGTGTCTCTCTCCCACCTCATGGCCTGCGTGCCTGATGCCATCCTCCTTCCTGTTCACCTGTCTTACCACATGGCCAGTGTCTACCACACGGTGGACATCCACTGCCATCCATCTGGTTGTATATATATTTTGTATCTTGTTTTCCCTTCCCTATACCTATTTGTAACTCCTCTACCTTAAATGCCTTTTATTTATTGTTAAAGTTTTCCTTAACCAGCTCCCCTACCTGCTGGAGTCCTGACCTGCGGGATTCCTCCAAGCAGATCTCTGAAGAAGTCAAAGTTGGAGGAAAAGGGAGATATAAAAAGCAGAAAAGCAGGTAAAAAAGGCAGGAAGGAAGGTGGGCAGGGAGCACCTTTGTAAATATTGTACCTATTGTTGCAACTCATTTGAGTGCAAATACAACTACAAGCAGTCGTGATCTGGGGAAATGGGTGCTCACTGGAAGCAAGGGAGGTAGAAGCCATAGCAGGTAAGGATTAGAAGGGAATGTGTTAATCACTGAACTGTTGAGGGTGGAAGAGACCTTTGCGATCATCCAGTCCAACCCCCTTCCTAGAGCTCACAATTCCACTACTACTAAGCCACTACCACTAAACCACAGCCCTCAGCACCATGTCCATAGCCTTTTAGGTATCTCCAGGGATGATGACTCCACCACCTCCCTGAGCAGCCTGTTCCAACGTCAACCCTTTCTGGGAAGAAATTGTTCCAAATATCCAACCCCATCCTCTCTTGGCACAACTTGAAGCTGTTTCCGCTTGCCATGTCTCTTGTTGCATGCAAGAAGAGTCCAACCCTGAGATGGCTCCAACCTCCTTTCAGGGAGCTGTAGGTGATGAAGTGTCCCCTCAGGCTCCTCTTCGTCAGACTGAACATCCCCAGTTCCCTCAGCCACTCTTCGTAAGACCTGTGTTCAAGGCCCTTCACCAGTTTTGTCGCTCTTCTCTGGGCAGGCTCCAGCACCTCAATGTCCTCTTGTAGTGGGGGGGCCCAGAACAAAGTATTCAAGGTGTGGCGTCATGTTATAAATGATGCAGAGTTAATAATCAATGTTGATACCCAGGTAGAGATTGTTAATAACTATGAAAATTAACATTAAATCTCGCCAGAAAACTTATTCACAAGGTTCAAAACGCAGTGTTTGAAAATTTATACATACAGGGAACAGGCAAAACTGGAACACTCTAAGAGGTAACCAGCAAATGCAAACATTATACTGGAAGAGGTTTTAGCAGTCACTACCTTGCTGGCGGTTCATTATCCTGCTTAGCCACTAGATGGATGCAGGAAGCTTCTCTCTGCTTATGGCAGAAGGCAATTAGTGATTACAAGAGGCTTTATTTATTCACAAAATATTATCAGACCATCCCCAAAGCACGTGGAGGGGTTGCTGTCAGTGGTCTCAAAGCCATTAGAGTTTCCCTAGGCTCTTTTCTCAGGCAGCTGGAGTCTGGCACAGTCACACTGCTGTGCAGGCTGGTCCTGGTCCTGGTCCTGGAGTTCCACACAGCTCAGGATGCAATGAGGCAAGGTAGTAAGCAAGCACAGATACAATGGCAGAGCACCCCTTGTGTTACCTGCTCATCCCTTTTTATCAATATAGCCTGAGAGTGATGGGCCTTTGGACATAGATTAGCCAAGCAGGATGGCACTTTGCCAAGCTTGACATTAGGTGCAGCCAGGGCTTTTGTCCCCTTTCCCGCAGTTGCTTCCCCCAGCACAGGATGGGGAGCAGGGGAACATGTCTGGGCAATGCAGAGACCTTAGACTCAGTGGCTCCAGGTTCTTTGTCCTCTTTCCCCTGGTTGCTTCTCCCCAAAACAGGAGGGGAGATCACAAAAACATGTCTGGGCAAGCCAGGACATGTATAAGCCTATTTTGGCCTGCTTAGGCCTACCATGACACCTCAGCAGTGCCAAAAACATCAGCTAGCTTTACCAAGGCAGATAGGCCACCTGACCTAGCCAGGAGAGGGAATGTGTAACTCATAGAATGGATTGAGTTGGAAGGGACCCTAGAGATCATCCAGTTTGTGTGTGAGCAGTAACAGCCAAATGCCTCAGCACTCGGCAGTGCTGTGCACGAGTGGATGAGTAAAATCCCCTCTTCCTCCTTAACTACCCAGCAAAACCACAGCCCAGAGGACGGGCTTGGCAGAATCAACAGGGAAAGAGGGCCTCATTGAGCATGGCTCTATTTTGGTGCTTTGAAGAGATATCAGAAGTGTAGAGGCCCCATGGCTGTGCAGCTGGCCCAGCTGCCAGCAAAATAATACTGACACATTTTTAACACTTACTCGGTGAGGTGTGTGGAGGGGTGAGCCCCAAAGGGCTCTCCTTTCCAATGCCAAGAGCCTGGCACGTCTTGCTCCAGGGACGAGAGTCAGGTAGGGAGTTGGACTGGAGCAGTACATGTCAAACTGTAACAGAGGTGCCCTAAGGCAAGCTCAGCTAAGATGGAAATGTCCTGTGGAACAGAACACCTTGATCTCAATTTTTGGTACTAGTATCATCCATGAAAGCAACAGCTCACAATGCTGGCTTCAGGAAATTTAAGCAGGCATCCAGGACAGTGGACAGGAACTCCAGGCATTTATCTTCACCTGAAGAACTGAGGCATCAAGGATGCTCTCCTCCACCCTTCAGCAGCCTGGAGAATTCAGGCTGTTCCTGGAAGGTCTGGTCAGACTGGGGAAGATGAGGCTGTTTGGGCACACCCACCACTTCTCTCCCCACAGCGGCCCTGAGGCCTAGAGGAAGGTCACTGTCTGGCTGCTGAGCTGGGAACCCATACTGGCACACACAGGGAGCAGGGCTGGGACTTCCATGACAGGCTCTGGGGTTTAGCCAGAAGGCTGAACCCTATGCAGGACTAGGAGCACAGAGGTGGAGCCGAGTGGAAAAATCAGTCCTCTGATCTGCTCCTGCCCAGCATCCCACATTCCCCAGAGACAACACAGAGGCCTGTAGTAGAAGAAAACTGTTTTCTTGAACAGAACTATTTCTTTTTTAAACAGAACCTTTTTCAACCCTTGTTCCCCAGGGTTTTCTTCCCCACAAAGATAAAGGATTACCTGAACAACCTCTGCAGGTGTGTAACCACAGATGTACCCCAGAGATGTGTGTCTGTGTGGACAGTTATGCACTTCAAGAGTCCTGCTCATAGCAGCCCGTCCTGCTTCACAGCAGAGAGGACAACTGCAACAAAACAGCAAAAGAAGCTGTCCCTGTCAACTAGAGGAATGCAATAGAACAACATCCATCTGTGGCACCCCACCAGCTCCAGATGGGAGGCTTTGACTTGAGGGTAAACGCATCGCTTACACACTGCCTAGGTGAGAAGCTGCTACCTTTGCTTGTGCCCAGTCCTTGGGCAGAGCATGTCCAAGGACAGCACTCAGTTCCATTAGAGGTGGTGAGCAGCGCTCACTTTGCAGCTGGACTGTGACTGTCTAACTCCATCAGCTAGCTATGGAGTCAGCAATGGAGACAAGGGAGAAAGGCAAGGAGATGTCTTCCTGAGAGGTGGCTGCAGTAGTGCAGCCCTGCGCTTCTGTATACTGAAGAGGAGCCCCCAGAGGGGACACCTCTGTGCTCTGCTTGAGAGCTCCTCACAGTCTTTGAGGAAAGATGCCAACACAAACTGGGCAAGAGAGCAGAGGCAGAGATACAGGCTGGCAGGCTGGGTCACAGCCCACTTCTAGTCATAGGCATCTTCATCATCAAAGTAGGAGTCGCAATCAAGGTTCACCGACTCAGCATCAAAAAGAAAGCTGTCTTCATCAAGGTCGTCATCATCATCATCGTCGTCGTCATCATTGTCATAGTCTTCCTGCCACTGCAGCTCATACTCATCTTCAATGTCTTTGTCACCTTCATTTGTGTTGGGGGAGTCACACGAGATGGTACCTTTTGGCCTGTTAAGGAGAACATCAGAGTGGAGTCCTGGCTGTCAGCAGCAACCACAACCCAGACCCACATCGCCCTCGTCCTCCCTATTACCATCACCTCAGCAACCCCATCCAAAATCCTGCCTCAGAGACACAGTAGCCAGGAGGTGACTAAATGACCTTAGTCCATGCACGTAGCACAGGACTGTGTCAGAGAGACACCTGTAACCAGGCCAACAAACCGCAGTCTGCCACCAGCTCTGGTGTCTCAGCCACATTCCAAGGAGACCAGAAACCCCGCTCCAAAACATTCTCTTGTGCAACACTTAGCGCTCTTTCCAGCTCCTAGAAACACAGCAGCTGTCAGAGGGGACTGACTGGGATAGCAGACACCACTTGTGCTCCTTGGTTTAAAACAGCATCTCCTACAGCAATGGACCTGGTTTTGAACTCACCGCCTTCCAATCACATGAACACCTGCCAGCCCAGGACTCCCAGATAGGGATGCAACAAATCAATCATTTCACCTCTCAATGCAGCTTTTTACAGCTGCCATCACCTCTGCTCCATTTCCTTCTTCAGAGAAATGTCAGACCCTTTTCTGTCTCCCCACATGCTGCTCTCCTCTAGGCACCTTCTAGATCTCTGATACACCTCTGAAGAAAGAGTGTGGGTTTTCCACAGAAACTCAAGAGAGTCCAGAGAGAGGAATCTCCATAACTGGGTCTGTCACTGACAGAGCTTTCTTCACCATAGCTGCACAACAACATAAGTGACAGAGTTGATATGTCAAACCACAGCACAGGAGGCAGATAATCAATACCTGTGATTAACTCTTCCACATGTCAGTAAGTGAGGAGAAAACTCAGGTCACCACCTTTTTGTCTGCACTCATTCACCTCTCCTTGTTACCCTGCTAATAAAACTCACCCTGTACAGGCAGGGGCTGAAGTAGGCACATTTGAGAGTTCCACCCTTCTTTGGCTGGAATCTGCCAAAGTCTGGAGTCCAACATGGAAATCCTGCCAGCATAGAAGAACAGTCAGAAGAAAGAGACAATATGCCCTCTGGGGTGTGCTTTGTGCTCCAAACCCTTTCCCCACAGCACAAGCCCCGAGTCTGTCCCTTCAGCTGATCAAGCCCCTTTCTACATTCGCAGATCCATAAAATGGTTTGGGTTGAAAGGGACTTTGAAAGCCATCTAGTTCCAACCCCCTTCCATGGGCAGGGACACCTTCCACTAGACCAGATTTCTCAAGGCCTCATGCAACCTGGCCTTGAACACCTCCAGAGAGGGACATCCACAGCTTCCCTGAGGAACCCATTCCCATGTCTCACTGAAAAGAATTTCTTCCTAATCTCCAGTCTAAATCTACTGTCTTCAAGCTTCAATCCACCTTAGCGAGACAAGTCACTAACAGGCATGTAGGCTTCACCTGTGTGGAGTGCCAAAGAATTGCAAAGAGACGCTCCTTGATCTGGTGTATCAACTCCAAACCAGCACTGAAATGCTCTGCTTTCATGAGGTGAAGAGAAGTGGCCAAGTCCTGGTAGCGCAGCAGGGTTTCCTCTGCAATTCAAGGCCAACAAAGTCACACTACTTCCCACACTCAGACCGAGTCATGGAATCACTGAATCAAAAGACCCCTGGGATCATCAAGTCCAACCATTAACCCTACTCTGCAAAGCTCACCCCTAAACCATATCCTCAAGCACCACATCTAAATGATCTTTAAACACATCCAGGGTTGGTGACTCAACCACCTCCCTGGGCAGCCTGTTCCAATGTCTGACCGCTCTTTCTGTGATAAAAAAAAAAAAATCTTGATGTCCAGTCTAAACCTTGGCTCTGATTTTGAAGACAGGCACAACTATTTAAGGTTTCTGTGCACACAAGTTTTTCTTTTAGGAGAGATGTGTGATCCTCACTGCATCAGTCTCCACCAGCAGTCAAACTGTGGATTTCCAAGAAATGACATCAAGAAGGCAAAATTGAGCTTGGAAAAGTAAGAGACAGCAGCTGGGTGCTGGTGTATATACTATCACCCTGCTGCAGAGCTACCATTCTTTGAACCAGACATCTGGGCATGTTGGTTTCTGCTTTGGAGAGGCTATGGAACTTACCCAGGAGGATCTGTAGAGCATTAGTGTGCAGCTCCAGGATCTCAGTCTGCTGTTCCACAATATCTATGCTCTCAATGTCCTGGTTATAGTAGCTGTACACACAGGAGTAGGCCAGAACCTGCAGCAGTAGAGATCACGCTGTAAGCATCCTTCTTCACCTTCAGACTGGGCAAGAAGAGAGTACCACCAAAACTTTCCAAACTTCATTACATATCAGTAGCTGAGAGAGGCCTGAGAGTGCTTCTGATCTGTGTCAGTAGACCAGTGAACCATTATCATAGAACCACAGAATTGTTTTGGTTGGAAAAGACCTCTAAGATCATGGAATCCAACCATCAACCTAACACCACCATGCCCATTAAACCATGTCCCAAAGTGCCATGTCCACACGTTTCTTGAACGCCTCCAGGGATGCTGACTCCTGTATCCCAGGTTGGGAACTATAGGGTTAAAAAGTCCTCTAGGGACTTGAAGATTGTTATTCAATCCCACAATTCTGCTATCTCTTCATAAGCTCATGGCAAGGCCAGTTTGTTCTCCCTTTCCTCCCCCTCCAGCCTTGTGCCAGGCAGGAGCTGCGTTATCAGGACAAACATGTAAGGACAGGCCTGGTTGGGGCCTCCAGAGGTTGTGCTTAGGCCTCTTGGATGGCAGAGGCATGGTAGGGGGGAGGATTGGAGCACTGGGGATGATAGATATAGTTTTGGGTTGGGGGAAAATTCAGGGGATTTGCTTATGAATTCTGTATCTGCTTTGTAATTTCTATCTCTTAACACTCTCCAAATATAATTCTGTTTTTTTTCTCCAGTTCGTTTGAGAGCTTCACTCTGTCGGCTCTTTAAACCCACGACACTCCTGTCAGGCCTGTTCCAATGCCTGACCACACTTTCAATAGTGAGGTGTGGGTTGGTCTGTTCAACCAAGTAACAAGTGACGGAACAAGTGGAAAGGGCCTCAAGTTGAGCCAAGGGAGGTTCAGGTTGGATATCAGGAACAATTTCTTCGCTGAAAGGGTTCATGGGCATTGGAAAAGGCTGCCCAGGGAGGTGGTGGAGTCCCCATCCCTGGAGGTATTTAAGAGTTGTGTAGATGTGCTGCTGAGGAACATGGCTTAAGTCAAGGACTTGTCAGTGTTAGGCTAATGATTGGACTCAAGCTTAAAGGTCTTTTCTAACGCAGGCAGTTCTGTGAAATGAACTTAATAATGGAAAATCATAACATGAGCATCAAGAGAGATTTCATAACAGCAACAAAGAATCAGGAGAGTTTTCAAAAGGTAAGAGTGCCAGCACTGGGGCATTTCAAATTGGAACGGACCAAACACAGGCTACAAAAATTGTAACCAGAGATCCTTGCACTGATTCCATGGTGTCAGTTTCAGCTAAGTTCTAAATCCTATGACCTGACTGTGAGGAACACTGCAGACAGAGCCTAACTGAGAGTTAAGAGAAGGGAAAGGCAACAAGAGCTCTTACCCTGTCTTGATGCTAATCCTCACCCTCAAGCCTTTTCTGTCTCCCCGTGTCTGGCACAGAGCAAGGCTGGCATCCCCTCACTTTAAGAAAGGTATAAAATGCACCAACAGAATCAGGCCTAAACCTCAGCAAACCTCTAATCCAGCCTCACCTTTCGTGCCTGTTCTAGTACTTTGCAGGCATCAAGAACAAAGGTCAAAGTTCTAACTTTAGGCATCTCACAGATGGAAGAAACTCTATTCCTCAGAGTCATGGCAAATTCCTGAAATGAAAAAAAAGTCAATGGCAAAATCCACAAGACTGAACTGACAGCATTTTCCAAACAGAAAATTGCTAAGCATCCTGAAGTGCCACATCTCAGCTCCAGACAGATTTCGGTCTCCAGCTGCCCTTGCTTCCAAGTAAGACATCAGCATGACCACATGAACACCACAAGTGAGGCTTACAACTCTTTCAAGATATTTGGCAGAAGAAAGCAGGCCAAGTGTCCCTTATGTCACAGCAAGGGTGAAGTGACCAGGGATCCCCCTACCTGAATCCAAAACCTACTTCTCAACCTGAGGTGAAATACATCAAGACACAACAGAAACAGTCCTGCTCACCAGGGCTGAGGCAACAGAAGTCAGCATCTGCAAAGGAAGTAGGTCTTACCCTTGCATGATGATGAAAGGTGCATCTCTCATTGTAATCCTGAAAACGTTTCTTCTGCCAAGCTGCTTTGCTCACCTGAAAGGAAGGGTAAAAGTAACCTGTAGCAATCTCCCTCTAGGTGGCCTGGAAATGTCTACTGTACACACACAGCCTTAGAAAATACTATAAATTCTAGTGGCAAGTGCACAAAGTCCAGACTAAAGGGCACAAGTGGAGATCTCCTCACCCTCTCTAATATAGGCTGGGTGCATCTGAACAGAAGTAGGAAGCACTGGGAGATAGCAAACCACTCACCATAGCAGAGCAGTTGTAATAATCCTTGTGAGTCGGTCTCCAGGGCTTGAGGCAACGCCAGCAGAAGCCATGATTACACTTTGCACACGTCATACTGCAAAGCAGAAGACAAATAGGTATCACTCAGTGCTAACACCACCCTGCAGACAGTCACCCCTAGTTCTCCTCTGCATCACAGAGCTGCTGTGCCACCCAGCCACTCCTGGCCACTACGCATTTCCCTGCACCCGTGGAAGCAGATGATGCTTAAACCCAGTCACTGTGTTTCCAAAAATGAGCTGGGTAAACTAGTACCAACCTACCAAGTACCTGAAGGGTGAACCAAGCATTCCACAGTGTGAAGCGAGATTCACCTCACCTCTTCCCTCACTAATGCACTAACTCTATAGTGAGGAAAGGCACTGCAAAGCCCCAGGGCCACATGCAATGGGTGGGTACCAAGCTGGGCACTAAGTGCTGGGCCAGTGCAAGAGAGAAACAAATGGTGAGCCCTAAGCCCTGGCTTCAAAGCTGCAGGTTAACTGCCCTATCATGTAAAAAGCTGACAGAGATCCAAGTCAATTCAAAGGAGGCAGTTCAAAGAAACTGGTTTAAAGTTCTAGGAATAGGTGAGGATGAAAGAAAAAATGGTGCTGAGCTGTTCCTCTCCTAACCTCTGCAAGTCTGCAGTGGATTATGAGAGCAGACAAGCGCACACTACAAAAAAGTACTGCAGAATGAGTTTTGATTCCATTACAGAACCATCAGTGGATTTAACTCTGAATGCTGGGGGACAGTCTACTTTTCCTGGGGACTAACAGGATTAAAAACCACTCGTTCTTCTAAAGCTGTAAATGAGACCTGCTACAATTCCTACTCCACAGCCAAAAAACAAACCAAAACCAAGCACAGTGGACCTAGTTGTTGTTGCCTTTTCCTGTCTTCAGGAGCAAACAAAAACAGATACTCACTGCAGGCATCCCTCATTTTTCTCTATCTGAGCTTGGCAGCTTGGGCAGTGCTTTGAAATGAGCTTAGCCAGATGTTTGCTTTGGGCTTCACTTGTCATGCCTTCATAGTATCCATCATCATCCACCCACTGAGACATGTGGCTGCAGCTGGCAGGATAATGGGCCTGAAACAGACAGCCAGTTACACACAGGGAAGCAGAATGCTGCAAGATGGTACTGCCCAGGATTCAGCTCAGCCTCACCTCTGGGAAATTGCAGTTGAAGCAGGATATCCAGGAGCACTTGGAACAGGCTGCTCCATAGCCAAGTCCATCCTTAAGAAGGATCTGATCACAGCCCTGAGGGTTGGTGCACCATGTTAGATTGGAGCAACACTCAACGTAACCTCTGAGGAGAGCTTTTTCATACTGCAAGAAGAAAACAGGAAGATTTAAGGCAGAGAAGCTGCATGGTTAGGCCTTACAGCTGGGGTCTGGTGCCTCTGGGTTCTACATATGATTGAAGAACCGCTCACACAAAACAGCACTAAGGCAGTTTACTTCTTGCATTCCCTTCAAGTAAATTCCCCATCCCTAATACCCAGCCTGAAGGCTGTTTCATATCATCACAGACTAGCTGAAGTTGGAAGGCATTTCTGGAGACAAAAACTATTCCAAACCCTCCAGCTCAAAGCGGGGTTGCTCAGGACCATAGCCAGCTGAGCTTTGAGCACATGCAGGAACAGACTACAAACCTTTTTGCCTTCCTTGTTCCAATGTCCCATTTCCCTTACTTTATTAAATAAAGGAAAAAGTTTTCTTCTGTTTAAATGGAATTCCTTGTATTAAAATTTATGTCCACTGCCTCTTATCTTTCTGCTGGGTATCATCAAGAAGCTGGCTCCTTAATCCAATTTGTGTGTTTGCACATGTTGGCAAGATTCATCTCTAAGCCTTCTCCAAGGTAAAGAAACCCAGCTCTCTCAGCTTCTCCTGGAGCCTAAATCATCTTTATGGAATTTTGTTGCATTCTCCCCAGTATGTCCATGTCTGTCTTGCACTGGTGAGCCCAGAAATGGATATAGCACTCCAGATGTGGTCTCATCAGCACTAGGTTTAGAAGGGAAAGGATCAGCTTCCTCAACCCGTTGTCATTGCTCTTCCTAAACCAACCTAAGATGCCGGTGGACCACAAGGGCACACTGATGGCTTGTGTTCAACATGTTGTCCATAATGATCTTTTTCTTTTTATTTTTTCTCAGAGTTGCTGAGAGAATTTTTTTTCCAGAGCACGATAGGATTCGAGTTTTGCAGAAATAAAAGCATAAAGCTAAAACTCAAATACTCTTGTGTTAGCAGAAGTGCAGCCGGCAGGCAAGAGAAGGAATTTTTCACAGCTATTTGGCATGGGTCACACAATTGTATACTGAGAACATTTAGATACCGGGGCACAATTGGATACTGGGCTCCCAAGTACAAGAAAGACATAAACAAATCAAAGAAAATATCATCCATAGGCCACCAAGACATTCAGGAGTTGGAGCACAGAACGTGTGAAGCAAGGTTGAGAGCTGGGTTTGCTCAGCACAGGAAGGTGGCAGCAGGGGGTTACCTTACCACTGCCTAGAGCACAGGTTTGGCTGTGCTGTCCATGTGGAGACAGGGATCTCCACGTACTCAGAGAACGGTAGAATGGAAGGGACCTCAAAGATCATCTAGTTCCAACCCCCTCTGTCCCCCACCTCAACATAAGGAAAGACCTCTTTACTGTGAGTGTGCTGGAGCACTGGAACAGGCTGCCCAGAGAGGTTGTGGAGTCTCCTTCTCTGGAGGCTTTCAAAACCCACCTGGATGCATTCCTGTGTAACCTGCTCTAGGTGATTCTGCTTTGGCAGGGAAGTCAGAGTCGATGACCTTCAGGTTCCTTCCGACTCCTACCATTCTGTGACTTTATGGTTCTACTGACCACAATCAGAGATGACAACACTGGGCAGAGCTCTGGTCTGCTTCAATTACCACACTGCCAGTCTCAGTAATGGGAAGGGGAAAAGCACCAGCATGTTTATCTGCACTAGTGTTGACCAAAATGAAACAGAATTGGAACACTCAATAACCACCTCTCCTACTCACCTTGGCTATAATCTCCTCAGAAGAAACAATGGAAAAAATGAAGTCTGCAGTTGGCTGTGCACAACACTCGGAGATGGGACAGGTGCAGTTGACAATCATGTTCTGTTCAATACGAGTGGTGAGATACTCATTCCAACAGGGCTGTGAAGGCAGAAGAGGAGAGATGTCAGAGCTCAACAGGAGCTGCACCACTTGGATTGTGTGACTTTGGAAGCCCATCCAGGGGGCTTCCAGCTGCAGGAAATCACCACAAACTGCGTGCTTTTGAGTAATTACTGGCAAGTGGCAACAGATTAATCAAGAGCTGGTGGATCACAAGGGAGCTGAGAAAAAACAGCTCACGAGGTCTGTGAAAACCACCTGGTAACAGATTCAAAGAACAGCTAATCCAACAAGGCAGCTGCCATTGCCTACCAAGTTAAGGAGCTAAAGACCAAAGACCTTCACCTTGCAGCAGTAGTGCATGCAGCAGAGAGTTGGTGGCTTCTCAGTGGGACACAGCTGGTTCACACAGACTGGGCAGTGGGTTCCTGGGCTTGGCGGGGGTTGGGAATCCCGCACTTGCAGCCCCGAGGAGACGAGCAGGGTCTCAGAGTTCTCAACATAGCACTGGATCAGGAAATCCACATTCCACCTGCAGTGCATGAGGAGGTGGCAAGCAACATCACCCGAAATGCTCAGAGTATCCTGGACCTGCTGTACTGTCTGGTTCATGAGCAGCTTGGCCTCCTCTGGACTAAGTGTCTGCCCCATTGGCACCTGCAGTGTTTCTAAGAGAAACTCTTCCGATCCGCTGATGCCAGGGTTCAACCTGGCAAGGAGAAACGTGTCATGTCTACACAAGGTGGAGATGCACACCCCTCCACACCTGCTGACATGCAGCCCTACCAGTAAAGGGATTCTACGCTGTCCTCTTTTGGAGATGCTGCTGGTGGCCCACCCTGGAAAACCATCTGTGCCTGGCCCCCAAAGGGTGCTGTAGGTTCAGCAGAGATGTACTCCAAGACGTGAGGCCTCTCCTCCTGGCGCCGGATGTAACCCTGGTCCACCAGGTGCAGGATACAGGACAGTACATCCACACTGTGGCAGCAGAAGCTCAGGAACTGCAGCCCTGGCCCCAGCTCCCCCTTCTGACAGGCATCGGTCACCTACAGCAGCCAAGGAGCCCCACGTTGCAGTGCAGTGCAGAGCACATGGACGGCCCCTCTCTGCCAGCCCCTCTCTGCCCCTGAAGCCCTCCATACCCTGAACACCAGGTTGTCAATGTGGAGCTGCTTCTCCACCTTGAGGATGCGGGTGATGAGGCAGCAGAGGACGTTCCTCTTCCTTTCCAGGACACTGGTATCAGCCCTTTCTGACTGCAGGTACCTCTGCTGGGGCAGCAGCCTCAGGTGGTGGCCAGAGGCATGGGTCAGAGCCTTCAGGTTCAGCAGCAGTACACCTGGAGCTGGCACCCAGCACAGGGTCAGCCAAGCCCTGAGCTGGGCCCAGGACTCTTGTGGCTCTTGGACACAATCCTGGGCCTCCCAACTGCTGCCTTCACAGGTGGCAGCCCCATCCCTGTCCCCACACATAGCCCCAGGCAACAGCCACATGCACAACCCCGGCCCCGGTCCCCAACCCCATGCACACACCCCAGACCTAACCCTGCCACATTCACCCACCACAGTCTATGCATGACCCCAAGCCCCAGGCCCCTGTGCCACCCTCAGACCAACACATGGCCTCAGGCCTCAACTTTCCCCACACATCTGCACCCTGACCACCCATGGACAGACCCACCCCAGCCCCCCCACTTATACAAGCTCTTGCCCCCCTGACCCCAGCACCCACTCAGGGCTCAACCCAGTGCCTCCCCATAGCTGCCCCGGCCCCATGCTCACCTCCGGGAGTGCAGCTCCCCACCAGGATGCCCTCACTCTGGGTCAGTGGCGCCAGGGCATGGTGCACCAGGTCAGCAGGGAGCCCTGTGGCCTGCAGCAGGGTGTCCACAGCCACCTCCTGCCAGGGGTGGTGCAGGAAGGGAATGGCCAGCCAAGACCCACCAGCCACAGGCCCAGCCAGACAAGGAGCTCGTGCCCCAAACACTGCCTGGAAGGACCCCATGGCCCTGCTGCACTACAGCACTGGTTGCTCCCCTCAGCCCACCGTGGCCCCAGCTCCCACCTGGGCGCTGTTGAAGCACAGCAGGATGTACATCTGCAGCGTGGACACATGGAGGATGCAGTCTCCAAACTGCACTTCAGCGTGGCCCAGCCACGTCCACTGCAGCCGCCGGGGCTTGGCACACTCCCAGCCCAGCCAGGCCTGACCTGTCAGAGACAGCCTTGGTGCCAGGGCTGTGGGCAACCTTGACGGGCACCCCTAGCACACCTGGCACTCTGCCCCTTCTCCCTGAGCTGCCGAAGAGGGCCTGGCCCACGCAAGACACGCGCACGGCCACGACACTCACTGCGCCTGCAGAAGGTGGCAAACTCATCCAGGGGGGAGCTCAGCGCTGCCGAGAAGAACTTCCCTGGTTCATCCATGTAGCAGAGAGGGGACACAGGCCAGCAGCGTGGGGACAAAGTCAGCACCTTCACCTCTGGCACATCTGCCTCCGAACCTGTCCCTGATGCCTGGGCACACAGACACAAGGGTGCCTCAAGATGGGCCCCTAGGATTGCTGCGGGGCAGACAAGTGGCTCCCAGCCTCCCTCCCCCACCAGCATGCTCACTTCATCTGGGCTCAGGTCCAGCTCCAGCAGCTGCTTGTCCTGCTCCTGCAGCCGGAAGAGGCGAAAATGCTGCTGGAGCTGCTCTGACTGGGCCAAGTTGCTCAGCATCTGCTGGGGGAAGCGGCTGGGGAAGCACAGCCCAAGCTGCTCCACGATGGCTCCTTCCAGCCAAGATGGTCCTTGTGTCAGCAGCCGGTCCCCCAGGTAGTGCCTGCCACAGCCACCGGCACCAAGTCAGGGGCTGCCTGAGCCACTAGCCACTCACCAGCAGGCAGAGATGGCCCTGGCTCTGGCCTCACCCCGAGGGCCCAGCAGCACCCCCCTCCCCTCCCTCTCTCCAACAGGGAATGGGCCCCTGCAGACTGGCAGTGCCCACGGGCCCTGGCAGCCTTTCCCTCCACATGCCAGGAGTGGGAGAGGCTCAGTGGGAGTACCGCTGCCACATGAGGCCAGGCTCGGGCACAGCCACGGCTCCACACTGCCAGGCCACCCCAAACTCCCCGGTCCCACGGGCACAGTGTCCCTCACCGGTAGAAGTGCTCAAAGGTGTGGGCGAGCTCCAGGCCGCTGATGGCAACGAAGGGCTCCAGGATCTGCTGCAGTCGCTGTGGTGGCCCCAGGCTGCCTGCAGCCCTGCAGAGCTCCTGGATATGCCCCTCCAGGTAGCGGGCAAACTGCTCACTGACCTGCAGAGGGACATGGCTGGCTGCAGCAGCGCTGCTCCGGGTGGCCACCAGGCTGGGCTGGGGGAACATCCCTGAAGGAAGCAGCTGGAAGCCCCTCAGGCACCACCCCGCAGCAGCAGTGCACCAGGGCTGGGGCCGTGTTGTGATTAAGCAACCGCAGCTGGGCACTGCCCACGGCCACGCAGGGCAGGGCTCCATGGAGCTTGCCCTCAGGTTGCACCCTCCCCAGCCTGCACCTGG